>CM021105.1:220099509-220483573 GCA_007115665.2 Sequoiadendron giganteum
AAAAACGGGACTTCACAATCCTCCCTTCTTGGAATTGCTTGCCCACAAGCAATTGCAAGCCTGGATATTGCCAAAACAACCTCAAGTGGCAAATCTCTCCAACTAGTCAAGTACTCCATGATCACCTTGCTCCTCAACTTGTTGCTACTCCCATAGTGAATATGAAGAATAGTATGCAAAGTGAGTTCCGGTGGCTAGAAATGAAACAATAGTGTCCTTACACACTCAAACTCAAGTCTACTCCATCCCTCAACCTCTGAAATTTTGTTCGTCGTCCATGTAATGTGTTTGTGTAGTTGTAGGAACAAGAATACCAAATCATCAACCTCAAGTGTCATCAACTCTCTTCCTTCGAAAGCTCCTCTATCCACAAATGCTAAGTCTATCAAAGACAAAGCATCATACATATTCAAAGCCTTAAAGAATGTCATGCCTACCAACATGTGATAGGTGATATCATGACCTCTGAAGCACAGCCAGCAGCACCGGACCTTCCACTGTTCCACTCTCATGCAAATATCACTTGACCAAAAATCGTGAAGCAACTCACCAAGATCGCTGTGAAGTATTATATCAATCACAACGACATTGGGATCCCAAGTTATTACACCATCACACCAACTGAAAATGAATAGATAAGTGTCTCTCATCATGCCATCATAACAAACTATCCTCCTAGACCTGAATTGTCTCATATGGATGTGAAAAGTGTGCATCATATGTGCATCACCAAGCATGCAAATCCACTCTAGGCTGCTGGTGCAAATCAGAACAACACTGTGAAAACTAAAAATCAGACCTATGATCATGCCACAAATGCTTTTGCTGCCATAAGATGATAGGACCTCATCATTATGCAACCTCCCAATGCTGTAGTGACAATCCCATGCATACCATTCCATCCAAACAGCTGCAAACATCAATGGGCAGTATGAAAACTCCATGATTAGCAATATAGAACAACCATCAATCATCAAGGAGTGAATTGAAAACCAATAAGATTGGGTCTGAAAATTTTCTGCTCTCATGGTCATTTCCATGTCTTGGACTATAGTCCAGCTGAAACTCAAAATCCCCATTAACATACAACTCCCAATTAGATACCTCAATGACATCTCCTACAAGTTTTGAAGCTAGGACAGCATTGTGTTCACTCAAAGGATCATCATCATGATAGCTTGGTGCCAAAACATAAGTAGGCTCATTGAGCTCTCCAAGAATGGTAAAGCTCTTAACCAAATCTAAATTACAAATGTTCTTCTCTACATATGCATAACAATCATTATTTGCTGGTCCACAAGTTATATACACAACTTCCATCTCCTTAACCTTGACTCAAGCCTTCAATTGGCTCCCCAAATGATGTGTTTCTTGAACCTTATGATTAAAATCATTTGTACAAAATAAATTTTCTGATTTGTTTTCAAAATCGTACCTCTCAACAAGTTCATGCAAATCTGATTGGTCTTCATTTTCTACCATCATAGTTTCTTTCCTTGGAAGTATTAGAGATTGACGAAGAAGTGTATCTGGCTACCGCCTCTCTTGATCCATGTGATTGAATTGTTCCCTGTAATGTCCCCATTTTTATCACTACACTTTCCAGTGATTGATAGCCTATCCTCAGATGCACATAGGCTAGTTAGAGCCAAAATTAGGGTTTCCAGCAGAATGGAGGTTTCTTTTGCAAATTCGAGGGCTTGCATGTTGGAGTTTTGCAGTCTGGATTCTGAATTCCTTCTGGGTTTTCAGAGAGCTTCGTAGTGGTGTGACATGCAACTGAAACAAAAGAGTTTTTCGGACTTACTATTTTTATTAAGTTGCGACGACTGCTCAAAATGTGGTAAAAATGCATTTGGACACACTTACTATTTTAGTAGTATGCTATTTATAGTAAGTGTTATTTTTAGCAGGGTTTTTGTAGTTCAGTTTAGTAGCTATATCTGGTAGGTCAGTTTGAGCAGTTTGGTCTCCAACACCCTTGGTGCTATTTTTGGCAGTGTTTCAACAACTTGGAATTATGGCTGAATTTGGCAGGGCAGTTTATTCAGTTTGGTCTCCAGCTTTTAAGGTGATTATTTTGGCAAGTTTGATATTTGATGAAAATAACATTTTAAGTGAATTTTTGGCTAAAGCTTGGAGGATGCCTAATTTGATGAAATAATGTTTAAGTGGAAAAATATTTCAAATGCTAAAGTGGACGACTTCATGAGGAGATAATATTTAAGTCCTTAAATAAAGTATTTTTCACTTGATAATGTGGATTCCTAAAGGAATATTGGCAATTTTAATAAAGTCTTCTCTCCTTCATTTTGGATGCCATGACTAGGTGGCTTGGGTGTTGAAATGAAATGAAAATTGCAATTTGATGAAGGAGAATGTGAGTTTCAGTTTGGGCGCCCTAATTGGAGGGTAAAACAGTTTGAATTTGGTCAAAGTTTATAAATAAGAGCCTTGGTCTTCATTTGGATCTATCCAATGAATTTTATAATGAAGTGATGCCGAAATGGTAACCCACTCGCTTCAAGGAATGCATACCTCCTAGCAAAGCTTAGTTTCTTGCTTGAAAGATAGCAACTAGCTAAGATGAAGACTGTTCTTTACACTGAAGAACAAATTGAGCATATTGGAGATGTTTACTTTGATATTATCTGAAGTTTGTGAAGTGTTTTTCTCAGTTTTTGACTTGCTGGTTTGGTGCTTGTAGAAGCACATTTCTGTCATGTCCCCTAAATTAGACATATTGTAATTTTGAATAATGCAATCAAACGAATATTAAAAATATGGATAATCTCAATACGACTATTATAATTATAATTATCCAAGATAATATTATAATTATAATGTCAAATCAAGTAACATTACTATTATCATTTTTTATATATAATAATTAATGTAAAATTATAAATTAAATTCAAATATAAATAAAGTGATTTGCAATTTAAATACTCCTTTAATTATCATGGATAATAGGCTATCATAAAAATTATACAAACCAACATAGCATAAAAAATATATATTTATTCTAATCGTGACTTGAAGACATCTGCCACCAACAAACAAATAATCGTTGCCCATAATATTCATCAGGCCCCTTAAAGATATTCTTAAACTCTCTTTTATTAATATGCCTATGGACGGGAGCATGGGGTGACGACTATAGGGAAGCTATGGCAGGTAGTAATTAACGTAAAGGGCATATGTTAAGAAAAGAGACATCTTCTCATTGCAACGATAGGTGTAAGGGGCGTATGAGAAAAAGGCGTCACTCCTCACAGCCTTGCGCATGATATAAGATGATAATCCAAGGCATAGAAATAAGGAAAACAAGCATTCAATAGAAACGACAGGAAGAGGATTAGGAACGCTAAAACAGGTGATGTTCTCACTTAGCCATTAGCACACTCGGCTTACAAGATTAGATCATTGATTCAACATTACAATACGATTTCTGAATGTTGTGTCTGCCTCTTCTCATATATGCGTCCCTATTTCTTATTTTGTCTGGCAATATGATTTGTTCTACCTTGCTTATCTGAAAATGGTATATGTACATGTTTTAGTATTTATATTTGGCAAATCTGAACAATTGACTTGTGTAGATGATCTAAGTAACCGGTCTAAACTTGTTGTATGAACCACTTCTAACCCACCAACAAACTGATATACAGTGCATTGTCCAAAACACCCTCTGAACAGATTGAAACCATAAAAATGTGACCTGGTTACTCAATGAATCTGCAATCTATGCTTCCTTGCTGTGATCCTATGCATTGGTGATTGAATATGAATAATGAATTAGATGGTCTAGAGTGATGTAGTAATGAATAATTTCTATTTCTCGCACAAGTAGTATATACGTTACATGCATGGGATAGCCGTATTGAATCTAATATTTATACATGAATGTTTCTCTATTATTTCTAATAGAATGTATATATACCCAGCGGCTGCTTAAAACTAATTATAAGTACAATGATTCTTATAGTATTTTGATGTTACTTAGAAGAAATAATGATATGTTTCTGATTGCTTAAAGATTGCCTGAGTGTCTAAAACCTTGCTCAAGAGGAAGGGCCTGAGAAAAGTGGTATAGCCTATAGGCCTCACTTAAGATCCGCCCCATCCGAAGGAGAGGATGAGCCATGGATGAGTGGAAGAGTGCACTTAAGATCCGCCCGATCCAAAGACCAAGAGGGGCCATCGATGAGTAGAGGTTCCACTCAAGTCTGCTCGGACCAAGAAGGAATGGGTCATGGAGGGGTGGTAGAACCAGACCGCTTATAAGCTCCCCTGGCTTCCTCTAGTAGGCAAAGTGTCTTCTTGTATATAATGGTTATATTTGTATATGATGCCATGATGTTAATGCTAACAAAATATGTGTGTGTATGTTGGATTATGTGTCATGTATGCAGGTTCCAATCTCGAATCACTTCATTAAAGGAGATACTTAATTGAGAATTTGAAACTCTAACCCTAATTGGCGAAAAATAAGCGAAGGCTAGGACAGGGGACATTACAATTTCTGCTCATTGCTCTCTTGTTGATATTTTGTTCATTCTGGGTATTGACCCTATGCTCTTGTCTTCCTTGGGCGTCCCTAGGTGATGAGTTTCATATTTTATGGATGAGAGATGAATTTTTAATGCTGGTCGCCCTTCTCCTTGTGGGCCGTACTTCCTTCTTGGCTGCCTTGGGAAGTGTGCCAGAGGTTTTGGAGCTGTTTGGTGAGGTTTTATGGTTTGAACATGGCCACCCTTCTTCCTAGAGTTTTTTGCACTTGATATCTTGTCTTTTGGAGGAGTTTTCATCGAGTTATGAGCGTTTTGGAGTGTTTAATGGTTGCTGGTTTGCATCTTCAGTTTGCTGGTTTTTGCATATCAGATTTGGTTAAATTCAGATTTTGGCTTTATTCCTTAGTTGAATAGCTTGTGTAGTTTGGAGAATCTTCTAATCATTATTTCTAGTGGTTTGGACAGCTATAACACTTCACATCTTGCATATTACACTTCTTATTGTAATGCCGAATCAGTAGTATTGATCAGTTCTCTATATTCTGCAGTTTATCTTGTAATTTCCACTATTAGTGGAAGGGACAGGCCTTGCCGTCCATTTACTTTCTTGCATAAACACTTTCATTCCCACCATTTGGTGGAAGAGATAGGTCTCGCTGTCTTTACTTTCAGTACTTTGTAATTCCTTATTTGCTAATCGGTTGAGCAGTCAAACTACTCCCGCTGAATAAGTGGTCGAGTTGCATATGCAGTGTACTTTCCAACACTTTCAATTTTATTGCTAATGATTTTCGGCGCCATATGCTATCACCTCGCCCATCATTGGGATCTTGGTGAACATTCTTGGTGTAGGGTTACTTTCCCAGTTGGTTTTGGTTTTGCTAATGCTGACGGGTGAAGTTGATGTGAAAATTTGAAAAAATTGTAAGGGGGGTATTTCATTCTCTAATATTTTGTAGGTGTTGTTTTGCTTGAGCAGCCAACAACTTGGCTTCCCTAGCCCTCCTTAGCCACTCATCACATATGCTTTGAGTCCTCTTTACATCTTCTATGCTCTGATGCACAAAGTCAGATTGTTTGTGGCTTTGATCCACAACCGTTACCTCATGCTTAGCCATCAATTATTTAGTATCAACAAGGTAGGGTTTCTTACCACTATCATTCCTCATATGATTTGTCTATCACCTCATGATTATGTTAAGATAATGGACTGCTATTCGTAATCAGAAAATCAGAACTCTCATCATACCTTTTTGTGGTGTCTTCATGGAACTCAAGTTCATCTTCCTTCGTTGTTGGATGTTCATCATCAACTACTGATCTAGTGGATGTGTCCAACTGAAAATCAAGTGTATCATTTGTCATAATTTCTGCCTCATGGCTGCAAGTTATAAATTCATGTGTACATGTCTCTTCCATCCTTAATACTTCACAATAGGCTCCCTCAAATTCTTCATCTCTTTGTTTAGTCTTCACACTCTTCATGTAGGATTGTTGTCCGTTGGATGTGGCTGCCATAGATGACTGAGTTTCTGTTGTGGATGATGAAGAATGTGCCAAGCTCAACTCCAAACAAAGCTCATCAACCTGAGTGATTCTTGAAGGGCCATTTGAGTGTTCTTCAAGGAATCCATAGTAACCTTAAGCTCATAGGTAAGCTTATCAACTTCATCTTCTTTTCCTCTTAGTGCATCAAAATATATTTCTCAAGCTTGAGAAGATGATCTTTATCTGAAAGTAGGTGTAGGTAATTTGATTTCATTACCACCAAGGCTTCTTTGAGTATCTGTAAGGCTGTAAGAGATAGTTCTCTTTCAAAGTTCTTGTGTGTCCTTGGAACCCTCCAACAATAATTTTCCATCAACTTATGAGTATTATCAAAATGGGTTAGGGCTGCAATAATCATGTCTTCATTGACCTTCAATTGCCTTGCCAAATGATGGGACCCATGGGGCCTATCATCTTCATACAAATTTTCTGATTTATATTCACAACCCTGCTTACTAAAATTAACTACCTCTATGACATATTTTTCACACAACTCATGTTTTAAGGCTAGGTCAACATCAAATTCAATCAAGGCATCATTATCATAGTAATGAGAAGAATCATCTTCTTCCCATAGGACATCATCATCATCATCATGCACAATAGAGGAATCATCATAAGAGTACTGTATCAAAACACAATTAGATTCATGATTCTCTTCAATTGTTGATCTAGAGGGTGTATGCACAATCATAAAGTGCTCCCTCAATTCTTGCAATGCTAAATAAACTTTATCAGAGTCACTTTGCTCACTACATGACAAAATTCGTGTATTGCTTTCATATGTATGAGCATCATCACTATCCAAGTTATCCAAATCACAAATTGATTCCTTACCAATAAGATGTAGAGTTGGTGAAGCAATGCTAGGCTCACGCAATGGAACATTCGTAGAATTCATGCCTCCACATAGCTGGTTTGGCAAACTTCGGGACAACATTTCCTTCAACCTTGTGGTCACCATGAGATTTGAGGTGAAAGCCCTTGTTTCCACCCTCTGGGAGAGCCATGGTGGATATCATGTGTGTGACTCCATGACAACATCACGTGAGGGAGTCTGTGATGATTTACTTGTACTTGTGTTTCACCCTCTAGGAGAGCCATGGTGAACATCACGGTGAGGTGACAACATCACATTGAGTGATGAGTACTTGTACATACCATCTATGGAGGTAGCCATGATGGTTGATATCATGATGAGGTGATATCTGATATCACGATGAGGTGATAAGCTCTTTTCTCACATGGATGTAGCGGGAGTGTTGATGATAAAGCAGCCGTACGAGTATACTTCCAGGTTCGCTTTAAAGAATAAATTTAAATATAGCCCAAGGCTATTTAAATTTATATAATCGATTTATTTTTTGAAGAGGCGCTTCAAAATAAACAAGTGTTTTTTATCAATTAATAATTAATATTTAATTATTAAATAAATTCGCCCTTATGGAAAATCGTGACTTCTTGTGAGGCCGACTTCTTGATGTGAAAAATCACTTATCTTGCTGGGCCGACCTCCTCCTTGAAAAGACATGTTCCTTCCCTCTTTGTTGTATAAATACAAGATGTCTATTATTCATTTGAACATCAAGTCAAACATTCATTCTAGGAGAAGAATATGATCTGAGTAGCAAATCATATTTTGTAGCAACAGGTCGATTCAAGGAGAAACATAGTGTTTGTTTATTCACATCTAGGAGAGGTGTTGTTCATAGTTATAAGAGACCTTGTATTGGGTATGAATTGTAAGCAGATTTCTGCTCTCATTCAATAAATATATAAGAGATATATTGGCTGGGTTTTACTCCCTCAGGTTGGAGGGTTTTCCTAGGGTATTTGTTGTGTTGTGAGTCTATTTTGAATTAAAATCTTTGCATTTCATCTGATCATTAAATCTAATAGGTCCTAGAGTTTAACATAAACACTTTGATACCAAATGTAAAGTGCAAAAAACTCATACTAAAAATAGTATTCCAAAAAACAATGCTTATTCCAAATAAGGAAAGTGAAGCATATAATATGTAAAATATCTATAATTGCACAATAGCAAGTTAACAATAATGAAGTTCAAATTTTATATACTAAGAGTGTTAACACTTCATTTACATACTCCAAGAAGGGGTGTTATAGTACATCTGTTTCAATGTTACAAGTAAAGGATTTTGCATCAATACAACAATTACATCCATGAAGTTATCTATACATTTTTCAGATTGGTTAAGCAAGCCATACAAGAATCTTACAAAGAAGTATATCCATAATGAATCATATAGCATATTTTTCTGTGTCCTCAACCGCCATGACTCTAAAGGTCTTTCGCAAGTCGAGGCCAAGAGTGGGGTTAAGGCGCTTTTTCCACCCAACCACGAAGTACTGGACTTCCTCGGGTTTCTTCTTAACACGAAGAAAGCAACGACCCTGCACGAGGAGCCTAGCAACTTGGAACGGTAAGAGCAAGAGGGAATCTCTTGATGCGTGCTTGATGCCAATATGCATTCCTAAACTAGAATAGCATAATTCTTGCATACAGGATGTGGCAGAGACATAAATAACATAGAATCTAGGCTTTACAATAGCTTGGCCAAGCAAAATAAACAAAATGGTAATTTAGAAAAAGTAAATTATCGTCTATTCCATAGAAAGAATAAATATAGCATCTCATAAGTTTGTTTAAGTATCAAACATTCACTAATCACTGAGTTATTTCAGAAACACATTTTTACTCCAAAGTTCGTTATTTTGGTTTGCATGTCCATCTAAATTTACAAATCCAACGAAGTGAAATAATCCATAAGAAAAGTAAGTTGTTTATATTTAATTCTACAACCAACAGTTTACTCTATTCAATCAAATTACTTACATTCCAAGAGAAAATAGCAAGATATTTTTTTTTCATACAAAATTCTAATAATTTGTTTTGTATAAACAATTTCCAATTTGAATGGTTCTACTAAAAAAACAGATTTATATTTATATTTTCCAAATGAGCACTTGACTATAACAGATATACATGTATATATTCATTTCAAAAGATAAATCTTGCTTATACACACACACACACACACACACACATATATATATATATATATATATATATATATATATATTACATATTCAGAAATATTATTTTACAAACAATAAATAACTGATCAAACTTCATCAAATGAATCAAATTTTCCATAAAGATCAAAGAGCATCAAATTTTAATCAACAAAGAGGCTCTAAGAGGAGAGGCTGGCGGCCCACCTGTGGAAAGGTCGTTGCTTTCCACAGCTCAGCCTTCCATAGGCTAGGCTGTAGATAAATACAATATAATTTTTAAATTATATTTCTAAAACTTATTCCGAATGGCGATTCCAAATGAAACAGTTATTTTTATACAAAAAATAAATGAGTTTAACTTCAAAATGCATATTCAATTTGATATCAATAATGAGATTTATCCTTTCACATAAAAAAAACATAGTAGAAATTGCATAAAAACCTAGTAAAACGCTATCCTTTTTTACTCTTTTCTTGTTCTTCTCTCTTTTGACCATTCTTCTTCTCCTTTGCCCAAATCCCCAACTCTACTATTCCTATTTCAGTTTTTGTTTTGTAGATTGAAAATTGAGAATGAAACTTGTGTTTTTAATGAATTTTCCGTTGCTGAGAGAATGAGAGATTATTCTCTTTTATTATTTTCTGTCTTTTTTTTTCTATCTTTGTTTTGCTTTGTTTTTGTGTTTTATTTTCTAAGTTTAAGTTCTTTTATTTTATTTTTCTAATTTTCTATGTTTTCTTTCTCAATGTTTTGTTTTCAAAATCTTGCTTTCTTTTCTATGATTTGTTTCGAATTTATCCAATAAAACCAATTTTTTAATAGCAAACATGATTGATTAGCCATGCATCCCAATTATCCACAAAACAATAAATAATAATAATTTATTCTTCAAATAAAATCAAGAAATAAAATAAATTAAAACTATTTCTTCTATTTTCTATGTGCATTTAATTTTTATTACCAATTAATTAAATAACCAACTATAAAGTAAGAAGCAATATAATATGATTAGTTAAATGAAATTCTAATGCATCTATATGATTTCTAAGTGTTTGTGTGTGCGAGAGAAACCATTCCATCCTAACCTTGCAGGTAGCTAGCCTCCTCTACCTTAACCGCAACCTTGTCTCCACAACCTGCAACTCATGAAAACTTAGGCACCCATTAATAGATTAGTCTCCAAAAATAAATCGAAGCAATATAATTTATCATTCCAAAATAACATTTCCTATATTGCATCATTTCAAAATAAAATAATATTCATTACATTTGATCTTTTCCGAAATAAAATAATCATTTGCTTATTTCAGTTGTTCAAAATAACATAATATTTATTCTACCACACAATTATCCATAAATCAGTTCCACATAAACGTGACAGGGAAAAACCCTAATGCAATCTGCTCACAAAATGCCACAATAATTCTGCTCCAAATCTGATCTGCAAACCAGATTATGCAATGATGCTCCAACCTCCAAATGTCTCCAATGAAGTGCAAATAGAACTTTGTTACGAGTCCTCCATAAGGTGAGCTAGGTTTTCGTCCAACTCACCGTATTCACAAGGGTTTTCGTCCTTGGAATTAAGCCCAACCATAGTTGCAGCCAAAGAGAAGAATCTCAAAATGAAAATATGATATGAATGGATGCCAAATGACATACACTTTACTTTCTTTTATAGCCCTTCCAAAATAACCTTAACAAGGCTGACCTCCTTTATTTATTTTTATTTATTTATTCTTGCAATCTTGGCTGACCCCAATAAAGTATTCTTATTTTATGTTATTTATTATTTATTTATTTAATTAATTTATTCAATTATATTATTCATATTTCAATATATAGTGTTTAAAAACACTATTAAAATAGGGTGGATTTAGGGTAGGAAAAATGGGACATTACATATTTCAACTACACAGCCCCAAACCACACGTGTGCTAGCACAATAAACTCTTTTCATGGATGCATACATTTTCCCAAGTAGATATGGTGATCCTATGTTGAAATAGTTTGACAACCTTCCCTAGTATGTCCCATTTGAGTTTCCTTGTCCACAAGGATTAAAGTGCTCAATAAATATATGACAGGTCCCTTCTCATGATTTTAATTGAAAATGAATTGTACTCAATTAATAATGTCAAGTGGAATTTGCTCTAGCAAGGGATTCAACTAAAATTAGCATTTGGTTTCAAGCATGTTCATCTTTTTGGTCTTGGTGAGCTAGTGTTTTGAATTATCTCTATTAGCATGCCTTTTATCTCAACTTTTGATCTTTTTGTACATTTACAATCACTATGTGTATTCAATGTTTTTCTTCTTTATGATGGAGCCCATGTTTGATAGTCACTTCCCAGAACTTCCAAATTTCCACTTACATAACATTGCAAAAGAAAACCACGTCAGGAAACTTCTACCTCACTTCCCTATGATTAAGTCCTTTCAAAGTTTGTTTCATTGTCAACTTGTTAGAGCTTTGATGTGTGCAAGTTGCAATCCTCTTCAAGCATTAGAGATACCTGACTATTAAGCTTTGCAATAAAATTCTATTAATTTACAATCATAATGAAGGAATTATTGTAATGGAACCTCCTTTTGCCTGCATATGAACATGTTGTGGAGCAGATAAATATGAATGTTATAGTTATAGGACTCTTGATTAGTTGTTGATTTGCATTTGATTAGGGTATATGTATAAAGACATATATGCCATTTTAAAAATCAGGAATAATGAAAAGTGGTATGCTCATATTCTACAGGAATAATGAAAAGGTCATATGTACAAAGGCATTTATGCCATTTTAAAATATGAATGTTATAGGACTCTTGATGAGTTGTTGACTTGCATTTGATTTGTCATGGCCAAAAAGCATAATCCACTGGAAATAGGGTATATGTACAAAAACATTTATACCATTTTTAAAATCAGGAATAATGAAAAGTGGTATGCTCATATTCTCTATTAGGAGATGAGAGAGTGGAGACGATTATCTGGAGCCTGGAGGCAGTTCATGGAACAATAAACAAAAACGAGGGTTTCAATTTTGTACAATCTGAAACAATTTATATTGTTATTTGAAAACTATAATCTGAGTACCAGGACAAAACCCATACACTAATTAATGAAATCACGGAAAAACACTTCTGAACTGTAATAAAAATTATAGACTATACCTATTCATAAATCTATTATTTTTTAATGGAATCTGAGAGGAATTGCCATTTTCCGTCAACATAGCATGAGAATCTTTGTCTCGTTTGGGTTTGTCTGCACTTGACATCAAGTAGGAATGAGAATTATGTGCTGTAACAATGTCAATGGGTAGTTGGTGATGTGTTGCAACCAATGGTGGTTGGTTCAGAATCTTCAGATTACTTTGTGAGCAGAGTCAACTTGATGTGAATAAGACTTGGTCAAATTCGGCTTGTCAAAACTTGCCAATGCTTAGCAAGCTTCCCAAAGCTTGGAGAGTATGATGGGAAAAGACTTTGGCATCCTCTACATAAGAAAAGCCAAGATACTTGATTTTGGACTGGATTTATTTTATTTTATTAAGAATGCATTTTAGTTGGAACTTCTGGTTCTTAGATTGTAGATAACTACACAAAAGATCTGAAAATTCCATCTAAAATCATTTGAGATGTTCAGTGGAACTGATATTCATTGAGAACAAATAAAAAGTTGGAAAATTAAATTGACCTGCAAACAATGTATAAAGTCAATTTTTATATCAAGTTGAATTTGAAATAAGATTAAAGAAGTGTTGCAACTTGCTACTAAGGGCCTGTTGTGATGGTTAAGGTGAGGTTCTGTTATTGTTGCCACTTAGGTTCAAACCCCTGTTGTGCCATTGAGCTCATGGGTTTTGTGCCCCAGCTGGGCTTGTGCTTAGTGGGTTTGAACAATTTGTTAATGCTGGGGATGGGTTCCCCTGTTTGTGGTTCCAATGGCTGGGCCTGGTTAACATCTAGACTCACAAATTGAAAAAAATAAAAATCATTTAAGTGTTTTCTACATTTTTTTGCCAAATACTTTGATTGGAAGCAAAATCTCAAAAGTTTCATTTGGTGGACACTCCAAGTTCTTTGCAATTATTCTAATCATGTCATGGCAGAGATCCAAAGTATTTAAGCTGTTTGTGAATTTTTCTTGATTTTTCTTTTTCCCTTGTTTCCACCTAAAATCCATTTTTACTAGGTAATGAAAACTAATACAGGTTTGGATACAGAAAATCCTGATTTTCTGGGGTCCATGGATACAGTACATTGTAAGTCCTTTAAAAAAAAAAAATTAATATTTTGCGCATAATCAGCACAAAAGTCAATAAAATAAACATCACACCACTTAATTAAAATATCACAAGTCTATAAATTATTATCTATTTCATATTTTCAAAATGCATCACTCGTCAAACGAACATTGCCAAGTACTACAGGAATAAATCATAAATTGCTCTTCCCCAAGAGCTTGATCAAAACCATCCCTTGGTTTAGAGGGCATTGGGTTCTCTCTCAAAAAAAGCAGTTTATATTTTACCATTATTTCATTGAAGCAATGTGAGACCCAGTTGTCAGCCTTTAGCTGACCAAGAGGTCACTGAAGCTTAGACAGATTGAGTGCCTTCCCTTAGAGCGTGCACAGAAGGGGCTCGATCACGGACCTTTTGCTTGGTCATGCTTCATGGTCATACAACCAGTTAGCCCAGCTTGACAGACCATAGAGAGGAAGATTAAATATCAAAGTTAAGGTTGGAAAGTATCAAAAGATCTAATTTTGAAATGAAGTTTCAGAAGAATAAAATAAAAACTAAGAATTAAATGGCTGGCTAACCAGCTATACTGAGATAAGTGATGGTGTGTACTTCAGACACTGTCATGCCCTAGTGCGATGGAAGTGGAATGGTGATGTTGCTAGATTATTTTAGCATTCATGTCCTGCCATTGTTTCTACTCGTAAACTGTCTTGAAGAAGTGGAGGTTTTAATACCTGCCAAAGGTTTTATTGGAATATTAAAGATAATAGTTGAAGGTGCTGATATCATGTGAAGTTAAAAATTGTTAGATGTAAAGATAAAGAAGGGAATAAAGTCTCCTCCAGCAACACTGCTGACAAATTGGGTTGGCCATGCTACTTAAGATTCTATTTCTCATCCTTTTGCATTTGGTTTTGCACAAGGATCTCAAATATAGGTTCCTGCCGCCACCAATATATCTTTTAGCTATCCCTTTGTTTGGGCTTCCACATTTGTCTTCTCAATTTCTTACTTCTATTGGAACTTGGATGCTGTGCAAGGTTAGTTTACAAGCATCATCTTTAGTTTTACTTTTTGCCAGGAGAATATATAGGTAGGCAGATACAGGAGGTTTCACTGCAAATGCATTAAGTATAGGGTAAGCTACAGAGAAAGCATCGGAAATTCTGCTTCTATTTGTGTCTATAGCTGATATCAAAGTTCTCAAATCTATCTTTACTCAGCCCGTTGCTCATCAATGTCTTGTGCAACCTCTGCAGCTGCTGCATAGACCCAAGACAAGTTATGATAATTTTTACACTACGTCAGCTAGTTTAAATGTGACTTTGGACAGCTATGTAGATGTTTCATTTCAGTTTCCAGCACTTAAGATCTCAGCTGGGAAATCATAGACGAAATAAGATAGGATTTTTTTGTTATGTGTAGATACTGCTGTTAAATTAATGGTTTTCATCAAACTAGCTTGCCAGAAATTTATATGCATTTTAGCTTTCATGTTGTTTCTTTAAGGTTTGTAGGTTATTTGCATTAATCCTAGTTATAATTTGACTTTTTGCTTCTAGACAGCTGTGTTAAAATCTTTTTTCCAAAGTTGAAATTTGTTGACCGGCAAGTGTAATATTTGTATATCAATCTTGACCCTTCTTCTGGCAAGCATATTGCTCTAGAATTTCAAAAGAATCAAAACCAATTGTAGCCATGCTCATTATTAAATACTTTTTTAGGATAGTCCATATCCTTTATTAATGGGACTTATGCTGAGCCCTAATCTGTTTTTAAAAAATCTTAAAACTGTTATGAATACACCATTTACCTTTCATTGGTAAAAAGTTCTGTAATTTTGAAGAAAATTGAAGCCCTTATATTAAGTGATTCCTGCTAAATTGCATGTTTGCTTTCTGTATCAACAGGCGGCCTTGAGTAATACTTGTATTCCAAAGGTTGAAGTGGTGCCTGGTGCCTCACCTGATCGGCAAGAAGATGTTTGTATCAGTGATGATGAATTTTCACATCTGGATACATCTGGAGTTCCAGTCATAGTGACTTTAACCAAGGTAAATAATTCTTTCTGAAAATACCTAGCATTGACAATCTGTAGTTATATAAATACTGGCATTGTGTTTCAAAATGCACTACATTGCATTAAAGTATTTCTCATACATTTTTCATGACAGAAAAGTAATACAGAATGTTTCCAAATTCCAATGGAAATATATTTTCTGTTTTTTTTTTTGCTGGAAGTTGACTCTTTCAAGTATCAGTCATGATGTTGTTCTGATGTTCTTGCAATCAGAGAATCTCTTTTTATTATCTCCAGCTATAATTTGCTTTTCTTTTTCCATTGGGTTGTTGATTATTACATTGTGCAATCAATCAAGAAAAGGGTGTGGATAAAACTTAAAGCCATGCTTCTGTGCAGAAAATTGCAGGCTGCCTGGAAATGCACCATATCAAGAATAATGGCACTGTTTGTCAATGATCCAATGAGAAGAGGAACATTATAACTGAGTTAACTTTTATGTAACATTCAACTCCTTATGAACACATAACAACCGATATAAATCAAACCAACATGTTAAATAATTACACAAGAGGTAAATTTTTTTAAAAGTACTAATAGGAAAAATCTGAGTGTTACAATATCATAATCTCAAGTACACTTACAAGGAAAGATTAACATATCCATCTTCATGTAAATGAGCAAATAAGACATTAATTTCATCATGATACTATTCATATTAAATACAGAGCAGATAAGGTAAAAGTTAGATAACCTCATCTGGTTCTCGCGCTATCCAAGACTCGGCATGCCACTGTCGAGAGGGAAAACATCATCTGACTGCTTTTCCTCCAACCACGGACTCAAGCGGTCCCTTGCACACTTCCTAATTGGAAGTGGCCCTGCCCTTCAACGAAAAGTTACGTAGGGATTTGTCTCATTTGCCATCCGAGCTCTGGTGTGTACCCCTACCCAACTAACCCTGACTTACTACTAAGGATACCTTCCTACTAAGTACACCAACTCTAGTTTAATTAGGTATTTCAGATACTGTGAACGGACAAGTGCACGTGTGGCTACGACACCCACTATGGCCATAGTTTCAATACTATTGTACTCGCTGCCAAAGCACAGTCTTAGTTCACCACCCTGCTCGACTTGGAAAGGCGACTGACTGGGGTTTTCTGGACTAACTGTCCCGCCCGATGTTCAAGTTCATTATACAAAATAAGGGTTCATGAACTATCTGTTCTGCCCGATAATCAAAATACATATTCATTCACGAACTAGTGTTCTCTTTATCTTATTAAGACCTAATGGTTGGAGCTTGACTCCATACTCCTTTCTTGGTAGCTTGGGTAAAAGCTCATTACCCTTGAGGCCCCTTTTTATAAATAATTGATTAATGTAAGGGTATTCGACTCTTTTATAGCTTACATATAAGCATGCATATAACTCTATTATTTAAGCACTTCAAAACAAGATAAAAACAGTCGCAGGTCTAAGACCTTTGAACAGACCCTATGAACTGTTCTTCCTATATTTATTTGCATTATTTATGTGTTCGGTCTAAAACGATTCAGAGAGAGTAACGAGTTCCAGGACTCTGCTACTCAATGCAAATTCCTATTTCCTCTTCCTATGAGTGAACGGTTGAGATTGAACAACTTGGAAAGATTTGAGTTGAGCAGGATTAAAGAGCTCGTGACTGTTTAAGAAAACAGTGGAATGGAATATCTAGTTTGCAAAACCCATAAATTTATAGCTTGAGAGAACATACAAAATATCCTTTGAAGAAGGCAATAGCCGATATAGTTTGCAATAAACAATACTTATTTTCTTGCTTCAAAAAGATCTACTGTAATAATTTCTTATGAAAAACTCTCAAGATTACAACAGGGATTCTACCATTCTTTCGTCTCAGCCATGGACGTCTACTTTGACTTATCGGAATCATCATGACCCCTACATGGAGAGATGGAAGACAAAGACAAGAGAATGAAGCAAGACAATATGATGGAAAAGAAGATTAGAGAAGAAACAACAACTCGTTCAAGGCTTGAATTTTGTCTACTGGACTGCAAGCTTCACTCGGCTGTACAGATATGAGTTAGCTACCTAAAGACCTCGATACATAACAATGCCTTTATTTAACTGGCTATCATACATCATTCAGAGTTATAAGTAAAACATGGAACCAAGTTCGGTTACCTGTGGCAATGAAATTGCGTTGGATGCAGCTGGTTCAAGTCTCAGGGGACGACTTCCTCTAGCTAAAGTCAGTTTCTGACTATATATCCTTAGCTCCTCAGGCATAAATTCTTTCTACGTTCTTGAATACTCAGAGTGCTAGAATTCGATTCTCTTATGAAGTTTCTGATTGACTAATAATGGTGTATGAACTACTGTCGTTCCACCAACCAACCCGTTTTTAGACTCAAGTCGGGATTTTTATATACTCGTGATTTTCCCGTAAGAGAACTGATTCAAGAATTAGTTATTCACCTATCTCATGGCGCCTCTTCACTCCACCAAGATTCGGTTAAAACTACCCAATTTCCCATTATTGATAGTGATAGTGCTGGCGACAGTTATACCGTCATGGCCAGGTCGTTTTTAACATTCCCCAAGCTCCCAGGTTAAAATTAGAATCCATCGAAATAGCTACAAAGAGAAATCCAAGTTTACCACATAAAATAGTTTAAGAAGATTAAATTGTCAAATACATATCCACTCAGGGTGAATATCGATGACAGTGAAGCTTCCAACCAGGTCTATATCGAGATAAGATTATAGTTATCGAGCTCCCAATTTTGATGCGGACGATAACAAGGACGTGGAGTTTTCAAAACTTCCGACATCAAGAAATTAATTTAATAAAAATAGCATTCTTTTCCTGATTAAGCGCCGGCCCAAGTGACGAGAAGGGTGCACAATAAATGCAAATATTAGATTAGTACAAGTTTATAATGCTAGAAAGTTATTTATATTATTAAGAAAGCCCGACTAAGGTAATTAAATCAAATCGGCCATAGTAGCCTATTAAATAGAAGAAACGGGATTAAGATATGATATCCACCCAGGCAACCTTTCCTGCCGGATTGGAGAATATCAACATAACATAAAAAGGAGATAGCATAGAGTATATTTATGTATATACACCCATATATATATATATATTTGTTTAATATAGCATACCTATGGTCAAACTCGAGGGTGAATATATTTCACATAAGGAAGATACAGAGTGGTTAAGAAATCCGCAGTCTAAACACTACAAGGTTGAAACAACACTTCCAACGCTAAGCTACTTACCACCCTATGGAAGAACAACCCACTAACTAAGGTTCATGGAAATTCGCATTACCAACCTGAACTCAAATGGCAAATGAGACTTCCCGAGCGCATCCCTTCTATCAGATGATGCGTTCCCTCTCTGTCCCGTTGAGGCTTGATTTGTCCTGCAACATGCTCACCAAGATCAGGTAGTTAGTCCGGTATTATCCAAATCATCATCTGATCAAATCCACATTATCAATTGCTTTGTAATATAACAAAGGAAAATAGTAACTTATACAAATTTCTTGTAATGAGGCATCATAAACTCTGATCACTTTCAGAATTCAAAGCAAACATTGAGTATACATAATTCATTCAATTTACAATTCAAACATTGCTTTACTAACTTCAAAGCATTTCAGAGCTTAATTATCAGAAAGTAGAAACAGTCAGAAGAGAAATTAGGGTGGGATGTGACATTTTGCATGGATTTCCATTTGATATTGACAGGGGGCACGGTAACTCCTGCAGTTAATGAGGGCCTGTTGATACATGGGGAAATTTTTCCAGAAGATCAAAGAAGATAAAAGGCTTTTCAGGTCACCAGCATTGATGTTGACCTGAAAAATATTACTCAAACTATCTCTTAAAATGTGTTTTTGCACTAGACAACTAATGAAAATCTATTTGTGATTATATGTGCAATCTAGATAAGTAGTACTCAAAGTAGATATCAAACTCATCAAATATTGTCAAGCTAGCCTCTCATATTACTTTCAGCTCTAGAAGTGAACTTTCTTGAGGTTTGTATAATCCAGGATTTATTTATAGTTGTGTAGGGATAGTATAAGCTAACAGAAGTTTAAGCCTTGTTGTAAAGTCGAGGAGGATTGATTAAGAATTGTGTAGGTATAGTATAACTTAACAGAAATTTAAGCCTTTCTTTAATAGTTTCCAAAGCATCAATTATTGTTCCACATTAAGTGTTGATATTAAGAGAATGATCACTGGATTCTTGTACAATATGGGATTCTTTCATTTCTGAACTTGTTTTCATTCACTGCAAAGTCCTCCATGTGTTGAACTTCTTGTAGGTTGGAATGGCCTATCTAGTGGACGCGACTTTAGAAGAGGAATCTCAAATGAGCTCAGCAGTTTCAGTATCTATTGACAAACTGGGCCGTGTATGTGGACTAACCAAACGAGGGGGTGCAGGACTTGATCCAAGTGTTGTTCTTGCTATGATATCTGTTGCAAAACATGTTGGCCAGCGTTTGATTACATTAGTAGACTCAGAGACTGCTGCTGCTGAAGCTCGTATGGCTGATGATCAATAATAATTTTTTATACTCTGGTGGTATAAGACAGTTCCTTACTGTTATCATTAATATTTAAGCATGTTGAGTCTCCTGATGAGATCTATAATAGCTAATTGTCCCGTTGGTGGACATAACCACTTCCTGTCACAGTTCTTGATTGAATCAAGTACACAATCACCATTTCAATATTATTTGTTTTGGAAAGCCCTTGGGTGATTTAATGAGAAGTGTGTTTGTCTCATTAAAGATGATATGATCTGTAGAGGTTATTTTTTCATAATCTGTATAGGTTGTGTTCTTTTAGCAAATTAATTTTGAAATATTTTATCATTGCAGTCAAAGAAGTCATCTTGCTCCCAGTTGATTTGGCATCATCTAATGATTCAAGGAAATCTATTATATTTTTGCAAAAGATCATTTGGTTTGGCTACATCTTGTCTGGAAGGCACATAACTTGTAATGTTCCATATATGTGCTGTTATTTTTTTCTTGGAAAACCTATGGGTGATTTTACATTAAGTGCTTGTTCATCTCATGAAATATTATATGATCTGTACAGGTTATTTCTTAATATTCTGTAGTGGGTTGGTTTCATTTAGCAAAGTAATTTGGAAATGTTTTATCATTACAGTGAGAGAAGCCAATTTGCTCCCAAAGGATCTAGTATCATCTAATGTTTTCCTTTCAAGGAAATCAATGGTTCTTTGATGATCATTTGTTTGGGCTACATCTTTCCTGGAAGGCAATTGGTTTCTAAGCATACTACTTTTGTATAATACCTACAAATTATTTGAAGTGTTTTGTATATGTATTTTTGCTCCCATGTTTTTTGAAATGCACCGTCACATAAGGATGGGGCCAGGTGTTGGAGATACGTGGGGTGGCCAATACAGGATGTTTTTCAGCTAAATCAAAGCATGCTGGTCATGATCTGTGATGTGTATGGCTTTGCTTATTTAAACACATCAACACTAATATAAATGTGCATAGTTTATAAACATCGATGTTGTCATTTCATGTTTCCTAATTTCATGGATCATTTAAAGGGACTGGGGAAATAAAGCTAATGCCATGTCTCTAGTGTTCCTTCCATGTTGAGATGCCCTAGACATCTCAAAGACATGGAATGCTGGGATCTGGCCACTACCTCGTGCATTGACTTTCATGTGATCTACAGCTAGGAAATGTACCTAATCAAATATTTAATCACATGGTTATGTAAGTTGTGCTTGCTTTAGTCAGAGTTGGCTAGTCTTTCTTGTACTTTACAGTCTGTAATCTACACATGCATAATTGATCACTTGATATATACCTTAGTTAAAAGCCTAGTTTTGCTTCTAATATGATTAAAACCACCTTCAGCAACTAAGCACCATTGGGCTAAAGATATTGAAGCTTGGCTTATATATTAAAATAGAGAATATGACAATCTAATCAATCCTATAATTACATCTTATATCCCAATTAAGTTTAAAGAAAACATCTGGTGATCCTAAGAGCAGCTTGCTTCATCCAGGTGGCAGTTTAGAAATTTTCAAAAATCTCATTAACTTCCACTTTTTCTGAAATTCGTATTTTAGAGGCCTTTTGGAGTTAAAATTGGCTCAAATGTCCTTGAAGGGTGCAGGGCTACCAATGGGCGTATCAAAAATATTCAGAATCTAGGTTCTGCAACACCTTTGATGTTTGAATTTTAAACTACAGTCAAGAAGTAATGACATCGTGAAGTGGTATCGGCAAAATAACCATCTACATTCAATTTCAGCCTCCAAGCAATTTTTACTTAGTTGTCAGTTTGTTTTTGCATCCAAGAGCCTCATCTTTGTGAGGTATGACTTGAGTTCTCAATGGGAACGCTTAAATATTTTTTAATAAATTTTTAATTTATGCATACTAAAGCTATAAAATAGGCAAATTCAAAGGAAGAACTCAGAAAGAGTTCATCGTATACATCTTTCCCACAGGGATTGATGTATTTGTATACTCTCTTTTGAAATAAAATCCTATTGTATAGCAATTTTAGTTCTCATTAATATTTATTTTAGTATGACAATATCTTTATATGTTAGGTTTATAGCAAGTGTTTTGTCTCTTGAATTACAATCATAATGCAAATTATGGTCGAGAGATATTACTTCAATGGCAGCAAGGGGTTGCAATGGAGTGAGTTGATCAAAAACCTTTTAACATGAACTTGATGGCCACTCACACATGAAACCTTCATTATATTCAATTGTCTTTTAAAACTAGCTTAGATATCTTAAATACATCTATTTAAAAGATGCCAAAGAGATCAAGATCAATCTAGAGGCTCCTATTTAATTTATGTCACAAATTTAATATATGCATCTCAGAATTCTTTTGGCTTATAGACAGCTTTGCAGCTTCAAACTCGAGCTTTCTCAATTGCTTTTTCCTTTCTGAGCGGGTGTATCCATAGCTCCTCCTTGCTCTTTCATGGAGGCTGTCTCTTGCAACCTTTCAAATGAATCAAAGTTTGCTCTTTTGAATCACATTATTTTAGAGGTTGAGGTATCTCATAAATTTGTTGAGTGCACATCTGTGGATTATCCAATGTTGCCAGGGGGTTCCTATGGTGTAAATCCCTTTGCATCATACAATAGATTTATTAACAAACCTTTTAGACTTGGCAATAATTAGAAAACTCATTGGTGCATGGCCATCCACTAGGTGCTTGGAACAATGGATAGACAGAATGGCAAACCAAGATTTTTGGAGTGGTGGAAATTGTCACGTGAGGGATTTTTGTTGCAACCTTCTTTGACAAAGGAGGCAAATTCGATCTTGAGGAGTTGTCCTTGATTTTTGAGTTTGCAGCCTATATCTTAACCATTGGAAATCAAATTTTGATGTCTTGGAATAAAATCCTTCGTAGGGGCTTGTTTGGGTTAGGTTACCCTTTCTTCTTTTGCATCTCTAGCATGAAGGTGTTCTCACTGGAAATACCATTGGCACCTTCAAAACTTGGGCAAAATATTTAGTGGCTTGAATTTGTGTGGAAGTAGTTTTAGCAGAAAGTCCCCTTGGAGGCCATAATTATGAAATTAATCATTTCATCTTCAATAAAAAAAGTGGATTATGAGAAAATTCCTTCTAAGTGTAGTTTGCACCATGAGCATGACCAATTTTAGAGGGATTGCTTGAAACAATCAAGGGAATCAAAGGCAATAGAGGCTCCAAATGAAGGGTTCTTTTATACGCTAAGATAATTCCTCTAATTATCATTAATATTAATTAATTATCACACCATTTGATATCATTTATTATTAATCATTATCATTTAATTATCATTAATTGTCATTATCATCATTATTAATTATTTAATGGATTTTTTTACTATTTAATAATATGAGCTAAATATCCATTTAAATAAATTCCTAATTATCTCCTCTTTAGTTAACTTCTTTCTTCATTGAAGTAGTAACTTCCACATCTAATTATCTATTTAATGAATTAATAAATTAATTATTATCCTCATGAATTTAAAATTACATTTTTTTTCACCAATTTTAGTTCTCTTTTGATGTTCACTTATTTTGAGCTAACTTCACAACTAGTTAACTCTTGAATTTTGATCTAATCTCCATCATCCATTTGGTATTCAAAAAGTATAAATTCATCCTCTTAGTCATCATTTTCATCACAAATCTTCACGTAAAATAACTATGTTGATTTCATCATTAAAAAACAATTAGTATTATTTTGTTTAGTTGAGCATCCACACGGAGAACTTTTCTCTATAGTTGGTAGTTTTTGTAGATTCTACCATGATTTTTAGGTATAATTCTTCAAAGCCAAACTTTGCTTTTAATTTTTAAATGCTCATAACTTTACAAATGAAAATGAAATTCAATGATTTAAAAAAAATTGCATAAAAAATTATGAAGAATGTTATGGTGATATTTTTTTTTGTTTTGTGTTTAACATTTATTTTTTAAATTTTTGTAGGGATTTTAATTTTGTTTCTAACACATTGTCCTTGCAACTAATCATGTGCAAGAATTTGATCTTTGAAAATCACTAGTGGGTTTATTATAGAACGTTGGCCCAAGAATCATTTTTGAAAACTTCTATTACTTTTATTATATGTTCAAGAGTTTTTATTAAACTTTTAAAATATTTGAAGAAAAACGATTTGTAGAAGACATTGATTATAGACCTTTTCCAAAATTTGTTTGCTTTGTCTTCTTTGCATATTTTTTTACATAAAAAATTGGGCTTAAAATTAACCCACAATTGGATTTGGGATAAAACTTAATCAATATTTTTTAATCTCGAAGAAGTGAGGTGCATATGCTCTTCTCTCACATGTTTGTGTGATTTTGACAATAATAAAAACACTTCTTTCCAAATATTTTATGAGGCTTGCCTTAAATTTCATCACTAAGGGGATGACTTCAACTCTAACACTTCAATGGAATATAAATAGTAGGGGGTGAATCGAAAGACATCCCTCTTGGAGGTCAAAATTGTCATTTGGGCTAAGCCCCAAGGACCTTTATATTTTGTAGAAGTGAAGGAGAAGAATGGTTAATGATGAAGAACACAATTATACTGAGAGGGGGGTGAATTAGTAGAGATTAAAACTTTATTCCTTAATCAAACATAGCAACATTACTTCAAGCCCTAATTATTGATAGCAGTATCATTCATGCAAGATATAGTAATTTGAGAACATGCACAAGAGACAATTTTATGTGGAAACCGTTATAGGAGAAAACCACGAAAAAATCTTACTAGCATAAAACTTCTTACAAAATTTGTAGGCACCAACCCATTGGAGAATCCAATCCCCACCACTGAGCACCAACTCAACAAGAGACTCCAATCTCTTCAACAAGAGGCTCCAACCTCATGATCTTCTCAAGTAGGAGACTCTAACCTCCACAAGAACAATATGAATAATTTTACTTGCCACTCCTTAGATTTTCTCTAATGCCTTCTCACAAATCTGCCAAAAACTTCCTCTCACAAATCTGCAATTTAGTTTTCATGAAGTAAACAATAATGTCTTCATAAAGTTTGCTCATAAATCACCATGATCTTGCTTATGTCACTTCCTTTCTTTTCACAAAATTGCTGCTAGAAATATGCTCACATATGTCTTATAAATTTGCTTGAATACCTTTTTATTTTTGCTCTTCATACAAAAAACATTCCTTGAAAATTGATTGCATTTCACCCTCTCACTACCTTCTATTTATACTTGCCAATCATGCCTCTTCACCCAATCGAGGTGACTTTCCAAAGGGGTCTAACCACAATTTTTTTTTATCTATTTTATTTTTACTCTCAACACTTGGGTGCACCTTTCCAGTGAGGATCAACCCACTTTAATATATATATATATATATATATACATATAATTTACAAGTCCCCAGTTTTTGGGGCAGCTCCTAGAGGGGGGTTGTCCCTATTAATTTTGCATATATTTTTGTTTTTACAAAATCTTCTCAAGGGGGTGTTAGACATGGGATGGCTTATGTGTTTAACTCATCATTTGCTCATCCTTTGACATCAATGACAACACATTTTCCAACAATCTCCCCTTTTTCATTGATGGCAACCCTACAAAGAAATAATCTTGAAATGCAAAAAGACCATACATCTCCCCCTAACTGAATTGCTCCCTTGTATGAAAATGCCCCCCCCTTACTCTACTCCCCCCCCTTTGACATCAATGGAAAAGGTATTTCGGGGTTGAAAGATAAGGCAATGAATGGCTCCCCTTAAATATGTGCTATTGAAAAATTAGTGACTGGTTGAGAGTGATATCACTCATAATTTCTCCCTCATGTAATCAAATGTCTTTTTTGGTAATGGCTTTGTAAACATGTTTGCAATTTTCTCCTTTGTAGCAAAATACTCCAACTTCACTTGTTGATCAACCACTTGCTCAATGCTCCCTTAGGAAATTACATTTGATTGGAATATGCTTTGTTTTAGAGTGCATAACTAGGTTCTTCGATATGTTGATTACACTTGTATTGTCACAAAATATGGAGATGGGGTGCTCATACTCAACCTTGATGTCCTTCAAGGTTTGCTTCATCTAGAGAACTTGAGTGCAACAAGAAGCTGCTCCAATATATTTTGCCTCTGTTGTGGACAAAGAAATCGACTCGTGTTTCTTACATAACCATGATACAAGATTGAGGCCAAGAAAGAATGCTCTTCCATTTGTGTTTTTCTATCATCAATATTGTCGACCCAATCTGCATCTTATAAGTTGTGAGGGTGAAATCTTCACCTCTTGGGCACCTCAATCCAAAATCCATTAGTGCCCTTTAAGTACTTGAATATCCTCTTCACTACTTGCACATGTGTTTCCTTTGGTGTTACCTAAAACCATGCCACCAAACCAACTGCTTGCATAATGTCAGGTCTTGTTGCTATCAAATATAACAAACTTCCAATCATAGACCTATATAGAGTTTGATTTTCCTTTAGAGATTCATCATCCTTGCTTAATTTGCATCCTATAACCATGGGAGTACTCATTGGGTTGCAATCTTCCATCTTAAATTTCAACATTTATTTAATACATTTGGTTTGTGAAATGAATATGCCCTTATTAGATTGGAAAATTTTCAATCTGAGAATGAAAGAGAACTCACCAAGCATGGACATTTCAAACCCCTTTTGCATGTTCTTTGCAAATCCCAGTCACATCTTATCATTGCTACCTCTGAATATAATGTCATCCACATAAACTACAACAATCAAATGATGATCACCTTCAATTTTAATGTATAGATTGTTGTCAACAATACCCTTTTTTAAGCCTTGTTGTTGTAGATACTTATCCAACCTTGAGTACCAATCTCTTAGGGACTTGTTTCAACCCATAAAGTGCCTTCTTTAGTCCACATACATAGTTTTTGTTCTTTGATAGGAGAAACCCTTCTGGCTATTCAATAAACACTTCTTCCTCCAAGTTTTCATTAAGAAAGGTTGATTTGACATCCATTTTCTTGATACAAAAGGGAATGCTAATAACATCCTTATAGCCTCCATATGAGCAACAAGGGAAAACGTTTCTTTGAAATCAATTCCTTTAACTTGAGCATGTCCCTTGCATACTGGTCTTTCCTTGTTCCTCACAACTTGGTCATCCTCATTCAACTTGTTCTTGAATACCCACTTAGTGCCAATCACATTTTTATCCTTAGGTCTTGGGACAAGTTACCAAGTTTCATTCTTTTCAATTTGATCCAATTCTTCTTCCACACTCTTTATCCAATGCTTGTCTTCACTTGCCTCTATAAAATTCTTCGGTTCCATTTTAGAGAGTAAGCATAAGTTTGTATGTTCAGATGAGCTAGCTAATCTCCTCGTCTGAATTTTTGTATCTATGTCACAAATGATTAGATTTTTTGGATGGTTCTTTTCAAAAAATCTGGATGGAGTATTGCCTGGTGCTCTAGATGGTGTTTTTGGATTTCCTTGTTCACCATTTTCATCTTCTTCCTCTACTTTTTTAATGCTATCTTCTTGATGATCAAATTCTTGTACTATTTCCTCTTAATGTCTTCCTTCATTAACTCTCACATTTGCAACTTCAATTTTTTTTTTTTTGCAATCTCTTGTTATAGAATCTATAAGCTTTGATTCTCGTGGAATATCCAAGAAAGATGCCTTCATCACACTTGGAATCAAACTTTCCCATCTTTGTCATCTCGTTGGATATAACATTTTCTTTTGAATATTTTTAAATACTTCACTAACACAAGCCTTTCCTTCCAAAGCTAATAAGGTGTTTTGTTATTGTTTACCCTAATTTATGCTTAGTTTCAAACATAGACTAATGTGTGCACCACTTCTTTCCAAAAGATATCACTGAGATTAGACTCATTCAACATTGCTCTTGCCATCACTTGAACAATCCTATTTTTCCTCTCAACAACTCCATCTTGTTGTGGAGTACTTGCAATTGAGTACTGTCTTTTTATTCTATGTTGTTCATAGTAATATTCAAACTCATTTGAGATGAATTCTCATCCTCTATCCGATCTAAGACACTTGATTCTTAAATTGGTTTCATTCTCTACTAGATCTTTAAATGTCTTAAACTTCTCAAGAGCTTCCAATTTTTCTTTCAAGAAAGTAATCCAAGTTATCCTAGAATAATCATTGTTTAACAACATGAAATAGCTCCCACCTTGTAAGATTGTAAGATTTTGGTCCTTTTTGGCCCACATAAGTCAATATGAATGGGTTTCAAAGGCTTTGATTAAGAATATTCCTTTGATTTGAAACCCAGTCTCATTTTCTTTCTACATTGGCATTGTTTGTAGATTGTATTACACATATTTTTTTATCTTTGGCATGCCCCTTAGAACTTTCTTATGGCTAACCTTCACAATGTTATCAAAGTTTAAATGTCCCATCATTTTGTGTCATAACCAACTCTCTTCTTCTTGTGCCATGTAAAATTTTTCTCCTTTGACTTCTCTAAGACTGTAAAGATTGCTTACAGTTCTATTAGCATCTGTAACAAGTTTTTGTGTTTTTTTTTCAAATTTCACAACCACTTGAATGAAATATGAGAGTGTGCCCTTGATCACACAATTGAATTACACTTAGAAGATTGTGTTTCAATCCTTCTACATACAATACATTCTTGGTCTTTACCTTTTCATTGTCAAAGCTAAGAGTGCCTTTTCCTATGATTCTTGTTATAGCATTGTCACCAAACATTACAATGCCTCCATTAATTTCCTTTAGAATTATGAACTTGCTTTTATCTCGTCATATATCTTGAACAACCAGTATCACTATATCGCTTCTTTTCTTCATTTTTGTGGATGTAGGGCTAATTGTACAAGCATGGATTTTTCCTTCACATCAAGGTCATTTTCCCAAAACAAATTAGATTCCTCTTTTAGTTTGTCAAGAACATCCTCCCATTTGTTTTTTTTTGGAGGTTCAACAAAGTTAGTTCTATAAGAATGTGTTGTATGAAAAAAATTATTGCACTTGTAGCATATGCAATTGTAATCCATTGGCGGGGCAAATGGATTATAGTCTCTCCTTAGAAAATCCAAATCCCTCCCTATATGAGCTCTATAATCTATTGATTTGTGAAAAAATTTATTGCAAAAGAAACAATAGCCATAAATGGAGTATTGGAACCCATTCATTTATACTTGCCTTTGTGGGAATGGTCTCTTGAAACCTTCATTGTTGTCTTTGGGAGGAATGTTGATTTTCTTAGTATTACTTTCTCTCTTCTTTGAACTATCATCATTGTTGGAGCCTTTGAGCATATTTACATAGCTTTTGGGATTTTCTTCATTTGCCTACTTTGGTAACTCTATGGCCCTGAAATATGAACCTTCTTTGATTGTCTTTTATTTTTCCTCAAAACCAAGACTTGTCTTGATAAAAGGCGATCTTTGGGAGTTTATAATATCTTCCAAGATTTTAGTTCTCTTTTCTTACTTCATTCTTTGATTCGATCTTTCCAACTCCTTCCTTAAGGAAACAAATTCAAGCTTCAACTTATCGCACTCCAATTCATTTTCCTTCAATTGGACTCTTACAACTTCTTCAATTCACTTTACTTCATCAATTTGAACCTTCAAATCCATGATCATTATTTTTTATTCTTCAAGACTTTGAGATGATTTTACTTTACTATCTTCTTGAAGTCATGATTTTAGTCTCAAATTCCTTCTCTTGAGCTTATTGATATTTTTATAAGAAAATTTGAGTTCTTTCTCAAGATCACCTTCTTCATTATCTTTGATGTGTTCTTATTTCAAATCTCTTTATTCATTTCTTTTATCGTCATCCTTCTTTACCTCCATCGCCATAAAGAGCATCTCCTCTTGATCATTATCGAAGAAGCTTTCATGTTAGGATAGGTGATATTATAATTGCTATCCTAAATTGATTTATGTGTTTCCACGTTCTTTGGAAAGTGTTCTAGGGGACATGAGGGACAAAATAATTTTTTTCTTGTTGTTTTGGGATACCATTTGTGGTATTCTCTCTCACAAACTTCTATATATTGGAGCCTTGAGATGGTGGTTTAGGATGAGTTCTTTGCAGGTTATCAGAGTGACGAAGTGTTATCATAGTATAAAGAGGATTGTTGTATTGATGTACTTCCTTGAAGATTGATAAAAATATTGGATCTCTTTGGGTGTGGATTTTTTATCGCAAGGGTTTCTCCATGTATATCTTGTGTCACTTGTGTTGATGACTTGTGGTATTGCATATTTTTCCTTCATGTTTTCAATTGTTAATCACTTAATCATTTTATGGTAATCTCGTAAGTTCATAATTTCATATTTGTAACCACATATTTAAGTTCATATTGTTGCAAGTTATACTGTCATTTCCAACATTTGGTATCAGAGCTAACAATTTCGTTAAGAGAGGGATGCCTTTCTTTTGAGTGTTGAAGGTTTTTTGGCTGTAGTGAGAGCTTGTGCATTGTGGGTTTTACAAATTTATGAAGAAGATTGTAAACCATGGCTTCTACCTCTTGTCTAGATATTGAGAAGTTCAATGGCACTAGATATGAGATGTGGAAGTTGAAGATGGTGGATCTCCTTGAAGAGAGAGATCAGTGGTTGGGAGTTTCAAATGAAAAGAAACCAAAATCAACACCTGATGAAGATTGGAAGAAAATGGAAAGATGACATGAGGAACCATTCGGTTGTGTCTTGCATATTTTGTCCTCTTGAATGTTTCAGAAGAAGCTACTATACACAATTTATGGAAGAGGATAGGTGATATTTACCAAACTAAAAGTTCAACTAATAAGTTGTATCTCAAAAGATGTTTGTATTCTTTGAAAATGAAGGATGGTGATTCTACTGCAGAACATTTAAATTATTTTAATATGATTATAAACAAACCTGTATCAATAGACTTTAAGATAAAAGAGGAAGATAAATGTATTTTGTTTCTTTGTTCTTTACCTGAATCTTAGGAAAAATTAATTGTTGTCATAAGTGGTGGTGGTACATAATCAAAGATGTATAGTCTCATTGCAATACTTCTTTTGGAAGAGATGAGGAGAAAGCCCATGAATGTGGCACCCAAAAAGGTTTGCATATGCGAGGGAAGTCCAAAACAAGGAGGGCCTAAAGGGGACAAGAAGAGAGACAAGTCTAAAGCACATTCTAAAACCCCTAGGAAGAGTAGAGTAGTGTTGGAATTGTGGTAAGAGAGGGTATGTGAAGGAGTATAGAAACAAGAAAAAGAGTTTAGATAGTTCCATGGGAAAGTCCTCAAAATATGGTGATTTTGATGCTTTGTTTATTTCTGCTAACACTATTAGTGATGATGCTTGGATTATTGATTTAGGTTGCTCCTACCATATGACTCCTCACAAGGAATGGTTTACTTCATATTCAATTTATGATGGGGGAGAATTTTTCCTTGGTGATAAAAACATGAAGAAGATTACTGGTAAGGGAAAGGTAAAGTTGTGTTTGAGTGATGAAAGGGTCAAAACTCTTGATCATGTTTTACATATTCCAATACTTGTGAGAAATTTACTTTTAGTATCTAAGTTGAATGATTATAGAATGCACGTGACATTTGACAAGTCTGGTTGCAAGTTGGTAAGAGGGAGTTTAATGATAGCTAAATGATCTCAGATTGGGACTTTGTTTAGGCTTAATGCATCTAAATTTTTGTAATTATTCCAATGTAATTGACACTAAAAATGCATGTATGTTGTGGCACCATAGATTGTGTCGCATAAGTGAAAAAGGTCTTAAGACTATTTTGAATAAAAAATCGGTTGATGATATTTCTGATTATTCTATTAGTAAAAATGATTTTTGTGAGAATTGTGTGTTTGGTAAACAAAATAGATCATCATTTCCTAATGGGACTAATAAAGTTAAGAGATTATTAGAGATCATTCATTCAAATGTATTTGGACTAGTGGATGTTGACTCTTTTGGAAAATCTCATTATTATGTTACTTTCATTGATATTGGGTCAAGATACACCTGGATTTATTTTATGCATGAAAAATATAAGGTTTTCACTAAGTTGAAGGAATTTAAAGCCTTAGTTGAGAAGAAAATGGATTATAGCATAAGGGTGTTAATATCTAATAATGGGGGTGAATATTGTTCTAGGGAATTTGATGAGTTATATATAGCATGCATATATTGTTCAGCAAAAGAATACTCTTTATACACCTCAACAAAATGGGTTAGCAGAAAGAATGAACCGAACCTTGATGAAAAGAGCCAGGAGCATGTCGAGCGGTGCTAAGCTTGATATATGCTTTTTAGGAGAAGCTATAAGTAATACATGTTATTTGGTTAATAGATATCCTTATTCAACTCTTGTTGATAAAACTCCTTATGAAGTGTGGAAAGGTAGAAAGAATTTTATTTCACATGTAAGGGTCTTTGCTTGTGAGGATTTTGTTCACATGCATCAAGAGAAGCATTCTAAGTTGGATCCAAAATCACATGAATTCATCTTTGTTGGTTACAATGTGAATGTAAAAGGTTATAAGCTTTGGAATCCACTCTCGTAAAATGGTTTTATCTAGAGATGTGATTTTCAGGGTGTTTAGAGCTTACTTAGGTGAAGAACAACTAAAGGATAAAGATAAGAAAAAATAGTGCACTTTGAGACAAAGATTCGAAAGCAGGAAGATGCACATGTGGAAGAACAACCAGATGGATTAGAGGATGGAGGATAAGAAGAGGGTTTAGAGAGTTCAAATGATGTGCAGGATGAGCATGTAGAAGAAGAAGAGCAACAAGAACCCCTTACTTGTACCTTGAGAAGATCCACAAGACAATAGAATCCAATTGACAGGTAGAGCCCATCCAATTTTTGTTGTGTAGTTGCTTTGTTGATTACTGATGATGAGCCTATATTCTATAAGGAGGCTCTTTCTTCTGAAGAAAGTGAGTCTTGGATGCAGTCCATGCAGGAAGAGATGATGGATTTGTATAGTTGTGATACCTAGGATCTTGTGAGTTTTCCCAAAGGAAGAAATCCCATTGGTTGCAAGTGGGTATTTAAAAAGAAATTTGGAGCAGATGGTCGGTTAGAGTGGTACAAGGCCAGATTGGTGGCCAAGGGCTACTCCCAGAGAGAGGGAGTTGATTTCAGTGAAATTTTATCTCTTGTTGCTAAGTTAACTTCTATCATATTCATATCATCTATTACTGGTGCCTATGATTTTGAAATAGAGAAAATGGATGTTAAAATTGCTTTTTTTGCATGGGTATCTTGAGGAAGAGATTTATATGTGACAACTTGATGATTTTGTAGTGAAAGGAAAAGAACAATTGGTTTGTAGATTAAAGAGATCTTTATATGGCTTGAAACAGTTACCTAGGATGTGGTACCATAAGTTTGATGCGTTTGCACTAAAGTTAGGTTTTATTAGAAGTGAGGAGAATCATTGTGTTTATATTAAGGTTACTGATGATCAAAATCTAATCATTGTCTTGTATGTTGATGACATGTTATTTATGGGTAACAACAAGGTGATGATTAAGGAGCTTAAGACTCAAATTTATGACACATTTGATATGAAGGATTTGAGGGTTGAAAAATATATTCTTGGGATGGAGATCAGTAGAGATTGAGTTCACAAAAATATGTGGTTAAATTAGAGTGAGTATTGTAATAATATTTTGCAAAGGTTTAATATGCATGATTGTAAATCAGTAAATACTCCATTTCCAGTTGGTATTAAGTTGATTTTATACATGTGTCCTAATTCTGATGATTATTTTGAAGAGATGTCTAATGTTCCTTATGCTAGTGTCATCGGTAGTTTAATGTATGCAATGGTTTGCACTAGACCAGATATAGCCCAAGCAGTGGGAGTTTTGAGTACGTTTATGTCTAACCCTAGTAGAGAGAATTAAAATTTTGTTAATATGGTTTTTAGATATTTGCATGGTACTTCATATTATTGTTTGGTTTATAATGGTACTGATGGCGTGGATGTCATTGGACACACATGGTTTATTGATGCAGATTGGGCAGGTGACTTGGATAGTCGAAGGTCCACTAGTGGCTATGTTTTTACTTTGTTTGGAGGTGCAGTAAGTTGGATGAGTAAAAGGAAACTACAGTTACATTATCCACCACTGAAGCATAGTATATGGATGCTACACCTGCTTCTAAGGAGGCGGTTTGGTTATAGAGACTTGTAATGGCATTGGTTTTGATTGCATGATAGTGAGGACTGGATGTGATAGTCAAAGTGACATATGTTTAGCTAAAAATCTTATGTATCATGATAGTAATAAACATGTTGACGTTCAAAATCTCTTTGTGTGAGAGATGGTTGGGAATGGTAAGGTTTTGATTGAGAAGGTTGAGACTTTGGATAATGTTGTAGATTCTCTCACGAAGACAGTGACCATGAATAAGTTCTCTTGGTACATGAAGGTCATGGGCCTTGATCACTGTACTTGATTATATATTTTACTTGTATCTCATGGATGTAATTATAATGTATAATGTCAAGTGAGAGAATGTGAGGATAGGTGACATTGTAATTGATATCCTAAATTGATTTATGCATTTTCACGTTCTTTGGAAAGTGTTCTAGGGGACATGAGGGACAAAATATTTATTATTTACTTTCCTATGAAAAATTGTAATTGCATTCAAAGAGGTGGACCCATTACAATGGTTGTTACAAAGCATCTTGGAGGCTTATTCCTCTTGGGCATCCAACTTTGTGGGTGGGGATCACTTGAATGTGTATGGCCTTGCATGTTATTTGCATGTTTTGCATGCTCTTGCATGGTTGCAAACCCACGTTTGCATGTTGGTGCATCTTCATGAATGTAGCCATCAAAGTCATTAGAGAGTTATGGAGTACTCAGGTTTGACCAACTCCAATTGGCTATGGGTTGGGAACCCATGTTAAGGCCATGTGATAATTTAATATTTTATTCCATGTTTGTGGGTTGTCCACTAAGGGGGGCATGGGTTTTTCTAGATGGTTTTTCTTGTTGTTTTGGGATACCATTTGTGGTATTCTCTCCCACAAACTTCTATATATTGGATCCTTGAGATGGTGGCTTAGGATGAGTTCTTTTCAAGTTGTCAGAGCGATGAAGTGATGTTGGATTACAAAGAGGATTGTTGTATTGATGTACTTAAATATTAATACAAACATTGGATCTCTTTGGTTGTGGAGTATTTTCCCATAAGGGTTTCTCCAGGTATATCTTGTGCCACTTGTGCTGATTACTTGTGGTGTTGTAAATTTTTCTTTCATGTTTGCAATTTTCAATCACAATAATTTTATAGTAATATTGTAAACATAATTTCAGATTTGTAACCACATACTTAAGTTCATATTTTTGCAAGTTATACATTTATTTTCAACATTCCATACACACTTCTTTCTTTGGACGAGCTACTTGTTTCTTGAAAGTATAGACTCTTTTTATGCCTTCAAAATTTCTTCTTTCCTTTCTTCTCTCGTGCACACCTTTTCTTGTTATGACGGTATTTCCTTTATTTACTTTTGTAGTATTCTTCTTCCCCTTCATTATTTTCACTTTTTTGTTGTGGACATTTAAAAGAAAAATAACCTATTCTACCACAATTGAAACATTTAAGAGTAGACTTACCTTTATGTTTGTTGGATCATTTCTTGTATTTTGTTACAAGATGTGCTTCTTCATGATTTGAAATTTAACTTGATATATGTCCTTTATGCTTCATCTTCTTGGATGCTTTGAAAGTGGCTTCTCGTTTTGATGACTTCTCTTTCTCTATCCCCATTTCATATGTCGTGAGGATCCATACAACTCATCCATCCTCAAAGTGTCTAGATATTTCACCTCCTCAAGGGTGGAAATGTTTGCATCATATTTCATTGAAAGAGGTCTCAAAACCTTTTGTACAATAATTTTCTCATCAACCTTTTCTCCAATTCCACTGATAGTGTTGATGATTTCATCCACACAAAGTAGATAGGTGATGATATCCTCTTCGTACTTCATTTTCAAACTCACAAATTGTCTTATGTGGGTGTGAAGCTTGGCCTTCTTCACCTTTTCATATCTTTCATATATATATTTTAACTTATCCCACATATCTTTAGATGATTTGTAATGCATGACCTTCAGAAATTTTGATTTGGCTAATCCACATAAAATTACATTTTTAGTTTTGGAATTGTTCTCACTTGCCTTCTTTTTGTCTTGATATGTTGATGGGGGTTGTAGGAGGAGTATAACCAACTTCAATCAATCTCTAGATATCATACCCAAGTGCATTCAAAGTAAGTCTCCATCCTTATGCTCCAAAAAGCATAATTTGATCTATCAAATAGTGAGTTCCCTATTTGATGAAAATCTGAATCCTTTCACCATATGTATTTCTAAGATCTACCTTGAAATGGTTAGGCTAACTCCAAAGGAACCTAGATTTGATACCAATTGATGAAAAACACACTTATATTGAGAGGGGGGGTCAATTAGTATGGTTTAAAACTTTACTCCTAACTTAATCAAGCATATCAACATTAATTCAATCCCTAATTATCCATAGGAGTATCATTCATGAAAGATGTAGAAATTTGAGAACATGCACAAGAGACACAATTTTACATGGAAAAATCTTGTTGGCATAAAAATTCTTATAAAATTTGTAGGAACCAAACCATTGGAGACTTCAATCCCCACCACTGAGCACAAACTCAAAAGGAGACTCCAATCTTAAAACGAGGCTCCAACATCACAATCTCCTAAAGTAGGAGGATCCGACCTCCACAAGAACAATATGAATAATTTTAACTTTCCACTCCTGATATCTACTCTAATGCCTTCTCACAAATCTGCCAAAAAATTCCTCACAAATATGCAATTTAGTCTTTACAAATTTGGCAATAGTGTCTTCTCAAAATCTGCATAAATGTCTTCATAAAGTCTTCTTATAATCATCATGATCTTTCTTGTGTCACTTCCTTTCTTTTCATAAAATTTTTGCTAGAATGTTTTCTCACATATGTCTTCTAAATCTTCTTGAATAGATATTTTTTCTCTTCATACAAAAATATTCCTTGAAAATTGATTGCATATCACCCTCTCACTACCTTCTATTTATAATTTTCAATTGTGCCTCTTCACCTAATGGAGGTGAATTTCCAAAGGGGTCTACCCACACATAATTTTTATCTATTTTATTTTTATTCCCAACACTTGGGAGCACCTTTCTAGGGAGGGTCGACCCACTTTAAAAATAAAATTTATTTATTTATAATTTACAATTCCCTAATTTTTGGGGTTGATCCTAAAGGTGGGGTTTCCCCTATTAATTTTGCATATATTTTTTGTTTTACAAAACCTTTTCAAGGGGGCTCTAAAAATGGGATGGTCCATGTATGTAACTCCTCATCATTTTCTTAGATCCTTTAACATCAATGAAAACACTTTTTCCAACAAATAATCCTCTCCTTATGATTGTTTGACATATTTTTATTTCATATTTATAGATTACCCCTCATGTACTCTTGAGGTATATTGAGGATACTTTTGGATGCTTGTATAGCCTAGATTAAGTCCATCAATGATATTTTCTTGTGGTGCATCAAATACTTGTTAGCTCTAGGAGGCTACTCACACTTTAATAATTTGGTCTTTCAGATAAGGGGTGCATAGGTGGTACATGATTTTGCATTTTTATAGCTATCCATCATTTAATAGATAGTGTATTTTTCGGTCTACATAGATTGACACATCTACCTAAATATTTTTTGAATTATTTATGTATTTTATTTGGACCTATTAATGTTATATCAACCCTCCCCACTTTAAGCCAGAAAGGGTAGGATTATTCTTTTGAGCCTTATGATTTTTTTGTCTTTTAATTTAGCTTAGTTTGCAAGAAACTAAAACAAAAATCAAACAATCATTGCCTTTGACTTTTTATGTTTTTACCTCTTTCTAAGGTTTAGAACTGTAGACATGTAAAAATAACCTAACACTTATCACACATGCTAAAGGACATTTTCTCATCTTTGGCATCATTATCACCTAATATCACTACATTTCACATCGATTACATCAAAAACCCTAATTTCCTCTATTAATTGAATAATATTGCTTATTTAATTAATTCACCTTTTCATCATTTTTTTACTAGTTAAATATATTTTATTTATGCAATAAAGTCCTAATCTAGCTTTATTCCTCTTGATTAATTAAATAAACATCAATTATTTAATTATGTCACTAATTTACCCTATTCCCCCAAATCAATTAAATTATTAATACTTAATAGTTTAATTAAATCACTTTCCCCTAAACTTGAATAATTAAATAAATTATTCAAACATCATTCAAAAAGGTCAAAAACAAACAGAAACAACTTTGTTTACAAAAGTCAAACATGACTTGCATGTTCAACTCAAAAAGATTAATTAATTAAATCAATTAATTAATTACCCTCACCCACTTTCATGATCGAGAAAATTACGATCCCCCAATTGCTCACTCTGATTAGTTGATTGATTCATCTATTTTCTAATTGATTCATCTATTCTTCAATCCCACTGAAGGCTCAACATGATTTCCTAAACTCCACTGATTAGGTAATCTATTTCCCCTGATTGATCAATCAATATCCTTAATTGATTCAATCATAGAAGCTAACTAAGCAATATATTTCTCCTCAAAATCTTTCAACCATTGATCTTGATTCAACATTGTTATGATCTTGCACATTCATTTTAAAACACAAATTCTATATAACAGTCATCTTCATCCTCAAAAACAATTAGAGAATTGACATCTTTTGAACAATGAAGTAATGTTGAAATAACAATTGATTTCTTGAGAACTTTTACATACATCTTCAATTAACATCGCACAAATTTGAAGCTTTTGCAACACACAAATAGAGGCTTCACATTGATACAACAATCCAATATCATTGCGAATACACTTTGACACAAGATGGTAACGGTATGTTTTATGAATTCATTTTGTGCTCTCTCCTTTGATTGCATTATTTGATTTCATTTCTTCGTAGTTTCATTTCATGAGTAATGGGTATGAATCTAAGTCTTTCATTTGAATTGGATTAGTTTTTAATTCATTTATGATTGATTACTTCATGCTTCTCGATTTTCCCCTTACAAGATTCGACACGTCCAGTGGGACCATGTCATGTCCCCGAAATTGTGACACTAAGAATACAAAATGCATATTAGAAATATTAAACATTCAATATAATTATAATTGTCGAAGACAATATTATAATTTTAATATTATCATATTAAAATATAACTATTAATATTATGATGTAATAGATATATAATATAAACACAAACATAAAATGATATTATAATTAATGAAATAAAAAATATAAATATTACTTTTATCATAATAAAATAATAAATATTATAAACAATAAGTGGCATAATAATCTAAATATTGGTTTCAAGATAAGTCTGACATATATTATATGACATATCTATATATATAGGGGTAATGTCCCAAGTTATGTATCGAACCATTTATTCACCTTAATGAATGATTGATTATACGAGCAAGGCGTTGGTGTCAAGCATATATTGGTGGTAATATATACATGGGATTATATAATGATTGACTTGGGAAAGAACCAATAACATTCTGAGTGGAAGGTGGGCCCAATAGTTGCTAGTATAAGTATAACACAAAAATCACACAGCATGGAGGGGACAAGCTATGACACACATTTTTATTGTTTGCATTACTTTTGGTAATGTTAAACTAATAAGGAGTAAAATAGCAAGAACTAAGGCAATGATAAAAATAACAAAATAACAGAATCTGAGTAAGGGTTAATATCACTGTCCAAGACAATTTGATCATGCATAAAGCCATTAAAATGCATTTAAAAGACACGCAATAATTAAAGAGGAATTATAATATTATATTTAAATAACACATCCGACTTTCACAAGGCTAGCAATGATTTTAATTAAGAAATAATGTTAACTAAATTAATTATTCTTAATTGCTACAATTAGCTTAATTAAGGATCACGTCCCTTGTAAAATGAAGAGCTAGGTCCCTTGCTTATCGGGGGTATTAAAGGAGAGTCCTTCCAAAGAAAAATGTATGGATTACTATTATAGAGACATATACACTTCATACAATAGATCTCAATACCCTCAAAAGCCTCGATCAACCTAGATAGTGGATGCAAGAGTTCATGGTAGATATCCAAGACAACGATTGCTCCTCATTATCAACCCGAAATTCTTGGGATAATCATCAGTTTTGATCTCTTTTTCAGAATTTGCATCAGAACTTCAATATTACTGTGATTAACATAGCATTAGGACTATCAGGATACCTTGATCTAGAAGAAGTCAAGATCAACCAAGATGGGGAAGGAAGAACATCGGAGTTTGTTTTCATTCAGTCTAGATATTAAATCACTTAGAAGATCCTTAGACAACCAAGTAAGAGGTGGTATCTTCCACCCCCTTACCAGATGAAATTCACATGAAACAAGAGCAAACTTAGTAGAGACGAGATCCATATTGGATGACCACGAAGGGAAATAATAGGACGAGAAATCAGAGATTCGAGTTTTGATTTCTTTATCAAATACATAGTCAATCAAATGTTAGCAAGGAACCATTCAGATACAACTATCTTACAAATAGAAGATCAAAGGAAATATTCATGTATAAAGGGTCGAAGTGGTGACACGCTACAATCATATTAGCTTCTGCATATATATAAAAATACATATAATATCAGACCTCTTACATATTGGGATGTACACTTGATTTGATAACCGGTTTCTCTTGAAATATAAGATTGGAATTCACACCAAATAGAGGAGGTTATGTTACTGTCTAGTAGAGCACCTCATACTCTGGGAAGACCTAATAATTTAGCCCCTGCCTAAAGTGGTCATACATTTCCTTTCAAGTATAATTTTCCCCTTAAATTGCAAAGTTAGAGGAGATCTAGCAAGGGACATTATAGTGGTATCAAAGCATAATCCTGCCATCCTATGGAAGAAAGGTCAAACAAGAGGATACAAGACTTTGGAGAGTCCTCACAGTCATACACAATAATTTGAATTTCAAAACATTTGAAAATATTTGAAGAAGCAACAACCTATGACAAGTGGGAAAAAGAATTATGTGAGAACTAAGGCACCAATACAATCGAAAGAACCTTACAAGAGTATTGCAAAGGGAGATAGCAATGAAGACCTCTTCTAGATACGCCACCTAGGAGGGGACAAGATGTGCCCACTTGGGCCAAGGGGGTACTTTCCTTTTGGGTATTCGAGGGTACTGCCTTTGGGTCTAGAGGAGTTGAGCCAACAAGATAATGAAAACCTCGTCTAAGATATGCCACCCAAGAGGGGACAAGATGAGCCCACTTGGGCCAAGGGGGTACTTGCCTTTGGGGTATCCGAGGGTACTGCCTTTGGGTTTAGAGGAGTTGAGCCAACAAGATAATGAAGACCTCTTCTAGATATGCCACCCAAGAGGGGACAAGATGAGCCCACTTAGGCCAAGGGGGTACTTGCCTATGGGGTATCTGAGGGTACTGCCTTTGGGTCTAGAGGAGTTGAGGCACCAAGTGTCCTATAATGGCGGTCATTGCGACTGATTTCAAACATTGCGTCTGATAATGTTAGTCATTGCGACTGATGGTGGATATTGCGTTTGATGGCGGACATTATGTCTGATGGTGGACATTGCGTTCAATAATGACAGTCATTGCGACTGATGGCAGACATTGCGTTCGATGACATTGCATCCGATGGTGGACATTGCATCCGATGGCAGACATTGCATCTGATGGTGGACACTGCGTCCAATAATGGCAGTCATTGTGATCGATGACAGAAATTGCGTCCAATAATGGTGGTCATTGCAACCGATGGTGGACATGGCATCCAATAATGGAGGTCATGGTGACCGATGGCGGACATTGCATCCGATAATGACAGTCATTGCGACCGATGACAGTCATTGTGATTGATAGTAGCAGTCACTGCAATCGGTAATGGAGAACTTTTTCTATAAGGGGGGGAACTAGGAAAACCCAAGAGGCTAAATCATAAGAGTAAGGGAAAGGGTTGGCATGATGGATCCTAGGATCCCCATCAAGTCACACTCGCTATACTCTCTTATGGTTGAGCCCTCCAAAGACATTAGGATACCTTACATAAGTTTACTAACATCTAATAATCTACTACTTAGTATTGATGAGGAATGAGGGTGAATGATTCTAGTTGTGTGCAAGCCATCAATCAAAACTTCAATCAAGTAAGGGATATTCTCCAATTCCCTTGTTGTTTAGCTTAAGGATTTAGGACAAGCTTAAAACACCCTCAATTAGGGACTAATATATTTGAACACCCAAATTTTCAGTTGCTTGAGGACAAGCAAATTTGGGAGGGGAGGACTGTCATGTCCCCAAAATTGTGACACTAAGAATACAAAATGCATATTAGAAATATTAAACATTTGATATAATTATAATTGTCGAAGATAATAATATAATTATAATATTATCATATTAAAATATAACTATTAACATTATGATGTAATAGATATATAATATAAACACAAACATAAAATGATATTATAATTAATGAAATAAAAAATATAAATATTACGTTTATCATAATAAAATAATAAATATTATAAACAGTAAGTGGCATAATAATCTAAATACTGGTTTCAAGATAAGTTTGACATATATTATATGACATATCTATATATGTGGGGGTAATGTCCCAAGTTATGTATCGAACCATTTATTCACCTTAATGAATGACTGATTATATGAGCAAGGGGTTGGTGTCAAATATATATTGGTGGTAATATATACATGGGATTATATAATGATTAACTTGGGAAAGAACCAATAACATTCTGAGTGGAAGGTGGGCCCACCAGTTGCTAGTATAAGTATAACACAAAAATCACACAGCATGGAGGAGTCTGACACACATTTTTATTGTCTGCATTGGTAATGTTAAACTAATAAGGAGTAAAATAGCAAGAACTAAGGCAGCGATAAAAATAACAAAATAACAAAATTTGAGTAAGGGTTAATATCACTTTCCAAGACAATTCGATCATGCATAAAGCCATTAAAATGCATTTAAAAGAGACACAATAATTAAAGAGGAATTATAATATTATATTTAAATAACACAGCCAACTTTCACAAGGCTAGCAGCGATTTTAATTATGAAATAATGTTAATAAATTAATTATTCTTAATTGCTACAATTAGCTTAATTAAGGATAACGTCCCTTGTAAAATGAAGAGCTAGGTCCCTTGCTTATCGGGGGTATTAAAGGAGAGTCTTTCCGAAGCAAAAGGTATGGATTACTATTACAAAGACATATACACTTCAGACAATAGATCTCAGTACCCTCAAAAGCATCGATCGGCCTAGATAGTGGACGCAGGAGTTCATGGTAGATATCTGAGACAACGATTGCTCCTCATTATGAACCCAAAATTTCTTGGGATAATCATTAGTTTCGATCTCTTTTCCAGAATTTGCATTAGAACTTCGATATTACTGTGATTAACATAGCATTAGGACTATCAGGATACCTTGATCTAGAAGAAGTCAAGATCAACCAAGATGGGGAAGGAAGAACATCGGAGTTTGTTTTCATTCAGTCTCGATATTAAATCACTTAGAAGAACCCTAGACAACCAAGTAAGAGGTGGTATCTTCCACCCCCTTACCAGATGAAAGTCGCATGAAACAGGAGTAGACTTAGCAGAGATAGGATCTAGATTGGATGACCACAAAGGGAAATAATAGGACGAGCAATCACATATTCGAGTTTTGATTTCTTTATCAAATACATAGTCAATCACATGTTACCAAGGAACCATTCAGATACAACAATCTTAGAAATAGAAGATCAGAGGAAATATTCATGTATAAAGGGTTGAAGAGGTGAAATGCTACAATCATATTAGCTTCTGCATATATATAAAAATACATATAATATCAGACCTCTTACATATTGGGATGTACATTTGATTTGATAACCGATTTCTCTTGAAATATAAGATTGGAATTCACACCAGATAGAGGAGGTTATGTTATTGTCTAGTAGAGCACCTCATACTCTAGGAAGAATTAATAATTTAGCCCCTGTCTGAAGTGGTCATACATTTCCTTTCAAGTATAATTGTCCCCTTAAATTGAAAAGTTAGAGGAAATCTAGCAAGGGACATTACATACCATGTTCCTTAAAACTAACATTTCTATGAGTTTTAATTGAGCAGTTGCAGGTTTATGAATGCAGACGCACTTTCTAGAAGTGCACTTGAAATTTTTTACACAAAAGCTATAGGAAACTCACACAATTTCTCTTTCGTTCCTATTGTACTAGCCCTTTTTCTAATTTCTTTTGACTTTTGAGGCTGCTTTTACATCACACATAAAATAAACTTTTGAAGATTTAAACCATAGTTTCTAATGAGAGGGGCACTTTTGATTTTTCTAACCACATTTGACAAAAATAATGGGGCCACTTTTTCTTAAAAGTTTCACTTTTGCTCTGTTAATTTTTAACCGAAATCTGCGGAGTGGTTTTTCAATTTCTAATGCTAAACGGGTGCTTGTTTTAGATGTTTTGTGTTTGCTGACTTTGTTTGTGCAACTCTTGCAAGATATGGTACACTTTACATCAGGAACAACTAACAATTTTATTATAGAGAAGGCGAACAGTCCAAGCCCAAATTTTTAAATCTTTCTAAGTTAGAAAAAAACTTCGAATTTGGTGCTATAAAAATGAACTCCACAAACTGCAGGCTTTTGATTTGGTTCTTAAAAAGAATCTTTCAAAAATATTTCTGATTTAGATTTTTTTTTTTATTTGGTGCTCAAAAAGGAGTTTTCAAAAAGCTTTCTAGTTTAGAGAGATTTTTTATTTGGTGTTTTTAAAAAGAACATTAATTTTTTTTTTCTAGTTTAGAACATATTTCAGTTTGTTGCTATAAAAATGAACCCCACAAACTTACACGCTTTCATTTTGGTGTTCTAAAAATATTTTTCAAAAGATTTCATAGATTAGAACAACACTACAGTTTTGGTGCTCTAAAATGGAATGCTCTCTTTTGATCAACGTTTTCAATATGTTGACGAAACAAGTGATTTATTTTTGTTGACCCCATTAAGACAAGGATTATTAGAAACACTCAGTTTTTGGTGCTTAAAACTGGATAAATACATTTTGATTTGCATACTACTATCTACTTGATTGAAATCCAAAATATTTCACTTTGGTGCACATAAAGACAAATTGCTATCTTGTACACATTTCATTTCATTTTTTTTTGGATAGCGTCACTCGAGGGGCTTAAAAAAGAATATTGTGATGAATTGTATACTATGTCTTTTTTGTTTGGAAAACTAAAGTGTCTATCCTCTCCCCTCACATCTTTTGGGGATCTTGGGTGATGGAATGCATTTTTGAGTTTTTCCCTTATTTCATTTCAAACATTACCTTAACGAGGGCTTGCTATGAGACACATCCCGTGATGGAGAACTCATGAGAAAGGTCTCGAAGCACATTTACTAGCAGGCTATATTAAAGGTTACAAAATCATAAGAAAGTAGCTTCAATCTCAGACGACAACATACTGCACTTAATCCCATGCCTTAAGTGGAGCAGGAATGGTTAAAATTCTTAAGTGACCATTGGATTGTAGTGTATGTACGGTGTTCACAGTTTGTCATTAAAAACCTTGTTTTAGAAGCCATCCATGTTTTCCAAAACATTCTTTGAAAGTGGTGTATTGGAACTTTTCTTCTAAGAAGTTACTTACTGTAGACACTTAAAAATGTCTCGATGGATCACATTGGCTAACTAACATCATATTTTCCCCAAATCTTGAAAGGAAAATAGAGGTACAAAATCGCTTTCCTAACACTAATACCACAGAGGAGAAGTGAAAAGACTAGTTTTAAAGCTTCTTAAAACAACTAAGATAAACACGTATAGAGTAGAAAGGATAACCAAAAAAAGCAATCACAGATAACACCAAATTTACATGGGAAAACCTTTTCGGGAAAAAACCCACCACACCAAGAGAAGACACTTTGTATTACAATAAAATAAATTACATACAAAGTTCATAGTCCTTACTCTCTGATAGTTAGCTCACAACAACAGACTTTAGTATTCATGCACTCACTGTTACAATACTCTACAAGTATACAATGAATCACTACTAACTTCTTTGTCTCTCTCTCTCTCATCGTGACCTTTTGTTGACTTATATCAATGTGATCAACTATACAAGTCTTACATCCACATTTAACATTCCAACCAATCACAAGTCTTAATGATGCATCGATCATCCAATCAAGTAATACGATCTTCTAACCGATCTTCTCTGTATCGGGCCACCTAGGAATTAATTTACCTTGCCTTAATCAGATCCTGTCACCAGTCAAAACACACCTAGCATTTATTGCCTTCATCGCTCCAGACATCGACCAATCAATTATTGATTTATTTCCATGCATCGCCTTCCCATTCACTCATCACTGTGACCATGAGTCAAAATAACCACCTGAGCTCTGAGCTTCTCTTATCGTGCCACCGCCGAGCCTTATGAGACCTCCCATAGTATGGTGTTTCCATTGCCCAACTATAGCTCTCTCCTAACATAGTCGTGGTATCGAGGTAGTGGCTTGTCTGCCAACCTGCCGCTTAGCACCGCATCACCATCAAGCTCAACACGATCTTCCACGATATCGTGGTGCCACCACCCAATCATGAGGCTAAGCAAAGCCTCCCATAGTATGGCGGTAACCGCCTATGCCGACCGTCGAGCTCCACTGTGCTACCGGGCCCCGACCGCAAGACCTCTGCAGCAAGGAGGTAACCATTAGCTTTGAGTGCCACAACTTACCACACCACCACGACATGGCCAAAAGGCCATCGCGGTAGGTCGATAGGAATTCTTCGTAGACCGCCAGCCGTTTACCATGGCCACCGTGGCTTCGATGAGAGACACCCATGGTAAGGCGGTAACCGTCATCCTGATTGCCACCCTTCACCACGTCGTCATGCCATCACCGAACCATACCTGCGGTATGGCAGTGAACCTTTGCTTAACTGTCACCTGTCAACCATGCTACCGCCAGCCTAGGAAGGAGACCCTGCGGTATGGCGGTGATACCGCCCAATTGCGGACAAACCAATAGAGGCTTGCGGTAAAGCAGTAAACCGCCATACCACGCCTCTATGAAAGTGTCACAATAGTAGAGTGGTAAAGGCTGAGAATGGTGATAAATTCACCAAGTCTTTTCAAAGGTCCAAGCCAGAAGTTGAGGCACCTATTCCCAACAAGCTCCCACTTGATGAAGACTTCTTGGCTTCCTCTGGACTTTGAAAAAATAATTGACGATCAAAGGCCCCAAGGCCCATTGAGTCTGTGCACCATCTGAACTTGTCCATGCTCACTAGCTTCATTAATGCATCTGCAACATTCTTCAAAGTGTCAACCTTTTCCAAATAGATCTTTCCATCTTTCACCATGTCCCTCATGAAGTGATACTACACATCAATGTGCTTTGTCCTGACATGGAAAGTTGGGTTCTTTTCCAAACAAATGGCACTCTGACTGTCACAACAAATAGTAATCTGCCCTGTATTAAAACCAATATCAGAACACAAATGAATCATCCAAACTGCTTCTTTGCAGGCATATGTTGCTGCCATGTATTCAACCTCTGTAGTGGATAAAGCGACTACAACTTGTTGCTTGCTCATCCAACTGACTACACCACCATTTAACATGAAAGTTTATCCATTGGTGGATCTTCTACTGTTAACGTTCCCTGCCCAATCAGAATCTACATATCCATGAATTTTGAGTGTTCTCTATGGTGCCACCAAACTGCCATGGTAACGCAAAGCATATTTTGAAGTCCCCTTCAAATATCTGAACACTCTCTTCACAACATAAAAATGTGATCTTCCTAGATTTTCCATAAAATGGCTGAGAACTCCCACTGCTTGGGCAATGTTTGGTCTTGTACAAACCATTGCGTACATTAAACTACCAACAACACTTGCAAAGGTACCCTGGTCATGTCCTCCATTTCAGTAGTAGACTTTGGACAATCTTCAACAGATAGTTTTGTTCCCTGCATAATTGGAACAACTAGCTGCTTGCAATCATCCATACATAATCTCTCCAAAAATGTATTGACATATTTACTTTGACTTACCCATAAATTTTTGCCTATTCTGTCCCTGGTTATCTCCATCCCAAGAATATACCTAGCTGGACCCAGATCTTTCATTTCGAACTTTGCAGACAACTGAGATTTAAGATCAGAAATCATAGACGTACTATTTCCTATGAATAACATATCATCCATGTATAGGGAAATAATAAGCACATGATCATTTTCAGATTTATAATAGACACAATGATCAAATTTTGATCTCAAAAATCCCGTAGACAACACAAAATTGTCAAATTTCTGGTACCACATTCTAGGAGACTTCTTCAAACCATACAAAGATTTCTTTAATTTACAAACTAGATTTTTTTACCTTTTTCAACGAAGTGCTTAGGCTGGGACATATAAATCTCTTCTTCCAGGTCTCCATGGAGAAATGTTGTCTTCAGATCCATCTGCTCAATCTCTAAGTCATATGGTGCTTCCAATGACAAAACAAATCTGATATATGTCAGCTTTGCTACAGGGGAAAATATTTCTCCATAATCAATTCTCTCTATCTATGAAAAACCTTTTGCAACCAACCTTGCCTTATATTTTTCTACACTTCCATCTAGACCAGTCTTCTTCTTGGATACCCATTTACAACCAACAGGCTTTCGCCCTTCAGGAAAAGGTACCAAATCCTAGGTTTCATTTTTCTTCAATGATTCCATTTCTTCATTCATGGCTTCCAACTAGGAATTTGAATCAGACATGCTAATAGCTTCTTTTACAGTCCTAGGCTCATCAGTGCTAGTAATTAAAGCATAGGAACAATTTGAATCTAACATAGAGAAACCATACCTATTAGGTTGTCATTTTTCATGTGTAGACCTTCTTACTAGCCGAGGTTGTGATTCTTCATCTTCAGAATTCTCAGAGCTGCTTGAACTCTCCTTAGTTTCAGGTACACCATGTAGTTCCTCTTTTTCTAGAGTTTGAGGAATCTAAACTACATCATTCTTCCTTTCTCTTTTATCTGTCTCTAGCTGTGGATCAGCTACTGAAGGATTCAACTCATGAAATATTACACTTCTACTATACAAAACCTTCTTAGTATCAGGATTCCAAAGCTTGTATCCCTTCACACCAATGCCATAGCCGATGAAGATACATTTAACAACCTTGTTCTCCAACTTTGATCTTTTCTCATTGGGCACATATACATATGCCTCATAGCCAAAAAAACAAATTTCTAAGAGAGGGATTCTTACCAAATCACGCCTCCAAAGGTGTCTTCTCAACAAGAGTAGAACAAGGTGAATGATTTACCAGATTACATGTTGTAGCCACAACCTCAGCCCAAAATGTCTGCTCGAGACCAACACTCCTCAACATACTTCTTGCTTTCTCCATTAACATTCTGTTCAACCTTTCAACAACTCTATTCTGCTATGGAGTATAAGGTGTAGTTTTATGCCTTTTAATTCCATGGTCTATGTAGTACCTTTCGAATTTTGCAGAACAAAACTCACCGCCATTATCCATCCTCAAGCATTTAATTTTCTTTCTAGTCTGATTCTCTACCAAAGTTTTAAATTCTTTAAATCGACAAAACACTTTTGATTTACTCTTAAGAAAGTATATAAATTCCCTTCTCGAATAGTCATCAATAAAAGAAACATAATATCTAGACTTCGATAATGAAGGAACATTAACTAAACCAAACACATTAGAATGAACACAATCTAGTACACCAAAAGATTTATGAGGACTCAAATGAAATGAAACACGATGTTGCTTTCCATAAATATAGTGTTCGCAAAAATCAAACTCAAGGTTACAATAAAGAAGCCCTTCAACAAGATTTTTATTTTTCAAGGTTTTTAAACCTTTCTCACCTATGTGATCGAGTCTATGATCCCACAACATGGTCTTCTCTATTGGGAGTTTCACCTCCAAAGCATTTGTAGCTAGAGAAGCATCTTCATCTTCCTCTACAGGAACAACTTTGCTTGACTTTACAAAGGTGTTGTTGCATTGAACAGGACATGCATCCAGCTTGCACAGAGTGCTAGTACGTACACCCTTAGCCAACACCATTGCACCTCTAGCCATATTACATCCTTTAATCAAGAAGGAAAATTCTACACCAACATCATTCAACTTACTGACGAAAAGTAAGTTACGAGCCAGACCTGGTATGTGCAGTACACCACCAATCCCTTTGATTCTATTGTCAAGGAACTAAATTTTGACTATTCCACAACCAACAATCTCTAATGTTGAATCACTCGCCAGGTACACCTTTCCACCATCATACTTCTTGTTCTTAGTGAACCATTCTCTATGACAAGTCATGTGAAAGGATGCACCCGAGTCAACCAACCAGACATCATCTGATGCCTGAATCGCCAGGGCTACAAAGAAGGCATCTGCATCACTCTGAAAAGAGTCATTGTCTGAAGCATTACTCTTCTTCTTCTTCTCCTTACAATCCTTTTGGATATGACCAGGCTACCCATAGTTCTAGCATTTCACCTTGGAATTTTTACTAGGAGAATTCAATCTCCCTACTGATTTAGATTTGGACTTCTTTTCCTTCTTCTTGCCTTTCTCCTTCGATCTACCTCAAACAACAAGGGCCTCTTTGGCCATCTTTGAAGACTTCCTCTGCATCTCTTCAAATAATAATGAGGCAACAATGTCTTCCATCTTGAAAGTAGTGGTCGTACTTCCAATAGCCATTACAAGATGATCCCAAGTGTCAGGTAACGAACATAACAGGAGCATGCAATAATCCTCCTCCTCAATCTTTACACCCATAGACACCAACTGAGAAACACTCATATTAAATGATTTCAAATGGTCTGCAACAGATGCACATTCTTCCATCTTCAAGGAGTACAAATTCTTCCTCAGGAATAACTTATTTACTAGAGACTTTCCCTGATAAATATCTCCAAGCTTCTTCCATAATGAAGCTGCAGACTTCTTCTCATGGATGTTCAGGAGTACAAAATCGGCCAGAATAAGTCTTATCAGACCTCTCTCTTTTCTATATGCAAGGTCCAAATATTCTTGCTTCATACTTTGTGGCATAGTTCTAGACACAACAACCCAGAGGTCTCTATCCACAAGAAAGTCTTCCATTTTGAGTTTCCATAACTCAAAGTTTCCACCATTGAATTTTTTAATCTCTACTCTACCTGATGTACTCACCATCTCAAACAAAACTAAGTTCTAACTTTAAAATACTCCCATTGGAATAGTATTAGCACAAAAAACCAGCCTTACTAATAAGGATAACACAACTGACCAAGATCTGATACCACTTGAAAGGAAAATAGAGGTGCAGAATCACTTTCCTAATGCTAATACAATAGAGGAGAAGTGCAAAGACCAGTTTTAAAGCTTCTTAAAACAACTAAGATAAACACATACATAGTAGAAAGGATAACGAAAAAAAAGCAATCACATATAACACTAGATTTACGTGGGAAAACCCTTTCGAGAAAAAACCCACCACACCAAGAGAAGACACTTTGTATTACAGTAAGATAAATTACTTACAAAGCTCATAGTCCTCACTCTCTGATAGTTAGCTCACAACAATAGACTTGAGTATTCATGCACTCACTGTTACAATACTCTACAAGTATACAATGAATCACTACTAACTTCTCTGTCTCGCTCTCTCTCATCGTCACCTTTTGTTGACTTATATCAATGTGATCAACTATATAAGTCTTACATACACATTTAACATTCCAACCAATCGCAAGTCTTAATGATGCATCGATCATCCAATCAAGTAATCCGATCTTCTGATTGATCTTCTCTGAATTGGGATGCCCATGCATTAATTTCCCTTGCCTTAATCGGATCCTGTCACCAGTCGAAACAGGTCTAGCATTTACTGCCTTCATCGCTCCAAACATCGACCAATCAAGTATTGATTTCTTGCCATGCGTCACCTTCCCATTCACTCATCGCTTTGACCATGAGTCAAAATAGCCACCCGAACTTTGAGATTCTTTTACCACACCACCGCTGAGTCCTATGAGACCTCCCATGGTATGGTGGTTCCACTGCCCAACCACAAGTCTCTCCTAACACAGTCGCGATACCAAGGTAGTGGCTTGTCTGCCAGCCCGCCGATTAGCACCGCATCACCACTGAGATCAACATGATCTTCCATGGTATGGCGGTGCCATCGCCCAACCGTGAGGCTAAGCAAAGCCTCCCACAGTATGGCGGTAACTGCCTGTGCCGACCGTCGAGCTCCACTATGCTACCGGGCCTCGACCGCAAGACCTTCGCAACAAGGAGGTAACCGTTAGCTTTGACTGCCATGGCTTACCGCACCATCGTGACATGGCTAAAAGGCCATTATGGTAGGGCACTAAGCGTTCTTCGCAGACCGCCAGTCACTTACTATGGGCATCGCGACTTCAATGAGCGACACCCACAGTAAGGTGGTAACCATCATCTTGATCTCTTCCCTTCACTGCGCCGCCGTGTCATCGCCGAACCATACCCACGGTATGGTAGAGAACCTTTGCTTAATTGTCGCCTGTCAACCAAGCTACTGCCAGCCTAGGAAGGAGACTCCGCAGTATGGCAGTGACATCGCCCAACCATGGACAGACTGACAGAGGCTTGTGGTAAAGCAGTAAACACCAAACCATGCCTCTATGAAAGTGCCACAGTGGTAGAGCGGTAAAGGCTAAGAATGGTGATAAATTCGCCAAGTCTTTTCAGAGGTCCAAGCCAGAACTTGAGGCACCTGTTCCCAAAAAATCAATGCTCTTTTCATTTAATTAATTGAATTAGCCTAGCTATATAATTAATTATGTCATTTGCATCTATTAACCTAATTCATTTAATCGGGTTAATTCACCCCTTTCATGCTAACACTTTGTCCTATTAAATAAAATAAATCAAAGTATTTAATTTAATTCCCTAAGTCTTCTTATTTAATTAAATAACCCCAAGTTATTTAATTAAACATCGTTTCACCTTGTTCCCATTCATTAAATCATTTAATTTAATGAATATCATTTTATGCTTCTAACTCCCCTAATTGCATGATTAAACCTTGTTTAATTAGAAATTATCTAATTAATCCAATTCCTCCCACTTGGGAGGGAATATTCCCTCGCCTTTTCATAATTAAACTTTGTTTTAATTAGAAAAATATCTATTTTCCTCACCCATGAATATTCCAAAGAATATTCTCTCTCCTCCAATCATTTAAAAAAGGAATATTCTCTTTTGGCTTCTTGAGAAAGCTAAACTTGTGACCTCTTGAGAAAGTTACCTTGTGACCTATGTGTGCAAGAAAAAAGTGTGTTTGTTTGGAAAAAATGTGAGCCCTTGATTAATTCTCATCTTGCATTCTCATTTGTTGATGAGAATCCATGATCCATGTCTCCTATTTCCTCCATCCTTGATCGTTGATTAATATTTTCAATCTCAACCCTTCATTTCTCATTCTCTCCTATAAATATGAGACTATTTGGAGACAAATGGATCCATATTTCAATTGCAAAATTATGTTGTTGAATCCACTTTCATTCACACTCTCAATTTACTCACTTTTAGCTTGTTTTAGTTCATTTTTAGTTGCATAATAGCTTAATACATCCATTAATGGCTTTCATGCATCCATCTCAACTTGTTTATAAATTAGGGTTTGAATCTTTTAGCTTAGAAGTAGATTAGATTAGCTTAGCAATTGCATAATTAGATCATTTTTAGCATAAAATCATGTTAATTTAGCTTGCATCATGTTCATTTTAGCATAAATCATGTTTTCATCCATTTATCACAATGGTTTCATCGATTCTCCTCCATAGAATCGATTGAAACAGGCTCACTAATCATGGGATTGGGAAATGATCATTATTCCACATCAACACGACACCAATTCTAAAATAGGATAAGTTTCAAATGGGTTAGAGTAGGCATTTAATTGCTTTCATAGTTTGTAGTTTTCAATTTCAATAAATGCTTAGTTTAAAATTTCAATTTGAATGATCTTGTTTGAGATTGAGGTTTAGTGGATAAATTATGTTGCGATTCATTATGGATCAAATATAATCAACCCACCTTGACAATCCTTGTCTTACATTCTGGCGTTAGAAGGATGAAAAATTGATAATTTAATCAATTTTTAGCTCGAATTCCATTTGTTTGCTTTGTTGTAGGATATAATGATGCCCAAACCAAATACAATGACGCACTTTGAAGAGTGTCATCATATAGCGACACTATCTCAATTTGAAACAATGATGCCAATTAAATGCATTGGCATTGATTTAAATATGGCGATGCTAATTTAATATAGAGGTATCAAAGACTTCACACAATGATGCCCCCAAATCCATTAGAGTGACGCCCAACAAAATTGTGACGCTATCGTGCTCTCTATTTTTGCCATAGAGTGATGCCCAAATTCACAACAGTGATGCCCAAATTTCAAATCACAACGCTATCGTGTGCAACGATGCCCAACCAGGGTAAGAAGTTTTACGACCATTTTTTTGACATGTGCTTTAATTTTCTTGATTCATCAGATCACTAATGCACTTCTAACATTGTTTTGGTTGTTAGACTAATAGGGTTTTGTAGGTTGAATGACATGGAGCTAAAGTGAAGAAATCTTTCTTATCTTAAAATTCTATGATTGTAACAAGCATTTAACGCTTTGGGGAAATTATAACCCAAATTTTCATTTTTTCTACTTTATGCTTTAGAAACTCAATAAATTTCAATTCGGTTAAAAAAGAATGCTCAAATGGGATTAAAATTGAACTATCATCTCATCATTGTTTTTTGGGTTTAAAATTGAACAAGACAACTTCATATTTCATTTGGTGCAATAAAATGAAGTTATCTTAACTTAGGGGTTAAAATTTACAACTGTTTGCTATGTTTTTTAATTTACAACATTGTTATTGGATGCATATGTAATTCTCTCACACCATTTGGTGACCTTGAGAAACATAAACATTCCTTAACACTTTGCAAAATCACCTACATCTTTCAATTTGGATTAAAACTAAACCCCTTTGCGAGTGTGAGAAAAAGGCGTGGTGTGTGTTCTCTCTTTGTTCATACGAGCGAAGATGATCGAACTACGGACGTACTTCCTTGCTATTGTTTATCTTTAGAGGGCCTGCTTCCCCACTTCGAAAGGAGGGAATGGTCCAATCAGTAACAAACTAAAACCAAGTTCTTCCAAATCACTATATAAATGTGTGGTTGCAATGAAAATTGTGATCAATGGAATGTGGTACATGATAGCTCTCCCCCACTATCTTTATGATGTGTAAAGCCCTTTTTGTAAGGGTTGGGAGACCTCTTGATGGAGTTTATCATTGTATCCCCTAAATTGGAAGCCCTTATAACGAACCTTTGTGTAGAATCCAAAATCCTTAATACTTGTTGGTGCAAGAACGATCGTTCTAAAGTCGCCCCACATTCTTGCTATTCAATTTTAGAAAAATAAAAATCCTTTTGATCTCCAAATTTTAAGGATTTTGAGATTTGGTGGTCTCGAGAAGTGTGTGTCGAGAAAGGGGGAGTTGGTGTCGCCAAATCTCTAACTTTTTATATTTTTTAGTGTTTGGAGAAATCCAAGTGGGAAATCAACAAATATAGACATTTAAAACTAGGATTTTAAATGATTGTGAGTTAGTTTGATACATTGCTTGGTTCTAAAATGTTACAAAAACAAACATTCACTATCTTCCCTAAAACTCCAAACACTTTGTCCTAAATATGGATGCCTCTTGAATTAGCCTTGATATTACTTCTTGTCCTAAGGGTTTTTATCCTTAGCGATTTCTAAATATATTGATTTAATCTCAATCCATATTTCCCAAAGACAACATAGGAAATTATGGCTTTAATCTCATAATTTTCACAAAATGGATATTGTGAAAGTTATTATGTTTTTGACATAAACATTTAGTTCGAAAACATAATCAAGATGAGTGTTTGTAAAATCAATTCACTTAAGCAATATAATTTGACACAATTGAACCCCACATGACCATTTGGAGACTAATTGCTCTCATTCTACAACCTGATCTTACAGGTTCTATCATTCAACCAAACTTTGAATTCATTGAGGGAGAACAAACGGATATCATTAGTAGTTTGAGAAGCTTCACTTTTGAAACCAAGGAAACATCCAATTAGTGGAGAATATTTGCAACCATCTTATATAAAGAAGAATAAGGAGATGATATTTTAGCTAGAAATCCTATATTATCACCCCCCACGTGGGAATAAATATCTTCTTCTTCTGTAATGATCTCACAGAAAATCAAAATCCTCAAAATAAGGTCTATAGGTCATCATTTTAAACTCAGACATCTTAAACCAAAATCTGTCAAGAAACACCTTTTAGCACTTCACAAGAATAGAAACAAGGTGGTAGAATTTTTTTATAAACATGCTTCAAGGAACAATCCAAAATTATATGCATTCTTTTGGAGTCGAAACCCTAGTCTTTTTCATGATATTGAACTTCTCTGAATGATCTATCACACAATCAAAATCCATAAGGGAGGATCTACATCCCGTCATTATAGACAAAGACCTCATAATTCAAAGTTTGGAAAGAAGTGGGCTATAATTCTTTATCACAATCATAACCTCTTCTTAAGAAACTATTATTCTTGGGCTAGGAGGAATCAAACAGGTTTACACATCCCCATCTATCCTCTCATCTAAGTCAACATTAGGGCTTTAGGATTTGAAATCTTTAGAGGTCTAGCATCATTCTCGTTACCTTGGTCTTGGAAAATAAAGGTTCATTCTAAGTCAACATTGGGTCAAACATTTCATTCAACCCTTCATCCAAATTTCATCCTTCACTTCACCAAACTTTGCAAAAATTTTAAATATACCAACATCTTTTGACTTCAACATCAATAAAAATAACCTCTAACTTTGCTATGTTGTATTTGAAATGTATCCTTATCCATGCACCTAGCTAAGTTAGTTATCCTTGAACTAGTTTAGCTTGAAGGTCACGAGTCTACCTTAAATATTCCCAAGTTCATCAACATCTTTTATCCTAACATCAAAACATCAAACTCAAGTCAAAAGTGTTGTCCCAAAATGATTCAAAAGATCACTTTCCATATCACCCATCTTTTCTTCCCCCATTATCATCATTGCTCCAAAAATACTTAGAGAATCTCTTTTACCTATATTTGAGTCAACTAGAGAGTTCAAACATTACAAATATCAACACAACTCTCCCATAAGTGACCCAAAATTTATGGTAAAGACAAGATCACAATACAAGAGAATCATGGAGAAAACCAAAGTCACATTTACCTCAAGTGATCTAAATCATCTAGAATTTGATCTAAGAAGTCAAGTCACCACATCACAATGACCATTATCTCCAACATGACCATATGAGATTGAATACATCACAAACAATCCCTTTGAGCTTACTAGGGAGGAAATCATGGAACATCAAGCTTTTGAAAACATAGCTCCAATTTCCCCATCATTTGTTGCATGAAATTTGGCACAAGGCTTCACAACTCCACCATCAAGGATAAGTCAAACATCAACTCCTAGTCTTGCAATAGGTCTTTCCAAGGACTTTGGTCTAACTCGTCCATTTGAAAGTAGTACACTTGTGGGTACCATTGATACTAATCCTCAACCTCCAACAACCACTTGGACACCTACCTTTGGTGCTCCTCCCATCCCAAAAAAGACCAAATAGCTATATAAACCTCTTGACCTTCATTATTCCACCACAACCTCCACATATTGAGGACACCCCTCTTAATCTATACCCATGAGTACCAAAAGTGTTCCCACCATCACACAAAGTAATATAGACCAAGTGTCTCAAGATAGTACACAAGGGCATGTCAATACTATATCATAGAGTCAACCCTCAATATATATGGGGACATCTTTACCCAATCCTCCCATTGGTCCATCCATACCATTGGTGTCACAAAACACATCCATCCCATCCATCATCAACCCATCTAAAACCAATCCTTTGGTAACGAATCCCATCAACATAAGTAATCCTTTGTCTAAATCTCTAGCATAAGGAAATCCTCATGAAATTAGACAAGGGAAAATTTTCAATCAATGGACTCAAGGTTCTAATATGTCATTACCATTACAAAATCTAACGAAACCATCCTCGTCTTTCCCCACACTCCCCTTCACTATGAAAAATCAAATGGGACCTCAAATTTACATTCCTCTACCTTAATCCACCATCTTACAAGGAAAGTTAAACCAAGGGAACTCCCAACCTCTCATCACCATCTCACAACCCATCCAAAACATCAACACCCACAATCCATTGCAAGTGTCTCAACAACCAATGGGTCCTACATTGAAAACTCATACCTTAGCCTTACAACAAGAATAACAAGCTTATCAACAAGCCATCCAACAAAAGAAACAACAAAAACAAGCAGCCTTAGCCAAACAACAATAAAAGAAAGCTTATCACGCATCCTTAGTAGCACACCAAAAAAACCAAGCCTATCAAGCATCCTTAATAGGACAACAACAACATCAGGCCTAGCAGAAATCCCTCGCAAAAAAACAACATCAATCTCAACAATAAGCTCTAGTGGCACAATGACAATAATAGGCCCAACAACCTGCCCTTGTAGTGCAACAATAACAACAAGCCTTACTAGCTCAATAGTATGCCCAACATCAACAACAACAACAATAGCAAAGTTCCTACTATAATCCTCAATAGAACATCATCAATACAAACACATTAGGAACATATACATCAACACCTCAATCACCTTCACATAACCCCACACCACCATACACCCCATACAACACACCATCATATCAAAATCCCATGTACAAATCATCTATCATCCCCCCATATGTTCCTCCAAAAAACTCGTAGGATGATCTAGCATCATAATTCAAGGTTCTATCTCAAGAAATGCAGGACCTTCAAATGGGAAAGACCAAGAATCCCCATACACAAAATCTATGTCCTTATCCATTTGATTGAAACATTGCAATGGTGTCATTCCCTCCCGGCTTTGAAATCCCCAAATTTGATAAATACAAAGGGAGATGGAGTCCCATGGACCATGTCAAAGAATTCAACATCATGTGTATGGAGGTGGCTTACAATGATTCTTATTTAATGCGCCTCTTCCCTCTTAGCTTCACATGTCTTGCTAAGGATTGGTTTTCTCATCTACCTCCTGACATCAAATTTTTTCAAGAAATCACTGATAAATTCATCGATCACTTCTCCTTCAACCTTGACATGGATTTTAGCCTAGAAGAGTTGTACACTCTCAAACAAACCAAAGGATAATCATTTTCTAATTTCTTGCAATGATGGAGACAAAAAGCTAGTAAGAGCAAGTGGACCCTTCCCGACAAACAACAAGTGGGAATCATCATCACAAATCTGGATCCCGATCTCTCTTTCTACTTGATAATGCAGTGCATCACCTCCTATGATGAGCTTGTCCCTTGAGCCCTTAGCATCAAACGAGCTCTAATATCATAGGGAAATAATCAAGCTTACAATCGACCATCAACTAGTTCAAATGACAAGCCTCGTATCTGAGCTAAAAACAAAAATGTGACAAATTATGGTGTGGCAGATGCTAAGGTGGTCCTAAGTGATCCTAAAACCAACAATAATCATGTTTCTAACATTCAACCAACTTTGAAGCAAATAAAACCTCCTCATAATAATCAAATCAACAATACCGAAATGCAACAAAGGTGAACTACTAATAGGAACAAGTATCCCAAACACACGTACACAGTTATCTGAACCTATCGAAACCATCATGAAAAAGTTGGTAGAGTAAAACTTAATAATACTGCCCAACTTTGAAAACTACCAAGAATCACAAGAGAAACCATCTTGGTATAATGAGCATGATCTCTCACAAAATCAAAGGACACAAAACAAAAAATTGCATGAAACTTAAGAATATCATCCAAGATCTCATAGGAAACAACACCATATCTATGGAAGTACCAGCTGGGAATCAAGATCTTAAGATATACAAAACCCTATGTGGAATCATAACAAAGGGAACAACAATGGGAAGGCTAAGGATTACACAAACGTACAACATAGCTATTCAAATGTGGTCACCTCCTATGATAGCATCATCACTGTCATCACCATCAAAGGACCTAGTGCAGAGTGTGGAGTCACCACACGATCACAACCTAATTTGCCAATATTGAATCCCAACAAGTAAAATCTCCTAGATCAGCTTAAGAAGACCCTAGCAAAAATATCAATCTTAGAACTGTTGAGACTATCCGTCGTACATAGGGAAATCTTAGAGAAATATGTATTAGAGTCATTTGTTCCCAAGGATATTGATATAGATCAGTTTCAAGCTATGGTAGGATATATTACTGATCACCTTCTCACTTTCTTAGAACAAGACCTACCATCACAACCATCTCATAATCATGCTTTACAACTCGAGATCTTTATTCATAAGAACAAGGTTAAAATATTCTTAGTAGATGGAGGTATTGGTTTGAATATTTTTATCCTTAAGTTAATCAAAGACTTGGACTATTTAGAAGATACCATTGAGAAAACAAAAGTACCATCATCAAAGCATATGATGACCAAGAGCGAGTATCCCAAGGCATAATTGCACTACCCATCCAAGTGGGACATATCATTGTAGAAACTACATGCCAAGTGCTAGATCTTTATCTTTTGTACAACATCCTACCTGGCCAACCATGGATCCTTTCCTTAAAAGATGTAGCCTTGACCTATCATCAATGTGTCAAGTTTCCTTTCGAGGGCAGATAAATTACTACCCATGGAGATCTTGAGGCCAAGTTCTAGGGGCTACCCCAAGTGCCTAAAAATTATGAAGGGCCTACACCCACACCTACCTCATTTGTTTATCCATCATCCCTTGAATCTACCTAAAAAACAAAAACACCCATTGTGCAGAACATTCCAGACATCAAAGTAGTAATCCAAGATGATGGTTGTGGGAACTATAGGCTAATGAAGGATACATTTTTCTTAGGAGAGATACCTCTTTCTCCTTAACCTCATGGGAAACCAACATCTAGCACCAAAGAGCCCAAACCAATCAAGATGGCAACTACAACCTTCACCAAGTGGGGGGATATAAATCAAGAAGATATGAACGAGGAGGATGTCTCTAAACTTCTCTATCAGGATGAACAAATTTTCCATGTTCTTCTCATGGAAGATGATAATAAAGGCTTGTATATAATGAATACATGTGGTTATAGCAAGAATGAGAAACTAGGATAGAATGATAATGGCTTGATAGAACCTATCATTTTTGATAAATGATTAAAGAATCTTGGTCTAGGTTGTACTACTAGCAAGGTCACCCTTATTGGCAAAGGTACTTCTGCTAAATGGGTCGAGGCTTCCTCTTGGTTACCTACACTGCATGATACAACCTTAGATGACTTCTCCCTTGATGTTTATGATCTATTTGAAAATAAATCCCTCTTTATGATATCCATAAAATACTTTGTTATAAGAAATTAGCCAACTGGACTATGCCTAGTATACCCAAAACTCATTGACATGGACCAACAAGGACCACTGATTCTTGATTTATTCAAAAATGATGAAGAAATCTCAAAATTCATGGGAATTCGCCACAACCTATCATAGGCATATCACAAAGTAGGTTTTGACATAGAGTTAGACATAGGGGCATACTATGGGGAGACGATTGAATCTTTCAATCACAAAATTGATGAAATGCAACTAAAATGCAAATCCTTGAGTGAAAACCACAATGTGGCACTCTTTGATCCTAAAATAGTAAAAGGAAAGGATGTATCTGAGGTTGAAAAATTCTCTGAGGCACCCCCAAGGTTGAGGGATTCAATATCCCCCTTATTGCAATGCATCTAGAAAAGTCAGTTGTGCTAGCAGAAACAACCACTCTAGTCAATGTGGGTACAAAAGAAGCCCCTATGATTACTTTCTACATCGAATCCCTACTGGATGAAGAATAGAAGAACCTAACAAAATTATTGAAAGAGATAAGAGATAACTTTTCATGGTCATACAAAAATATTTCAGGACTTGATCTTGAAGTGGTTGTGAATCACTTAGAAGTCTATCCTGAAGCCAAACTAGTCAAGAAAAAATTACGAAAGATGCACCCTCAGATAGAACTCTTGGTAAAATTGGAATTACAAAAGCTTCTTGACATTGTATTCATCTGACTAAAATATTATCTTGAGTGGGTTTCAAATCTGGTACCAGTCTCAAAACCCACTGGGGGCATTAGAATCTGCACTGATTTTAGAGACTTAAACAAGGCATGCCCGAAGGATGATTTCCCTCTTCCTAACATTAATCTCATTGTGGAATTAATAGCTGGGCATGAAATGATATCACTCATGGATGATTTTTCAAGCTACAATAAAATCATAATCACCAAGGAGGATCAATATAAGACTACATTCACTTGTCCATGGGGAACATATTGCTCAAACATGATGCCATTTGGGCTAAAGAATGCAGGAGAAACCTATCAAAGAGAAATGACCCTCATCTTCCATGACATGATCCACAAAATAGTTGAAGATTATGTGGATGATATTTTGGAAAATCAAGGAAATGGAGTGAGCACATACAAGTCTTAGGACCCATCTTTGACAAACTTGAAGAATACAAGGTACAACTAGATCCAAAAAAGTGTGTCTTTGGGGTTACATCAGGGAAAATTATTGGCTTTATTGTCTCACAAAGAGGGATAGAAATTGATATAAAAAAGGTAAAATCAATCCTCAACATGGAACCCCCGCAAACACTGAAGTAGATGAGAGGATTACAAGGAAGATTGCAGTCTATCAGAAGGTTCATAGCACAATTATCAGATAAAATCCACCCTGTTTCTCATCTTCTCCATAAAGGGATAACCTACAAATGGGATGACAAGTGTGATAAAGCTTTCCAAAAGATCAAAGATTATCTACTAACACCTCTAGTTCTCATGCCACCAATACTGAACAAACCACTGATCTTATATATCTTAGCAACATCAACAACATTAGGAGCTCTTCTGGCACAATATGATGAAAATGGAAAGGAAAAGGCTATCTACTACATTAGAAGAACCTTTGCGGGCTATGAAATTAACTATTCACCTATTGAGAAAGCATGCCTAGTAGTAGTTTTTTCTTCACAAAATTTCAAGCACTACATGTTGTCATATCAAATCAAGCTCATTGCAAAGATCGGTCCATTGAAATACCTATTATCTAAAGCAACTCTCACCAAATGAATGGAAAAATGGGTAATGATCTTAATAGAGTTCAACATAGAGTATGTGGAGTGCAAGGAAATAAAAGTACAAGTGATCACATACCAACTAGTAGAGGTACCCATCTATGTAGAGAACCCATTGGTATTCAAATTTCCCGATGAATCAATGTTCCTTATCAACCTCATGGCTTAGTGGAAGATGTAATTTGATGGATCGTTCACCCAACATGGATCTGGGTAAGTGCAAGAAGTTGGGTCCACAAAGAGGGGAAGTTTCGGCCAAAAAAAAAATCTCGCAGAAAACGCATATGCGTTATGCATTAGGTACCCGAGCCTAAAAAAATGCGTATGCGTTATAAAACGCGTACGCGTTATAAAATGCATATGCGTTTTTGAGTGCATACAAGACATTTATTTTAAAAAAATACTTTTTAGAAACGCGTACATGTTTTTCTTTTTAGAAACGCGTACGCGTTTTCTCTTTTTAGAAACGCGTATGCGTTTCTAAAAAGTATTTTTTTAAAAAAATAATCAAACAAATAAAGAGCGCATATGCGTTTTGTAACGCGTACGCGTTTTTAAAAACGCATACGCGTTATTAAAAACTTGAATCTCCAACCCACTTGCAGCCTTGGTTTTAGGCTCGGGAAAGGCTTGGCAATCCGAGCCTTAGCCTTTGACCTGCAACTAAAAAACTAAGGCAGATTGAAGAAGAATGTCCATCTTTGATAGTATGGTTGATGGATTTTTTTTCTGAATCAATCTATAAAATTAAAACCCATTACAGAACATGATTTCTACTTTCCAAATATATAATTTTTATTAATATTGGATTATATTTGATATTTTTAAATTAATTTCAAAGCAAACTAGTCCTTAAACATGAAATATCAGACTTTTTTGGTTTTTTAATAACTTTTTTTGGTGAAGTTTCTTGTAAAAAAATTTATATGACATCAATCTTTAGACAATTCTTTACAGAATGAAAAAAAAAAGTTTCAAAAAATGTTTAGTTTAGGTCAAATTATGTTGTCCGTACACATTGATTTTTAAAAACAACAATTAAGGCCAATAAAAATTTAATAAAAAAAAACATATTTATCAAAAAATTACAAAAAAAATTCCTCATCAATCTTCATGTTGTTAGCTCTCTTTCCTCAAAAGGAATTAGTAAAATACTTTTATTTGGGTCAAAAAGTGGTGTCCGTACACGTGCATGGTATGGTAAAAAAACAGGGACTTTTAAAAAGTAGTTTTTATAGATCCCTATCAAAATTTAATTTCTACAATTTGGGTATTTGAATAATTTACATATTTAGAAACTAGATTCAAAATTCAAAATTTCATATTACTGATTTTTTTAAAAATTCATTGTGTAAGTGCCTCCAATTTTTAGTCCAAGTGTGAAAAATTATGAAAAACAACAAAAACACTTCCACTTTTTGAACTTTTTGTGGACCCAACTTCTTGCATCAGCCCATCTAGACTAGGAATTATTTTCATCACCCCTCAAGGTGATTGTATCCCAAAGTTATGAAGGCTATCATTTCCTTGCACTAACAACTTACTAAGTACAAAGCCCTAATCATAGGTCTAAGGATAACGGTTCAATGACATATTCAAGAGATGAAAGTCTACAGAGACTCGCAGCTGGTTATCAACCAAGTCAAAGATGACTATCAAACTAAGTATGAAAAGCTCACTCCTTACAAGAAGATGGTGGAAAATATTAAATATATTTTTATACATAAATCTTGAGCAGATTCCTCGCATGAACAACATAGCAGCAGATGCTATGGCAAAAATCAGATCACTGTTAGACATGTTGAACGTCCTCCAATGTGAATTCTTGGTAGAACAACTTATCATACCAAATTTCAAACTCCATGAATATGAATTTGTGTGTGTCATTGTTGATCCTAGATCCCCATGGTATCATGACATCTTTACCTATCTAAGCAGAGGAACCCTCCCATCTGATATCACCTCAAACTTTAAAAAGACCTTTGTTAAAAATGCATCCCAATTTGTGATCCTAGGTGATACCCTTTACTGTCAAAGCATCGAAGGGACATTACTATGATTTCTTAACCAGGAGGAATCCTTGATTGCTTTAACAAAACTACACGATGTCATATGTGGGTTCCATTCTAGCAGTATGACGTTAGCTAAGAAATTGTTGAGGATGAGGTACTATTGGCCAACCATAGAAAAGGAAGCTCATCAGTATGTGAAGAAGTGTGTCTAGTGTCAACAATATGGAGACCTGATTCATTCTCCAGCTCAAGAATTGTAACCAATGATTACACCCTGTCCTTTATCACAGTGGGGGCTTGAACTCATAGGAAAAATTGCCCCAACTTCATCTAATGGCCACAATTTTATGATAACCACCATTGAGTACTTCACTAAGTGGGTAGAATCCATTCATATGACCTACATAATGGGGAAAAAAATTTCCAATTTTATCCTAAACTACCTCATTTGTCGTTATGGTGTCCCACAAACCCTAATCTCAGACAACAAAACACCCTTTAAGAATCAAGATGTGAAAGAGCTATGTCAAAAGGTGCACACCAATAGGTGTAAACCCTTTTTCCTTGGTCTATGGATCAAAAGCTATCATGCCTATTGAGGTTGAGCTCCCATCATTGCTAGTGTCACTACAAAACTTGGTCACTGATAAAGAATACAGAGTATCTTGACTAAATGAACTAGAATTCCTGGACGAGCATCATCTCAATGCTCTTAATCACTTGCAAGTTTATCAAAACTGACTAAAATGAAGCTATAAAAAGATCAAATGTCGATCATTCCAAGTAGAGGATCTTGTCCGAAAACAAAATTAGAAGAACCTTCTAGATCAATACAATAAAGGAAAGTTTGAGCCTAATTGGTTGGGTCCCTTTGTCGTCATAGCTTGCTATGGATCAAAAGCATACCAATTGTCAAAGCCTGAAGGTGAACCCTCAAAGGAGCCAACTAACAACTTGCATCTAAAAAAAAATTATGCCTAGTCTTGAAGGGTGTGAATCTGAAAATACAAAAAAATTAAAAATAATCAAAATCCAAAAAAGTGAGAAAAAAGGACTGAAAAAAGTAAAGAAAAAAATTGTCCTCTAGTGAAAACCACTTTGGTGGTGCTTTGGGAAAGTACCTTGGTGAAAACCTAACAAACAAGTGCCTTGCATAAATAAGGTACCTCCATCTATTCTTTGGCTCTTTTTTTCCTATCATTCTTTGCATCGCCATTCATCCATCACCTATCTGCATCCTTATCATAGCTTGATGATGTGAGGTATCATATCCCTTTAGTACTACTTGGCATATTCCAAAGGTCAATAGCCTAACATGTCACGCTGGTGGGAATTTATTATGGATCATATCGGGTTCTTGTATATCCTAAAATCTCATCAGAAAATTCCAAAAATATTAATAAAATCTCATGAAAAATCCCAAAACATTTGTAAAAAAATAATAAAAAAATCCAAAAACATTTGCAAAATCCTATACAACTAAAATCCAAAAATATTCAAAAAATTGTAAATTCAAAATCCAAAACATTCAAAAAACATCAAAATCCCTAAAAAGGTCAAAAACTCAAAAATCGAAAAGCGGTACCCTTGTCAAACTATGTAGTATGTGAGCTTGAATGTAGGAAATTACATCATTGATGTGCCCCTGAGACACCCTAGGTTAGTCCTTTAGGAGTCCATCATAATAAACTGACATTTCATCACCTATGCATTTCTCATCTTGTTAATATGTCGAGTCAGTCAAACTACGCGGTCTATGCGCGTATAATGTAGGAAAGGCTTATCTTTGATCAGCCCCCAAACCCCTAGGATAGGTATTTTATGTTAGGTTCTTGGTCGAAACTCTCAAAAATCCCAAAACATCCAAATAGTTCAGGAAACTCCAAAACATTCAAATAACAGAAAACACAAACATTTAAAAATTGAAAATCCAAAAACATTAGAAAACATTCAAAAAGACTAAACAACCTCAAATATCTTAGAAAACTCTAAAAAGCCTCAAATAATAAAAAACCAAAACATTCACATAAACTTTCAAAACATACCAAAAAAAACCTCAAAACATCTTCAAAATACCAAAAACATTGAAATATTCCAAAAAAATCCAAAACCATCCATCCCATCTAGCTTTCACCCACAATAAACCTCCACCCATAATAAATCAAGCATCACCTTCAACCTTTGGTGTGGAAAGTAGAAAGAAAGTGTCACAAGTCATAAAGTGAGAACCTAATTTTCAAGATCAAAAGCCTAGATCATAGGTAACTGTGTTAGTGAAGTTTATATCAATGGCTTATCATAAATCTCATCATCATCCTAACATAAAACAACCCTCTGATTAAAATTTCCTAGGATGTATCCTTCCTACAATGGATATCGGTTTAAGACATCACCTTAGCTATATTTAAATTGGCAAGAGATATAGATAACACTGACTATTTATCTTTGATCTTCTCTTTTGATTTATAATAATGATCCATTTTGAGGACCTCTCGATGATGTCTATCAAAGTGATTTAGAGAGAAAGGAATGGGACATCGATCATGATATTTCGTTTATTGTGCTTGCGGGTATTCTTGTAAAATAATCTTGGTGCATACTTGCTTAGCTGTGTGTAGGGAAGTTGTTTGGAGTACGTTGTTGACTATTGCATATGCTTTGGTCCAATATATTCTAAGTTTCTAATTTACATTCCAATGAGGTTTTTGTATGTCAAGATGTGAACAAGAACTATCCTATCTATTGGTAGAGTCAAAGTCCATTACACTAGATACAACACCATCCTGGTTATCAATACCTTGATGTATCGTGTCTATGTGTTATATCAAACAATAAAGAATGAAGGGAAATCCTAATCCCAAGACATGAGAAAATAATAATAATCATCATGCATTTATCATCATCATCTCTAATAAAGTCTTGGTGGATCATAGAATTTTGGGATCTTTTGAAGCAATCATCAAAATCAATGGTCAATCCATCCATCTTATTCTTCTTATTCTTATATATTTACTAACAATTTTATCCAAGCATCAAATCTATGTGATCTACATCAAAATATACATGAGGCTACCCATAGCCGATGACTTTCTTTACATCCTGTAATATGTCTACATCAATATCTAAGCTAGCATGCCAACAATCCCTCTTTTTTTGGGGCACAGTGGGGCATCTATACCATCTTCAACTCAATAATCTAAAAATTTGTAGCTCTTTGATTCAAAAGCAACCTGAAATCTTGAAATATCAAGCATAAGTCTAATTTTCACCTATCGTGAGCCTGATAGAAAAAATTTATTCTCCAATCGATCTCTCGAGGGAGCAATCAACCATCTTTATATTGATATCAAATCATCTAATGAATTTCGTTCCTAGCCTTGCTAGCAAATCTTGATCAAATCTATCAAATCAACCATCATTGGGATATATCGTTGCCTATCAATCCTCATGTTATTCAACATAATCCTTGCATTGTTATGAATCCTCAACAATTTTATCAATCAATAAATTAGATCAATCAACTATAGCTTGGCTACCAACATCTCAAAGAGATCATTGATATCTATTTCTGCATCATCATCAACAGTACAATCAGCATCAACCTTTGAGCCAATACAGTGAGTACATTGCTTCAAAGAGGGGGAAAATGTAGACACTTAAAAATGTCTCGATGGATCACATTGACTAACTAAAAACATTTCATCCTCAAATCCATCCTCTTTTTGCTTAATTAATTATGTCATATGCATCTATTAACCTAATTCATTTAATCGAGTTAATTCACCCCCTTTCATGCTAACACTTCATCCTATTAAATAAAATAAATAAAAGTATTTAATTTAATTACCTAAGTCTTCTTATTTAATTAAATAACCCTGAGTTATTTAATTAAATATCGTTTCACCTTTTTCCCATTCATTAAATCATTTAATTTAAGGAATATCACTTTATTCTTCTAATTCCCCTAATTGCATGATTAAACCTTATTTAATTAGCAATTATTTAATTAATCCAATTCATCCTACTTGCAAGGAAATATTCCCTCCCCTTTTGCACAATTAAGCTTTGTTTGAATTAGAAAAATATCTATTTCCTCACCCATGAATATTCCAAAGAATATTCTCTCCTCCAATCATTTAAAAAAGGAATATTCTCACTTGGCTTCTTGAGCAAGCTAAACTTGTGACCTCTTGAGAAAGTTACCTTGTGACCTATGTGTGGAGGTAAAAAGTGTGTTTGTTTAGAACAAATGTGAGGCCTTGATTAATTCTCATCTTGCATTCTCATTTGTTGATGATAATCCATGATCCATGCCTCCTATTTCCTCCATCCTTGACCGTTGATTAATCTTTTCAATCTCAACCCTCCATTTCTCATTTGCTCTCCTATAAATATGACACTATTTGGAGACAAATGGATCCATCTTTCAACTGCAAACTTATGTTGTTGAATCCACTTGCATTCACACTCTCAATTTACTCACTTTTAGCTTGTTTTAGTTCATTTTTAGTTGCATAATAGCTTAAGACATCCATTAATGGCTTCCATACATCCATCTTAGTTTTTTTTATAAATTACGGTTTGAATCTTTTAGCTGATAATTAGCTTAGATTAGCTTAGAAATTGCATAATTAGATTATTTTTAGCATAAAATCATGTTAATTTAGCTTGCATCATGTTCATTTTAGCACAAATCATGTTTTCATCCATTTATCACAATGGTTTCATTGATTCTCTTCCATAGAATCAATTGAAACAAACTCACTAATCACAAGATTGGGAAAAGCTCATTGTTCCACATCAACACAAAACCAATTTCAAAATGAGATAAGTTTCAAATGGGTTAGAGTAGGCATTTAATTGTTTTCATAGTTTGTAGTTTCGAGTTTCAATAAATGCTTAAGTTTATACTTACAATTTGAATTATCTTGTTTGAGATTGAGGTTTAGTGGATAAATTATGCTTTGATTCATTATGGTTCAAGCATAATTGACCCACCCTAACAATCCTCATCTCACACTTACCAAGTCTGATTTTGGGTTGAAGCATAGAGCTTAAGAGTTCATTCTTAACATACTTCTACACTCCTCCATAAATTTCATGTAAATCATCCCTTCGGGGAATGAGGTAAGCCTACCTAAAAGAGTGTACCTACCTAGGGTGACTTGTGTTGAAATACACAAGACAACTAAGAGGGGGGTGAATTAGTTGTACCAAATTATGTTTACGTATGACCTTAATCAATTCCACTTTAACTTTAATCTGTTATTAATTATAAACATGAAATGCAGATAACAAAAGGAAAATATTAGAGACACTAGATTTAAATGGAAAACTCAATGAGGGGAAAAACCACAGTGAGGATTAACTCACAATATAATAGTAATGCAATATCGGATACAAAGGCTCACTTCCTAGAAAGGACTCACTGTCTATATACAAAGGCTCATTTCCTATAGATAAGACTCATTATCCAGAAGCAGGTTCACTACCTACAATCAAAGAAAGACAATAGAAAATCCACCACAATAGGTTCCACACATTCACAACCTGATCAAAGGATTACAGACACCATCAACTCATTGATTTCAAGAGTCTAACACATCAAAGTACTACTGCCTTGATTCACTTTCACACACACTTTACACTCATACATACAATTTGTAAAATATTGACTTGTATTTATACCATCTTCAATCTTGAAAAATTTATCCAAGGTTGGCTACACATCCTTTATTTTACAGATTCAAATTATTTCGGTGACTCAACATTCCTGTGGTGGATAATAATGAGAGTGGAAAAATTACATACTGACCCAAACAACATCTTTGATCAACCACATGCTTCCTTAATTGATGCTTATTCTCCATGTAATGTGTAAACACCAGGTTGGCCAAACCTAATGAAAACACCAATGAAATTTGAAGTGTGCGCATCCACAATAAGATGATGTCACATGGATCACACAAAACACTTCACCAGACACTGGAACACCTCTTAGAAACCTTCAGATACATCTACAACAACAAAAAAAACCTTTATACACATAACACTCTTCAATAGTCCAATCGAACCATGTAGACACACACAGTAGCTCTAGGAAAATCCTTCTGGAGCACCAAACCACAAGAAAATTTTCCATAACATAGAGAACATAAATATTAACCTTCTTCTAGATCCCTAAGATCTAAGAAAAACCACCAGAAGACTATGGAGTAGAGACATCTCTCCCAGTCCATAGACAAATAGTTCTGCCAAACCAATTCACACATCAATGAACACATATTTCACTCTCCATCAACCTAAAAGCTAAAAATCAGAATATATTATCCATTGAAGGCCATAAACAATATTACAGATCCACACAGGAATAGGATCAACATAGAAGAAATGTAGAGCACATTACTAGAGCACACTCAGAACACACACACAACACTATCTTCATTATTTATTAATATTCTCAAAAGCACTTGACATCAACGCATCTACAACACCGTAAATATAGCTCCATGTACTCTCAACACTTCTATATTATCTCAACTATACATGTACCACTTGCAATCACTTTGAACTATGTTGACATCAATGACAACATTAATGACAACACCACCAAACACATTCATACTTGCAAAAATCTCCCCCTTTGTCATTGATGGAAACACATGATGTGAAAACCAACAAAGACAACATACACACTCTCTTGCTTCTTCTTCCCTTTCTTTTTTAGATGATTCTCTCTCCCTAGATATAAATAGGCTTTTTTAGATGACACTCTCTCCCCCTTTGACATCAATGCAAAATAATTTTTTTTGCATGAAACATCTGCCATATAAAGCTCTGACCACTCCCTCTTAGGAGTGCACCCACATCTCATACTGTAACAATGATACTCTCTACTCCCCCCTGATGAGTAGACCTCAGTTATCAGTCCCGACAAATGAAGAATCTGTAGATCCACTGGACTGATGCAGTTCCATGTGCACCTAATTTAAGGAAGAAGGGACAGTAACCCCTAACTTCCCCCTGAGATACTCAAAAGTATCCTTTGAAAGAGACTTAGTGAATATGTTAGAAATGTGATCCTTAGTAGACACATATTCAAATCTAACTTCATTTTCTAGTACCTTCTCCCTCAAGAAATGATATTTGATAGATATATGCTTTGTCCTAGAATGCATCACTAAATTCTTTGAAATATTTATTGCACTTGTATTGTCAAAAAAATAGGGATAGGCTCATTACACATCACACCTATATCCTTCAATGTTTTCTTCATCCAAAGTACCTATGTATAGTAAGATGTTGCTGCAATATACTCAGCTTTTGTAGTGGACAAAGAAATTGAATCCTATTTCTTGCTTAACCATGAGACCAATCTTCCTCCAAGAAAGAATGCACCACCACTTGTACTCTTCCGGACATCTACACAACCAACCCAATCTACATCAGTGTAGGAATTCAAGGTGAAATTAGTATCCTTATCATACCATAGACCATAATCTAGAGTCCCCTTTAGATATATGAACATCCTCTTCATAGTTGTAACATGTGTCTCTTTAGGTTCCGCTTGAAATCTAGCAACTAAACATACTACATGCATGATATATGATCTAGTGGTAGTAAGATATAGTAGTCTGCCAATCATAGATCTGTACATGCTTTGATCAACTTTAGAGGAATCATCATCCTTACTCAGTTTGCATTTGATTACCATAGGGGTACAAACCAGTTTGGAATCACCCATTCCAAACTTTTTCAGCAATGCTTTGACATACTTAGGTTGTGAAATGAATATTCCCTTATTAGTTTGATTCAATTGAATTCCAACAAAAAAATTAACTCACCAATCATAGACATCTCAAACTCTTTTTGCATCTTCTCTGCAAATTTCTTGCACAGACCTTCATTTCCTCCAAAGATAATATCATCAACATACACCACAACTATCAACATTATGTTTCTTTGAACTTTGAAATAGAGATTTATGTCCACATAGCCTTTTTTCAACCCTTGTTGTGTCAAATATCTGTCCAACCTTGCATACCATGCTCTGGGAGCCTGTTTAAGTCTATATAGTGCCTTTTTCGATTTGTAGACCATGTTTGATTTGTTTGGTAACTGAAATCATTTTAGTTGTTCTATGTACACCTCTTCTTCCAACTCTACATTCAAGAATGTAGACTTAACATCCATCTGGTACACTTTAAAATATTTATGAGAAAAAAATTCCAAGAACATCTGAATGGCCTCCAGGGAAAATGTCTCTTCAAAATATACTCCTTCAACCTGTGAATAACCTTTGCATACAAGTCTTTCTTTATTTCTTACTACTTCACCATCTTCATTCAACTTATTCCTGAACACCATTTTATAGCAATTACATTCTTGTTCGCTGGTCTAGGAACCAGTTCCCATGTTTGATTCTTTTCTATCTGCTAGAATTCCTCTTTCATCGCTCTAAACCAACTCTCATATTTGCATGCCTTACTCATAGTCTTAGGTTCTATCTTAGAAAGTAAATACAAATTTACCTCAACCAATTTTCTTCTTTTCTTTACACCTTCACTTATGTCTCCAAGTATTTGTTCCTCCAGATGATTCTTCTGTACATATTTAGGAGTCTTAGGAGCAGGTTTTGAAATCTCCACTTCTTTACTTTGTTCATACTCTTCCTTTTCCTCTTCTTATATTTGTCCATAGATAGGATCATATGGTTCAACTTCACTTATTTCCACTGGTCTGTGCATAGCTTCATCAACTTTTACATTTACATTTGCACTTTCAACTATTTTCTTTAGTCTTTTATTGAAGTATCTATATGCTTTTTTGTTAGTTGAATATCCAAGAAAAATACCTTCATCACATCTTGCATCAAACTTTCCAAGGTTCTCATCATCTCTTTTAATGTAACATCTTCTTCCAAACACCTTGAAGTACTTAACAGTAGGAATCTTACCAGTTCATAGTTCATAAAGAGTCTTTGTGTTGTTACCTCTAATCTAAACTCTGTTAGGAATGTAAAAAGTAGTGTGGATTGCTTCTCTCCAATATACATCAGGAACATTTTCCTCTTTCATCATAGTCCTTGCAGCCTCTTGAATAGTTCAGTTCTTCTTTTCCACAACTCCATCCTGCTGAGGAGTTCTAGGAGTAGAATAATGTCTCTTTATACCATGCTCTTCACAAAATGAATTAAACCCACCAGAAGTGAATTCTCCACCTCTATCAGACCTTAAACATTTGATTCTCAGGTTTACTTCATTCTCTACTCTTGCTTTGAACACTTTGAATCTATCTAGAGCTTGAGCTTTCTCCCTAAGAAAAGTAAACCATGCCATTATAGAGTAATTATAATAAAAATAATAAAATACTTGTCACCATCAAGGCTTCATGTTCTTGTGGGACCACAGAGGTCTGTATGAATCAATTCCAGCATATCGGTAGATGATTGTTCTTTTTCTTTATAACTACATCTTGTTTGTTTTCCCAACTGACAACTCCTACAAAAATAATTGGTAGGATTTGTGATTTTAGGTAGATCCATAACAAATTCTCTTGAACTGATCCTGATTATATTGTCAAAGTTTACATGTCCCATCCTTCGGTGCCATAGGCAACTTTCATTAATTTGAGAAAAAAATCACTGACCATCACCACTCTTAAGATGATAGATGTTTCCATAAGTTCTTCTTCCTATAACTACCACAGTTTTAGACCCTTTTCTAATATCATAAGTGTTATCCTGAAACACAAGCTTAAATCCTTTGCTACACATTTTTCCAACACTCAAAATATTATGCCTTAAGCCCTTAACATAATAGACATTATCAATACTATGTTTTCCATCAAGACTAATTGTTCCTTTTCCAACAATCTTAGCACCATAATCATCTCCAAACATAACTAATCCTCCATCATAATTTTCAATTTTAGTGAACTTACTTTTGTCTCCAGTCATATGATTTGAACATCCACTGCCAATTACCCGATAGTCTTCATCCTATCTAGCATGAAAGGTAGTAACCAAAGTACATTCCATCTCATCCTTCTTGTTCTTCGGACCAGATTCCCTTGCACATATTCCATGGTTAGTAGACACAAATGTATTCTCCAAGGCTATAAACAATCATTCATCTTTATCATCTTCAAAATTAGACTCATCGTCAAAAATTCCATCATCTTCTCTAACATAATACAATTTCTTGAATTTTTTATCCTTTTGTATTTATTATTATCTATGTTCTTCTTGTGTGTAGCTCTATTTGGAAATATTGAAGCATAGTGAACGATATTTCCACAACTGAAACATTTAAAAGGTAACATACCTTTGTACTTACCGATACCTTTCTTCAATTTACTTGTAAAGTTTTCTTCCAACTCTTTTGAACCATCAGTATTTGAATCATCTTTTATCTTAGTTGCTTTGAATGCAATTTCAAATTTCTCCTTTCTCTTCCAAACTTCCTCATCTAAAATGCAGTCAAGGTACCAAATAGGTGTTCTTTGGTAAATTTCTTTGGATCATATGATTCTTCAATAGTAGAGACCTTGTCATTGTAATTCTTTGGTAGGGTCATCAAGATCTTCTCTATTACATCTTCATCTATCATGGCACCACCTTGATTTTTGATTTCATTTGCTGCAAGTTCAACTCTCTGATAGTAGCTTGCAATGTCCTCACCTTCTTCGATTCTCAAGTTCTCAAATCTAAGATTTGTTGTTAGCTTCCTTGATAATTTGACTCTATAATTTCCTTCATAGATATCTTTCAACTTTTACCATACTTCATAAGAAATGCCTAAAGAAATAACTTGTGTCCATTCAATTTGAGATAAAGCACTGAAGATAGCATACTTTTCTTTTTCATTCTCCTCATAGGTAGAAATCTCATCTGCAAAAAAAGGACCACTAGTTGGTTCAACATATTTTATATCAATAGCTTTCCAAGTCTTGAAACCAAGAGAGATCAGGTAACCTCTCATCTAAACTTTCCAGTCATTGTAGTAAGCTCCATCAAATATAGGGATTTTCAACTTGTGTTCCATCTGATCTACCACAAGTGGTTAAGCTCTTCTTCGAGGAACCAAAGCTCTAATACCAATTATTGAAATGCACAAGACAACTAAGGGGGGGTGAATCATTTATATCAAATTACTTTTACTTATGAACTTAATCAATTCCACTTTAAATTTAATCTAATATTAAGTATAAAAATGAAATGCAAATAACAAAAGGAAAATATCAGAGACACCATATTTACGTGGAAAACGAAATGAGAGAAAAAACCACGATGAGGATTAACTAACAATATAAAAGTTATGCAATACTGGATACAAAGGCTCACTGCCAGAGGGCTCACTACCCAGAAAGGACTCACTGCCTAGATACAAAGGCTCACTAACTACAAATAGGACTCACTATCTAGAAGGAGGATTATTGCCTACAATCAAAGAAAGACAGTAGAAAATCCTCCACAATAGGTTCCACACATTCACAACCTGATCAAAGGATTGCAAACACCATTAGTTCACCACTTTTAGGAGTCTAACACATCAAAGTACTGCTACCTTGATTTTATTTCACATAAACTTCTTTTTGCACTTGTTTCACACACTTCACACTCATACATACAATTTGAAACATCTTGACTTGTATTTATACCATCTTCAATCTTGAAAACTTTCTCCAAGTTCAGCTACACAACCTTTATTTTACAAATTCAAATTAGGTTGGTGACTCAACATTCTCATGGTGGATAAGAATGAGAGTGGACCAATTACATACTTAATTAGGACCCAAACAACATCTTGGATCAATCACACACTTCCTTAATCAATGCTTATTCTCCATGTAACATGTAAATACCAGGGCGACTAGACCTAATGAAAACACCAATGAAATTTAAAGTACGTTCATCCATAGCAAGATGATGACACATGGATCACACAACATGATTCACCAAACATTGGAACACCCCTTAAAAACCTTCAGATACATCCACAACAACTGCAATAATCTTTGTACACAAAACACTCTTCAACAATCCAATCAGACCGTGCAGACACAATAGCTCTAGAACAAGCCTTCCAGAGCACCAAACCACAAGCACATTTTCCAGAACATAGAGAACATTAATATTAGCCTTCTTCTAGATCCAAAAGATTTGAGACAAACCACCAAAAGACTACGGAGTAGAGACATCTCTCCTAGTCCATAGACAAACAATTCAACCCGGTTCACACACCAGTGAACACATCTTTCACTCTCCATCAACCTACAAGCTAAAACTCGGGATATATTATCCATTGAAGCCCATAAAAAATACTGTAGATCCAAATAGGCATAGGATCAATACAGAAGAAATGTAGAGCACATCATCGAATCACACTCAGAACACACACACAACACTGTCCTCATTATTTATTAATTTTCTCAAAATAAATTGACATCAACACATCTACAACACCATAAATATAGCTCCATGTACTCTCAATAATTCTATAGTATCTCAATTATACATATACCACCTGCAATCACTATGAACTATGTTGACATCAATGAAAATATTAATGACAACACCACCAAGCATATTTATACTTGCAACAACTTGACTAATGAATGCCAAGGTTACTTTATTGACATGAAACACATTGCTTGGTTTTAAAATAAACATGGGTGAACCCACAAAAGTGGTTTACAATTGGAGTGAGGAAGGAAAACTTCCAAAAAATGACCCCATTCAAAAAAATTCATTTTTGGGGGTTCAAACGAACTCTAGGTTCGAGCGAACCCCTTAAATGTGGGAACCCACATTTTCCCATTGTGGAAAGGGGGTTCACTTGAACACTTAGGGGTTCACTTGAACCCCTTAAGTTCACTCAAACCCCTTAAGTTTGCTCGAACCCCCCTTTTCCCACCTTCCCACCCTCCAACACAAAAAAACTCCATATTTTTTCCCTTCAAAGCTCGGGTTGAGGATGAAAATGGTGGAGATTTCACAGACCCAACTAGAATCAGGTAGTCCTTAGAATGAGCTATCCAATGAATATAATTTTAATATGTTTTGGTTTTATTATGTATGTGTTTTTTTAGTTTTATTAAACATAGGATTTTCACCGAAAATCAAGCTCTTTGTTTTGCACATGTCGAAAAATAGCAAATTATCAAAATAAAATTTTGAAAAATATGTTCAAGCTGGGTATTGATGTCCTTGATCCATTTACAAAAATAAAATTGAATTTTGATACATACAAAAAAAATTGTAATTGGTTTGACTTCGAAACTTGATTAATGAAAAAATATTTAATAAAACACTATGAAACCAAATGAAAGTGCTAGATATCATAGTTACAAATCTAAATTCAAAAAAATTAGAATTTTATCCTTCATACAAAAAAAATTATGTTGTATACGATGAGCGTCACTCAAAAATGTTATTTAAAAGAAAAAACTAGTTTTCGAAGGAGATGGAAAAAGAAGTGCAATTTGATTCCAAAAAATTTGAAAAAAATATATTTAGAATCTATAGACAAAATTTCACAAATCACTAGTTTGCATCATCTTCAAATTTCTCACAATTTAGCCACTATAGGAGCCCGAAAGTGAAGATTTAGTTTAAAAAAATCAGTTTAGTCTCTAGTTTGCCCAAAGATTGTAAAAAAGTATTGTGGGGTCACCCACACATCAAAAAAAGCATTGAACATGGTTATCAAACAACAAACCCTTTGGATTTAGTGAGAATACTTTGAAAGAGCCCTATATTTGCACTCCTTAAAATATATCTTAAGCAAATATCTCTTAAGGTTTTTGAATATTTAGGATTACATTTCAAGTCACACTAAGAACAAAGTCAACATTGGAAACTATGGCTTTAGCATTTCAACTTCCACAAACTTTGAGATTTTTTGGAAAAAAACATGCTTAAAGTTATAGACATTTAGGGTCAAATGGTTTTGATTGTTGTGTTGCATGATATCACTTGCCAAGGTTCTCAAAAGATAAATTAGATAAAAACAAGACATCAAATCTGCAAATTTATCCAAGCTACTACCAAATAAGAAATTGGAAAGCAAATCTAGATATAAATTTTCTATTTTTGTTGTTTGTGCCACACTTGAACTAAAACTAGTCGTAATTGACCTAAAACAGGCCACTTTTGCTCTCTGGATTTTGACAGTCAGTATCAAAAACCTACCACTTTTGTAAAAATAAATGCACTTGCCATAAAATTTTTGCACTTGACCCTAACATTTCCACACTTGATCCATTTTATTGGCCGCAATTGACTAAAATCTGGTCACTTTCAATCAAGACAACCGTTATTTCTTGCACAATTCACTAGTTAGAAAAATTACAAACAAAGGCTACTTTTGAGAAATCCTACTGCAGTTGCTTTTCAGACTTGGCCATAGTCGACTTAAAATTGGTCGCTTTTGACATAAATTATTGTTCTTGTCCTAAGATTTCCACTTTTTCTCTGTTTTCTAGTATAATTCAGAAGATTAATCTAAAACTGGTTACAAATATTTTTGAGAATGAAATGGTTAAACACCCAAAACATGTCATAATCCATTTTCAAAATCAAACACGTCATCCTAGTTTTAGGATTCAAAATTGTAAACACAACTTTGGATCATTCCTTCACTCAAAATTTTAAGATATCAACATTTTCTTGAACCTTAAGGCTAGTTAAAGTAGATTTCCTACAACATATCCTCTAGAAAAATGAATTGAAATATCAATCCAAGTTTTCAACATTTTGAGTTCCAAAAATAGCATCATCCAAAACATCACTCAAACTTTAGGGTCTTGAGTATCACAAAAACCATATCAAAACAAAAATCACTTTATGAACATTTGGCATCCAATTGCTCCAGTTCAACAACCAAATCTTACGGTACCTATCATACAACCAAGTCTCATGCAAATTGAAGGTGGAAATGTGAACATCATCAGTAGTTTGAGAAGTTTTTTATTTGAGTAAAAGGAAAAACCAACTTAGTGGAGAAACACAACCAACATCCTAGACAAACAGGAGCAAAATGTAGATCTTGTGACCGAAAGGCTCGTATTACCACTTCCTACATGGCAATAGATACCATCCATTTAAAAAAAATAGAAAAATCCTAAAACACTCAAAAAATGGAAAATCCCAAAAACAAAGCATTAGTTCATTTCCATAAGTTAGAAATCACCAAACTTTCATAAAATCTTGGCACTTTTTTTGACAACCACACAATTTCAACACAAAAAGAAGATGGAAGCAAAATAAATTAGCCCTAGTATGCCCCCAACAAACACCACAAATGACGGAAGTCACCCATGGGGTTATAGACCAAGTGACCTTATAACTCCTCAAAAGGAAACCACATTCAAAGAAACATTAGACCAACCACCAAGTGAGGAGGAAGTAATCTATAGAAAACAAGAAATGATGGATAGTTCAAACAAAAACCCAAAGGAAATGGTCATAGAAGAATTAGATAGTTAGGAAGATTTATATGAGGAAGAGTTCTTTCAACACTCCAACAACCCAAGGTCCAAGTGAGGAGGAAGTAATATGTAGAAAACAAGAAATGATGGATAGTTCAAACAAAAACCCAAAGGAAATGGTCATACAAGAATTAGATAGTGAGGAAGATTAGATGAGGAAGAGTTCTTTCAACACTCCAACAACCCAAGGTACTTTAAATGATAGAAAAAATCCTAGGAAAGGATCCAAATGCCTACTTCTTTAAGTTAGCACAAAGTGGTGCTAAGCTACCTATAGACTTGAACATGGAAGGTCTTAAGGATCCTAACCTCATTCCCTTAGGGGATAAATCAATTTTGCAAAAAATAACCAAACAACTGGAGATTCCAAATATGCCACCAATCTTCTCACAAAACAACGATCAACCTAAACAACAACCAATGGACAACATCCCAAATTGAGCAAGAAGAAGTGGCCCAATAATATCAAGGAGGTCCACCTCAATACATGCCACAAGGTAACAACCCACCACAAGGACAATACAAGGTCCATACTGCATCATTCAACCAATTCATCCCATGAACAAGGTGTACCACTAACACACTACCAAGGTATCCTTCAAAAAAAATCATCCCATCAACAAGGTTATGCACTACCAGGGTAACCTTCAAAACAATTCATCCCATCAACAAGGTGTACCACCAACACACTACCAGGGTAACCTTCAATACTATTCATCCCATCAACAAGGTGTACCACCAATACACTACCAAGGTAACCTTCAATACAATTTGTCCCAACAACAAGGTGTACCACCAATGTACTACCAGGGTGCCCTTCAACAAAATCAATCACAACAAGGTGTACAACTAATGCACCATCAAGGTACCCCTCTCCAACAAAATAAAAAATAACTTAATCCTCCTTCCATACAACAAGGACTTAATCTTCCTTTCACACAACAAGGAACCAACCCTCCTTACTGTCAATAAGGACATAATCCTCCTTACAATCAATAAGGACTTAATCCTCCTTTCACACAACAAGGACTTAATCCTCCTTCCATACAACAAGGACTTAATCCTCCTTTCACACAACAAGTTATTAACACTCCATACCATCAACAAGGACTTAACCCTCCTTACAATCAATAAGGACTTAATCCTCCTTCCGTACAATAGGGAATTAGGCCTCCTTCCACCCAAAATGGTTACCAAGGTCCTATACCTCCACCATACCCAACTTATGACCAAACAAACATTTTGGGACAACAAGACTAGTACACACAAGTTCCCCAAACAAATGTACCAAAAAAAGATTAGGCATGCAACTTCAAGCAATGAATCAAAGGATATCAGACATGCAGATTGGAAAGCCAAAGAAGACCTACACTCTATAGGATATATGTTCATTCCCTTTTGATCACTCCATTATTATGCTCCCCTTCCCGATTTTTTTTGAAATATCAAAATTTGACAAGTACAAGGGAAAAAGCAATCCGATAGAACATGTGTGAGATTTATTGGTAGCTTGCATGGAAGTAAAAAAAAAGATCCTACCTAATGAGACTCTTTCCATGTAGTCGTATTGGTCACACTATGGAATGGTTCTCCCATCTACTCCCAGGTAAAAAGAGTTTTGATGAATTGACTAAAACATTTGTGAGCCACTTCTCGTTCAACATAGAATAGGATGTCACCATCACTGACCTCTACAAGATTAAAAAAGATAAGGCTAATCCTTTACATCCTACCTACAAAGATGGAGACATAAAGCTAGTAGATGCAAGTAGCCTATTCCCAATAAAGAGCTGATGGATATCTTTGTTTCCAATGTCCAAGCAGAAATAAATTACCAGCTCACCATGGTGTGCCTCACTAACTTTGAAGAGACTATTGAAAAGGGACTACACATAGAAAGAGATCTCATAGCAAGGGGAGTCATTAAATTAAACAACTCAAAAGACAACCCTTCTAGTTTGAATGAAAAACCCAAGATTTGGGCAAAAAACAAAAAATGTTACCAACAATGGAGTAGTTGATGCTAGAGCTAAATGGAACATGCAAAATTCCAATGGAACACAAAACAAATCCCAAGTTGCACAAATGAGCTTTCCTCCCAACAATGGACAAAATAATCAACTTAGCTATCCCCAAAACAATCAATCAGATAACCAACAGACAAAACAAGGAGGACAACAAAGACAATATAGACAACCAAGGAGGAAGTTTAATCAATTAGGATAACCACTTGAGACAATAATGCATAAATTATTTCAACAAAACCTCATCAAAGTCAACGAGTGTACAAACTATGATGATCCAAGTTTTAAAACACCATGGTACAATGAAAAAGACATTTGAGTTTCACAAGATCAAGGGACATACCATGAATAACTGCATGAGACTTATAAATATAGTGCAAGACTTAATCAACAAGGGATAAGTGGATATAGAACACTATCCTGGAAACAAAGACCTCCAAATCTACACGTATCCAGTTCTTAACCACACTTAGAAAAAAGACAGAGGGAAAGAACAATACTATCATAGTGCTAACTACACCTATGGTGACATCATCCTAGGTACCCTCTCCCAAGAACATGACCCTAGAGTCAATGTTCTAACTATTCAAGCTAGGGACCCCAAATGTAATGTAAATACTCATTGAGGGAAAGTCACAATACAAGGAGCCCCACTTAAATCCATAACTAAGTCATCCAATGAATATAGTATTGTGGAACAACTGAAGAATACCTATTGAAATTATCACCTACACATAATCAAATACTAGAGAAAGATTTGGAAAAATTGGTCCCTAATGACCTCAATCTTGATCAGTTTCATGCCATGGTTGGAAAAATCATGGTCTCACACCATTTAGTCTTTTCTGAAAAAGACCACCCACAGAGATCGTTCCACAACCAAGCCCTCTATATGGAGGTTGGTGTCCACAAACATAAGGTCAAAAGGGTGTTGATAGATAATGTGGATGCTAAAATCTACAAGAGAGACTTAGACAGTTTCATGTTGTTAGCACAGAAGTTAGTTTAAATCAGCAAATTTAACATCCCTATGAAATACTTAATCATGTCCAATATGCAACTAATGAGCAGAAAAACAAGTTAAATAGAAGCATACAAGAAGCATAATTAAACCTTTATCTCATACTGGATTGGTGCCACTTTGTTGTGTAGTAAGCAACCCTTTCCCAATCCTTGAACAAGCTGAATGATGTTATGAGTAAGATTAATTCTTAAATGAAGAGAATAACCTTGCATGAAAATGTGGAATGAAGATGAGTTTGAGCATAGTAAGTTTACTCAAAGTTGTGGATCCTGAATGAGGAGAGAAACCTCCAAAATTTATAGATTTCTAAAATGGAAGAGAGAGTGAAAATAGAGCAATGTGGGATTATTCAACATCCAATGGCCAAGTGCCACTTGTCAAGATGTGAATGGCTGATAGTTGTGCACATTTTGGCCAAAGTGCCAATAAATGCAATTAGGTGGAATTTCAAATTTGAGAAATGACATGTGAGAGGGAAAAATGAATGAAATAAATGCCACTTGGCTCAATGCACAAGGACATGTAAGAGAAGTGAATGCCTTGTTGGATGTACAAGTCCACTTGGACTTTTTGAATTCAAATGAGGGAATATTCCCTTTTGATGCCATGTGGGGGAAAATAGATGAATTAATAAATCAGAGTAATTGATTTATTGTGCAAGTTGAAAAATCTAGAGGATTTTAGTGATTGAGATTAAATTAATCAAGATTTGATCAATTTAATGAGAGATTAGGAGATGTGACAATTTAGACTTAAATTGATAAATTAATTTAAATCAGAATTGAGAGGAATTGATTTAATTAAATAAATGACTTTGATTTATTTAACTAAGTGGGAAACTATTAGATTAAATCAAATAAGGTTCAATTTATTTAATTTAATAAGAGGACTTTAGAAACTTTAATTAAATAAAATGATTTATTTAATTAAACAGAGACATAAGATTAATTAAATTAAATTGATTAATTTAATCAAAGAAGGAGAAAGACTTAATCAAATAAACAATGATTTATTAAATTAAGAGACAAAATATGATGAAGAGCTGAGAGTATGATTTAGGAAGAAATGTTGTTAATAATCAAGATCAAGTGTGTCGAACCGAGATTGATCATTTTCCATGTCTATAGATAATGATGCATGTTTAAATATTTGTACCTTGAAATTTGTTAAACAGATGGGGTATTCTGATGATGTAATAGATAAGGGAAAAAGCATCACCATAAGGGCCTATGACGACCTCGAAAGGAATTCAAAAGGAATGATCAGGCTTCCTATACAAATAGGATCGACAATAATGGAAACAACATGTTAGGTACTAAACCTTGAGTTCCATATTACTTACTCCTAGGACGCCCATCGATTCATGCACTACAAGTAGTTCCCTCAACATTTCACCAATGTTTAAAATTTCCTCACGAAGGAAAGGAGGTTATAGTATACACTGATCCCGAACCCTTCCACTACTATGCAAAATTGGAGGAGAATTACAACAAAATATATCAAGTACCTAGTAATGATATATCATTCCATTCCTTCTCATATCTTGACCCATCAACACTACCATCAACTTCAGCTAAACCCCCATCAAGTGAGAAACCAAAATATGATTCCAAGATTCAAGTACTTGACAAAGGTAACATAAATTATCACTTCAATCAATATTTTTGCATTAGAATTCTTCCCCCAACACCAAAGGTTTATGGGGGGCCTAAGGAGATCAAACATGTTCAAATGGTAATGATGGTAGCCAAACCCATGTGATCTTTACCAAATGGAGAGATATGAAGGATGAGGAAATATTCAAAGAGGAACTCTCGTCAATGCCTACAAAGAAGAACAATAAGAACCAAAACATATATAACCTATTCTCATTGATCCTAGTAATAAAGGGTATCAACTAGCTAAATAAATGGGATACACTGGAAAAGGGGGCCTTGGGTGATGCAAACAAGGCAGATGGGAGCCTATTATAGTGGAACAAAGAAATAAGAACATGGGACTAGGCTATGGTTTGATATACATGGTTACTCCAAACACTAGACATGCCTCTTTTGAGAAGGGATCTCCTTCTACTAATGTTAAGACATTGGATACCTACCATCGTATAAATAATGACTTATCAATCAAGGACCTATTTGAAAGCTTTAGAATAAGTATAGTCCCTAGCCAACCTAGAAGGCCTATACCTAAAGACTATAATTTTGAAATAGACTCCAACACATATGAATGGGATTCTCTTGCTTCTAGAAATGATGACCTAGATAGAAAATGGGAGAATGATGCCACATCTATATTGACCATTTTGACAACTTCTATAAGCTTTATAGATAGTGATGATAATTGACTCCTCCGCTACCCATAGTTAATAGATTGGGGCCAACAACAACATATGCCTATTTTGGATCAATTCCAAAATGATGAAGCAATTGTAGAGTTTATGGGCCTTCGAACTGATATACCATCAGGAGATCATAAAGTAGGGTTTGCCATGGAACTCAAATAGGAAGCATATTTCAAAGGGGAGATTGTGTCCTCTAGTCACAAAATTGAAAAAGATAATATAAAAATAAAAATGAGATCCCCTAGGGAAAACCGTGATGTGGCTCTATTAGATCCTGAAAAGAGAAAAATAAAGGATGAATCTAAGGGTAAAAACCTCTCTAGGGCACCCGAAGATGGAGGATTCAACCTCCCTATTTCCAAATATCAAGAGAAGTTGACACTATTGGTTGAAGAAGTTGAACCTATCAATGTTAGCACAATAGAAACACTTAAGATCACATATCATGCAACACCACTTGATCTTGAAGAGAAAGTGAACTTAGTGTTCATCAATTAAAGGAAGATAAAATTTGTATGGACATATGCAGACATTCCAGGGCTAGATTTAGTATTGGTTGTGCACCACATAGCCATGTTTCGTGGAGCTAAACACATCAAACAGAAGCTACGAAAGATGTATCCCAAGAAAACACTTCTGGTAAAAGTAGAACTAAAGAAATTTCTAGATGTAGGCTTCATTAGACCAATTGATTTTATGATATGGATATCAAACCTAGTACCCGTATTAAATCTCACTAGGGGCATAAGAATCTACACATACCTCTGAGATTTGAACAAGGCTTTCCTAAAATATGATTTCCCTCTTCCAAGCATCGATATGATTGTAGATCTAACAATAGGACATGGAATTTTATCACTAATGGATGAATTCTCTAGATATAATGAGATAAATATATCTCCTAATGATCAACATTAAACATCATTCACTTGTGCATGGGGGACCTTCTACTGTAACGTCATGTCATTAGGTCTAAAGAATGCATGAGTGACCTATCAATGAGAAATGACTACAATATTTCATGATATGTTGCATACAACTATGGACGACTATGTGGATGATATAACAACAAAGTCCTTCAAAAGAGGAGACCATTTGAAAAACCTGGCTAAAGTGTTTGATAGGCTCAAACACTATGACTTGAGACTCAATCCAAAAAAGTGTGTATTCAGAGTAACATCTAGAAAATTGCTAGGGTACATAGTGTCAAGAAGAGGAATCGAATTAGATCATGCAAAGGTGAATGCCATATTAGAAATGCCTCCTCCAAATACATTGAAGCAGCTAAGAAGTCTACAAGGAAAACTATAATCCATCAGGTGATTCATCACGTAGTTGGCAGACAAGTGTCATACGTTCACCCATTTTCTACACAAAGACATCAAATTCAAGTGGGATGGTATCTGTGATAAAGCATTCAAATAGGTCGAGGAGTATCTACTCACTCCTCTAGTATTAATGCTTCCTATTCCTGATAAATCAATGATACTCTATGTGTCTACAACACAAGCAACATTAGGAGCTCTCCTAGCACAATTAGATGACAGTAACAAGGAAAGAGCGATCTACTACATCAATCAAACGTTGGTGGGCTTTGAATTGAACTATTCGACCATAGAAAGAGTGTGTATATTTTTCATCTGTGTGGCACAAAATTTGAGACACTATATCTTGAACAAACAAGTAAAGTTGATCTCAAAGGTAGATCCACTAAAATATATATTAGCAAAAGTAGCACTAATAGTAAGGATCACTAAATGGGTGATGATATTGAGCAATTTTTACATAGAGTACGTAGATAGGAAATTCACGAAAGGATAGATCATAACAGATCAACTAGCAAAAGCACCAATGGAAGATCACCAACCTCTCACAACAGACTTCCCAGATGAAAGCATATTGCTAATAAAACATACAAGCCATTGGAACTTGTACTTTGATAGGTCCAACACTCAACATGGATTAGGGGAAGGTATCATATTTCTCACACCATAGGGATATAGCATACCTAAGGCTTACAAAATTGATTTCATGTGTAAAAATAACATCTCAGAGTATGAAGCACTAATCACAAGACTCAAAATGGAGGATAAAATAAATGTAGGTTTATGGAGACTCTTAACTAGTGGCCAAACAACTAAATGATGAATACCAAACAAAGGATGACAAGTCGATGCCATATAAAATGATGGTGGATAGTTTCAAGAAATATCTTGTTACTATCACCTTTGAACATGCTCCCTAGATCAACAACAGAGCAGTCGACACTATCACAATGATAGGTTCACTCCTCGACACCCCACAAAACATTTCTAAGTATGAATTACTTGTGGAGAAATCGCTTGTATAGACATTCAATATCCTAGAATTAGAAAGTTATTGTGTGTTGTTGTTGGTCCTAACTTGCCATGGTACCATGATACATTTGACTATATCCAACATGGTATACTACCCCCTCACTTAGCAACCACCCAAAAGAAAACCTTTTTCTGTAGGACTTCCCGATTTACAATACTAGGAGACACCTTATATCATTGAAGTTTAGAGGGTACTTTACTCTAATGTCTTAATGTAGAAGAAGTGAAAACTGCTCTACAATAGGTACACGAAGGAATTTTTGGGTCCCACTCTAGTATACCTACCCATCACAAAAGTTACTAAGAATAGGATATTATTGTCCCTCTATGAAGCAAGAAGCTATTGCCTACACAAGAAAATTTCATGAATGTTAGCAACATAGTGACCTCATTCACACACCAACACATAAGCTAAGACCTATCACAACACCATGGCCTTTTTTATAGTGGGGATTAGAATTGGCAGGTAAGATCTCTCTGGCCTCTTTAAATGGGCATAAGTTCATTATTACCACAACATAATACTTCACAAAGTGAATAGAAGGAATTTCATTAACCTACATCACCAATAAAGAGATATCCAAGTTTATCTTGAATTATCTGATATACTGATATGGAATTCCTCAAACCATCATAATAGACAATGGAACCCCATTTAAAAACCAAGATGTCAAATATTTTTGTTCCAAGTTCTCTATCCAACATAGATTCTCCACGCCCTACTACCCACCAAGGAAACAGTTAGGCTAAAGCATCTAACAAAACGATCTTGAAGATATTGAAAAAGATTGTTAAGGATGTCGGTCATGATTGGCATTTGCAACTAAACCCAACCCTATGGGCTTACCAAACTAGTATCCGTACACCTACAACTTCCACACCTTTTTCCTTGGTCTACAAATCTAAAGTTGTCTTACCTATCGAAGTTGAAACCCCCTCACTACAAATATCACTCAAAGGCATGGTCAAAAATGAAGAGTATTTGGTATTCAAATTGAATGAATTAAAACTCCTAGATGAAAGGAATTTGAGCACATTAAACCATCTTTAGGTTTATCTGAATCGGTTCAAATGAAGCTACAATAAAAAAATCAAAAATAGAAACTTTTAGGTTGGTGTGTACTCAAAGAGAATCAAAAGGTATAGTTAAATCAAGATGGAAAATATAAGTTTGAACCCAACTAGTTAGGTTTGGTCATCATCACAACAAGCTATGGCTTGGGAGCTTATAAATTGGCTACTCCTAAAGGAGAACCTTTAGCCAAAACACAAAACAAAAACCATCTTAAAAATTTCTATGCTTAATCATGTCAAAATACCCTAGGAAAAAGGGTAAAAATCCAAAAAAAAAAGTTAAAAAATAAAAAAAAGAAAGAAAGAAAAACAATAAAGAGAAATAAAACATTCTTTAAGTGAAAACCACTTTATGGCGCTTCTAGAACAAGTACCGTACTAAAAAATTGGCAAACAGGTGCTATGCTTGAATAAGACACATCATTATCTATCAACACTATCTGAAGCATCCACCCATTCATCCCATAATAAAATCTACCCAACCATGGCTCGATAACTGGTCAACTGTTGAACCTAGCTGCACTATCAACATTTGTCTCTCCCAAGGAAGATAATCTTGCCTCAAATGGGGGGAAAGTTTCTCGGAACTAGTAGAAGGTCAAATTCGTGTACATCCCATCATGGTTGAAAACCATCAAAATAAAAAACATAAAAAAACAACAACAAAATCAAAAGAAAGTCTAAAACATCAAAATCCCAAAACATGTTATGATTTAAGTCAACATCAATTAAAATACGTGGTCTATATGTGTACAATGTAGGAAAGGATTATCTCTGATCAACCCATGAGGCCTTAGGTCAATCCCCTTAGGTATCTATCATGCTTACTTTTAACTTAGTCAAAAATTCAAAATCTAAAAAAATATTTGAAAAATAGAAGAGATCAAAAAAATGTTCTTATCAAACCAAGCAAACTACAAGCCTTAGTGTGTACAAAATAAGCAAGGCTTATCTTTGATGAGCCCCCAAGGCCCTGGATTAGTACCCTGAAACAACAAAAATAACATCATATAAACTAAGTAAACCAAAAAGGTCCTACCTCCATCATCACCAACCACAATAAACGTTTCATCCATAATAAAAAAATTGTCACACTCACCCTTTGACAACATAAACAACAAACAAAATAATAATAAAAAAAAAATTCCAAACAAAAGATCGAAACAATTAGACAACTATCAAGTGAAAACAATGCCAAAAGAGTTAACTACCTATCTATTGAAAATTCACCAACAACATTATGAGATATGTCTTAATGGATAAAATTTTCCTACAATAGACATCATCAACATTAGATAACAACCTAAAACCTCAAAAAATATATGGCAAGTGATATTGCAACATTTTTTTATCTTGTTATAGTCTTATCTTTTTGATTTATCATAATACCACATTCTCAAGATCTCTTGAGGATGTCCATAAGGATTTAGAGAAGAAGGAATGGTGGTATTAACAGTCGATTTTTTTAGTTCTATTTGTAAGATGTTTTTATGATGCTACCATGGTGAATACTTGCTTTGTTTGGTGTATGGAAGTTGTTTTAAGATAATTCATGTAGCAGTTACATGTTAGGTATTTCATACATCTTTGTGTAGCTAGTCTAAATTTTTTTAACACAACTTAACCATATATTCTAATAGGGTTTTCATGTGTTTGGTATGAGCAAGAATATTCTTTGTATATCGAGTCAAAGTCCACACAATGGATACAAAGCTACCTTGGTTATTAATACCTTGGTGCATCGTTTCTATTTGCTACATCAAAAATGATTGTTAAAGATACGAAGCCTCTATGCAAAGCAAAATAAACTCATCAATAACTAACAACATCAAATCTCTATCCATCATCAAACATTTATTCTAACTAACAACTCCATCCTGCATCAAAATATCATTAGTACCACATCCATCCTACATCCACAATTTCATCATTACATATCATGATCATAGTAAAACAATAAAAACATCATGCATCATGTATAGTCATACATCACATATATGATCTATCATCATCCATCATATACATAATAAAAAATCATATATCAAATCAATATATGGATCATCCATTCATCCACATTATATGGATATATCAAAAAAGTACAAAACATGAACATAAGTATATATATACATCATCATCCATAATCATCACATAAACATAATGAAGCCGATTTGAAATATGTATATATCATATATATCATCATAAAAAATGAGAATGTGAGGTACACCATCAAATAATATGTGTGATATCATAATACAAAAAGATACATATATACGAGGCCTCAGTTGGGCCAATGAATGTATATACAAAATCATGTCTACAAAAATGTCTTTGAAATAATATACATCATAATGATCAATTCCAAATAATGCTACTGCTCAGCTAGAGGTGGGGACCTCTAATGATCATGGATTTGGTGTGGAGAAGGTTGGGGTATAACTGGCGGTTGATATGGCTACATCACTAATTGATCATCAGAATTGGCTGCAATGGTATATGTACTAGGCTCACCAAACTTGGGACATCTACGTGCTTTTGGGACAAAAACCTCATAAAGAGTCTGATAATAAGTGTCCTCCCTCATATACTGGTTGCGCTTTGTTATGAGGGAATCACACTCTAACTTGAGGGTATCCCTCTTAGCTATAATGACCTGTACCTATGCCTCAATAGCATGACGTCGCCCACTCTTAGTGTCCCACTCTTCCCTAAAGCCATCCCTCTCTTGTCTGGTTGTATCCCATTTTGCAGTTAGAGCTACAACTTGTGCCTTAGTGGCCTATAGTTGCACAACCTTTGCATCCCAGGCAGCTGTCAACTGTACTATCTACGTTGTCACTGCTACATCACTGGGTGGTGGAGGAGGACCTAGAACTTGTGCCTAATCTTATTGCATGGGATCATGTCCATCCTGATCCCCACCATATCTTTCTTTTTCCATCTATTGCACAATGATCTTGACTCGATGACGCTCACCATAGTGGTCGGTAATACCTACTCTACCCACGGTTGGCACATTTCCAATATGATCTATGAACCTTAAAGGAATCCACTGAGCCCACCAGTGATCATAATTTGGGGTAGTCCCAAGATCTGTGAGTCCAATAGGCCATCCCCATACAAAGGGTAAAGTGCTTTAAAATCAGATATTGTTGCATCACGATTCGTTTACAATCCCCACATTTGGACCTCTTAGGTGGTCCTGCCATAACGTGCCTAATAATCATCCCCAAAATGGCTCTATCTCTCACCAAACTAGTGAAGCACTCAATCAAGTAAATATCACTCAAGCAAAGAACTAACACAACTAATCAACTACTATGTCTATCTACAAAATGGGAGTTGCTCTTGGTCGTCATGTCAGGCATCATAGTCCAACCATGGTCTCCAAACAAAACCAGGCATTTCATCTATCATGCAACACTTGTAAGGTATCTTCCTAGTCCAAGTATAATGAATAAAATCACCATATCTGTATGAATAAGGATCCTTTGGATCCCAATCCAAAATTCCATTGGGCCTAGTAATTGGGATATACTCCCATGCCCATACATGAAGTAATGTCATACCAGCAAAAATGGAACTACCTCCTCGATAGGCAACCTCATGCATGTCTCTATAAAGATGAGAAAGGATACATAGGCCCCATGCATATCTAGTACCATGCTCGAACATCTGCTTGATGCATACACCCCAATTGACAGGAAATTAATTGCCTCGTCGATCCATAACGATGAGCCTTGAGACCAAAGCACATAAAACTAATGAAATAGGATCCACACTACCAATGAATGGAGACATGTCTATGTATGACTCTCAAACCCGAAGAAACTTGACACATAGCACATGTACCCTATCATACAAAATAAGTCACTATCTCTCCATGAGTCAATACACGAAGGATCCTACACACATCTTCTAAGATGATGGTGGCCTCACTGGTAGGTAAGTGAAAAGACAATGTCACAGAGTGCCTCCGCTCCATGATGGCGGTCATCATAGCTCTATGGCATCTAATCACGTGGATGTAGCAAATATGCCATAACCTCACGATATCTAGCACATCTCGCTTTAGCTCATGAAAACCAATGATCAAATCAATCAACTCATGTAGTCAATGCTCCCTTGAGTATAGTGGTTTGAGAACCGCTTGCAACCATTCAACCCATGACATTAAGAATTTACTACCAAAACACAAAACAAACCTATGATTGTAAATAAACTAGCTCAAACTTACAAAAAATTCAAAAGTAGTTACTTTTTTAACAAAAACGGTAAAAATAGTCAAAAGCGGTTACTATTTTTTCAAAAGCGATAAAGAAAGTCAAAAGCACTAAAAATGGAAAAAGCGAACAATTTTATCAAGAGAGAACAATTTTCACAAATGCAAATGTTTTACATGGAAAAAGTGAAAAACAAACATTTAAATTAAAGAAAAAGCAAAGGCGAAAAAGTTTCTCAAAAGTGAACATTTTAATCAAGAGCGGTTCAAAAGTGCAAAAGTGGTCCATTCAAAAATAACAAAGGTAGCGGAAATGATGCAAAAGCGTAGAAAACATATAATTACCGCTAACGCCTAAAATTATTTCTAGCATTAATTACTCAAAAATGACAAGATGAAAATAGAAAATGAAACGGTACATACCAGTGCATCGACACCCCTATAAGCTGCTCATACTCATGAACTGCATCCACATGAAATGAGGCTCCTCGCATCCTCACCATAGCTCCTCGATAATTGACAAGTTATGAAATCTAGAGGCAAGAAATTACTATAGGCTCATAATACAAATGAGGAATTAAACCCTAATTTTTTCCCTAGGAAATCCTCCTAGGTTGAGATTAGGATCCCTTGGGAACATCTAAACTATCAATGAGGGTCCTATAGGCTTAATTTTTTATCCTCTACGCATTTGAATTGAAATGAAAAATTGTTGTGAGACTAACCCAAAAATTGATATTTTTGACCAACATCTCGAGGGGGCAGCCAAGAGTCCTACCATCATTTTGTTGACCGTTGGGGCACAATGGGGCATACAATTTTATTCAAATCTTGATCTTAGCATAAAATTATTTGAAACAAAGCAACCGATACTTTGTCTCAAAGAGGGGAAAAATGTAGACATGTAAAAATGACCTAACATTTATCACACATTCTAAAGGACATTTTCTCATCATCGACATCATTATCACCTAATATCATTACATTTCACATCAATTAAATAAAAAACCCTAATTTTCTCTATTAATTGAATAATATTACTTATTTAATTAATTCACCTTTTCATCATTTTTGACTAATTAAATAAATCTCATTTATTTAATAAAGTCCTAATCTAACTTTATTCCCCTTGATTAATTAAATAAACATCAATTATTTAATTATGTCAATAATTTACCCTATTCCCCCAAATCAATTAAATTATTAATACTTAATATTTTAATTAAATCACTTTCCCCAAACTTGAATAATTAAATAAATTATTCAAACATGATTCAAAAAGGTCAAAAGCAAACAAATACAACTTTGTTTGCAAAATTCAAACATGACTTGCATGTTCAACTCAAAAAGATTAATTAATTACCCTCACCCACTTTCATGATTAAGAAAATTACGATCCCCCAATTGCTCACTCTGATTGGCTAACTAATTCATCTATTCTTCAATCCCATTGAAGGCTCAACATGATTTACTCAATTCTACTGATTAGGTAATCTATTTCATTTGATTGATCAATCAATATCCTTAATTGATTCAATCACAAAAGCTAATTGATCAATCTATTTATTCTCAACATCTTTCAACCATTGGTCTTGATTCATCATTGTTATGATCTTGCACATTCATTTCAAAGCGCAAAATCTATATAACAATCATCTTTATCCTAAAAAATGATCGGAGAATTGACATGTTTTGCACAATGAAGTAATGTTGAAATAACAATTGATTTCTTGAGAAATTTTACCTACATCTTCGATCAACACCACACAACCTTGAAGCTTTTACAACACACAAATGGAGGCTTCACATTGATACAATGACCCAACATCATTGCGAATACACTTTAACATAGGATGGTAACACTATGTTTTACGAATTCATTTTATGTTCTCTCCTTTGATTGCATGATTTGATTTCATTTCTTCGTAGTTTCATTTTGTGGCTAATGGGTATGAATCTAAGTCTTTCATTTGAATTAGATCAGTTTTTAATTTGTTTATTATTTATTACTTCACGCTTCTCAGTTTCCCCCTTACAACAAGAACAAAACCATTATCAACCAAAAAAATCAACACCAACAAATCCACTTCATTGGCCTTAAGAACAACCACCCTTTGCATCCAAAATTTCAAACTTCACCAACCACCTCCAATCAAATACCTTTCATCCAAAATAAAAATATAAGACCAACAAAATCATCTAAGCCTCATCCTAGTCAACCCAAACCTATCCATAAGCAACCCAAAATGTAAATCTATCTTTACCTCAAATCACCATCTGATCAATCTAAATCAAACCTTCTTTGAAATAGACTTCATCCCCAAAAATGTTCAATTCTTATGTTCTTAAGAACTATCTACCTTAAGTAGCAAGCCAATTGAAATAAAATCATTCCATCAATCTTAGACAAAATTGACCTAGGAACTTAGACTATCCTTTTTGACTAGTCTACGAATCTCAAACAATCTTGCTTGAGAAATTTCCTATTTCAAGTATGAAAGATTAAATAATTTATCCTAATTCTTGATTAAAATACTACCTTTGATTTAGAAATCTCATATCCATAGCTTTCAAAACAATGATTTATCATTCTAATACAAATCTCACCCTTTCAAACATTCAACCCATCAAACTTAACCAAATCCTCAGATGATCCATTTGAATTAAACCCAAAAAATCATAAATCTTGAAAGACCCAAAAAATGTAAGAGACAACTAAAAACCATTTTTTTAGAGTTATTGGTTGATGTCTCCCATCACTAGGTTGCAAGAAAAAAAGAGCATGGAACAAAATAATGAATCTCCATTTGTAATAATTATTATACCCAAGGAAAAAATCACAAGACCAAATCCACCAAGAGATAGATAAAGAAAATATGGAAAAATAACTAGAGTATTCTCTTAGTTCAATATATTTTATCAATGACAATATTACACATGTTGTAAATGTTTTCATTGATGTCAAGAAGAAATTCACTGACCAAGATATTGTCATTGATGTCAAAGAAATATAAGTGAAATTTTTGGCATGTTTATTGTCATTTTTATCAAAGGATAAAGAACATTGAATGAGGACATCAAATAAGGACAAAGCCCACTAATTTTTTCAAGATTAGATCACATTATTTGATGGTGATTAAAGATAGGTTTTGAGGCATTAAAAGTGTGCATTCATAAAGATAAAAAGACAAGTTTATGGTTGTTACATTCAAATTATATTTACACTTATGCTAGCCAACCTTCCTTATTATTTGGAGAATATATTAAAATATAAATTAAATCCTATATTGTGCCGACCTCATGATATTGACAACCAAAATTGGTTGACTACCTTAGAATAGTCACCCATAATGGGAGAAAGTAAAGTCATATTAAATGGTCTGACCAAGACAAAGATTATCAAGTGCTCAAGTCTAAAAAATATTTAAATAACTTAATTTCCCAAAGTTAAAGTGAATGAAAGTAATAATAAAATGTGCAACAAGTAATATATTCCTAAAGAGGAAACAACTAGTTTTACAAAGGAATCAATTAGTATTAAAGTGAAGAGCAACAATTTTCACTATGAAGAGGTAGTGATTAAGATGGTGATAATACAATGATATCATAAAGGATAAGGAAATGATCAAAGACATGTTAAGGAGTAGATTACTAAGATAGAAAGGTAGTAATTTATATGTTATAAGAGGAGTGATTAATTTTTTTCCAATTAAGGTTAAAAGAGGCCAACTCTCCAAATGTGTTGCCTCCTTTGAGAGGATTAAAATGATTAAAATGATTTATTTCGTTGACCCTCTTGAAAAGTTTCCTTCCTTTAAGAAATTTGTCCCTCCTAGAGTCGCATTACTTGGAAAGGGAAGTGGTATAAATAGAAGCTAAAGTGGGAGGTTAAGAAGGAGGAATATAATGCAATATCAATTGATTTAGAGCAGAAAAAGAGTATATGTAGAGAAGATATACAAAAAAAAATGTGAAGGATTAACAAATATTCCTCAGAATCTAGGAGCGAACTTATGAAGAAATTGTGAGTAGACTTAGAAGAAATTAAGAGTAGATTTTTGAGTTTAGCAACTAGAATATGGTACAAACAAATTTATGAATACAAGCAAGTGAAATAAGTGATATCATCATGGAGAAAATAAATGAGGTGAACATTGTGAGTGGAGAGTAGAAGGTACATCATACAAACACCAAAAAATTTGAGAAGGATATAATAGATCATTTAAGGAAAACTTTAGTGAAGGAGGGTTATATGAATATCACTCATTTAAGACATGCATATGAGATCAATATTCTTATAAAGGAGACTAAATTGTCTATTATCCATTGAAGAAGCAACATTCAAGTAGGTGAAGTCTAGTTTGCTTGGAGGTTGGTGCTTCCCAAAAGAAGAGATTGATGTATCTTGCTAAGTTGGTACTTAGTTGTGGGGGTTGGTTCCTCTAGTAGGTTGATGCCTACGAATTTTGGGGATTGGTGTCTCCAGTAGGTTTGTGCCTACAAAAATTGTAAGAGTTTTATATAAGAAATAATTTTTGTGGTTTTATCCTATAAGGGTTTCCACATAAATATTGTGTTCTTGTTATTAGTATTGTGTAATTGATGTTATTATGATTTTTAAGTTGAAAAAGTAACATATTGTATTATATTGATTCACCCCCCTTCTCATTATAGTTGTGTGTTTATCAATTGATATCAAAGCAAGTTTCTTTGGAACAAAGATTAACTAATTAAAGAAAAAACTTATATAATCACACATGGCAGATCAACAAGGATATGGTTTCCTATCAAACAAAGCACCATTGTTCGATTGAAAATACTATTATTTTAATAAGAATAGAAACATATTTGAATGCTTTAGGATATGATATTTGGAAATATGTGGTGAATAGTTATACACCTCCTATAAATCCCTCAATAAATCAAGGAGAGAGGGATAATGAATATAATGAAAAGACAAAGAATGCAATTTTGTGTGGATTAGCAAAATTAGAATTCATGAAGGTTATGCACTAAAAATCAGCTAAAGACATGTGGGACAAATTGAAGAATACCTAAGAAGGAGATGATAAGGTCAAAAGAGCTAAGCTTCAAACTCATAGAGGGAAGTCTAAAAGTCTCAAAATGAGAGAAGAATAAAATGTCACCACCTTTTTCTTTTGAGTGGATGAGATTGTTAATAAAATCAAGGGACTTAGATAACAGATTAAAGATTCAATCATTATGAAAAATGTTTTAAGATCACTGCCTCTCAATTTTGATGCTAAAGTTTTTTCTATTGAAGAAATGAAGGATCTAGAGTCCTTAACAATGAATGAGCTGCATGGAATTCTTACTACTTATGAGATGGCCATTGAACATGAGAAGCCATAAAAAAGGAAGCTGCTTCTAAAGCTACAAAGAAATTGAAAACCAAAGAATTTGAACTTAGTGAAAAATAATATGATGAATTTGATGACGAAGAATACAATTTTGTAAGAAAGCTAAAGAAGGGCTTTACAAAGGTAAATTGCATTTTAAGTGTTTCAATTATGGAAAATTAGGTCATTTTTCAAGTAAGTGCCCTTATCCAAAGAATAGTGATAGTGAGGAAGAAGAAAATCATTACACAAAGAAATGGATCAATTTTTTTGGTATAAAAAGTACAACTAAAAGGAGAAAAAGGATAATTTGAAGAAAAGTACATCTACTCCTGCAGGGATGTTAGTTCATCTTATGAAAGTGATACAAAGAGTGGTAGAGAAGAGACCCTTTTATGGTGTTGAAAACAAAAAATATCAAAAATGTTGGAAAAGAGAAGGATAAGATACAAATGGATAAGGAAGAAAATATTGAAGTTTATAGTGAAATAGATCTAGAGGAGGAACTCATTTATGCCATAGGATAAATTGAAAGACTTAGAAAGAAGAACCAAAAGTAGAAATTATTTTTTCAAGAAGAATGCAAGTCTAAGAATAATATATCATAAAATTTTGAAGAGATAGAACATACCATCACTAATCTAAAGATCCAACTAGAAGAAGAAAAAAATATACAAGGTGTTGTAAGAACTCAATTAAAGAAGAGAGAAGAAGATTGTGAGAAACTTGAATCAGGGATTGGATCCCTAAGAATAGAATTGGGGAAAAATGTTGTCAAACTAAACATGTCTTAAAATTGAAAAAAGTACTACAACTTTGGATAATATTTTAAATGGGAAGAGGTTTCCATTGATAAAAACAAGACTTGGTTATGAGGAAACTAAGGTGGTAAACAAAGAATACGATAAGGATAACAAAGTCAAAAAAGAAATGAAATCAAATGAAGAAAAACCAAATAGTTATGCTGATGCACTTAAAATTGCCATCAAAGGAGATTGCTACAAGAAGGAAAATCAAGTTCTATTGCAAACATGCCCTCCTAAAGGTAACAAGGATAAATTTAGAAATTCCTTTCCAACAAGACACCAACATATGATGATTTTCTAAAGTTTCTTCTATGGTTATTGTTTTTCATGCAATCATTTTAGTTGTTAGGTAAGAGATTATAAAGCACACATGAGATATAATTATTGTTGGAACAAAATTTATTATGGGTGGAGAAATAATAAATATAGCTCATTTGATCCATTACTAGATTATAATATCATATACTAAAAATGAAATAACTATGGATATATAGAACACTATTGTAGAAGTGGTTTTGTGAAACCACCTAGACAACACAAGATGGACGATACCCTAAGAAATAAAAATAAATAACCTATTAAATTTTGGAAGAGGGAACAAGAGCGATAATAGGGATAATTTATACTTGTGTAAACTACACCTCATGCACAAGTGGTATCACTAATTTTATAAGGAGAAGTATGAGTTCTAGGAGAGATAATAGTTGTATTCTTTTTAGCTCCAAGGATGAAGTCTCACAAAATATTAGAGAAAGAGAAGATATGGTTGGAGAGAAGAATGAGAATGCTATTGTAGCAGCAATGAAATAATTTTTTTTATTACAACATGAAAATAAGAAAAGAGAATCATATGGTATTAGTAGTGTTGTGTGGTCTCACAACATGCCTCAAGAATACAAGGCTTGGGGACCCAAGTTGAAAATTAATGCTTATGGCAGGCGTCAATTGGCTAATGATCACTGAGAAATAATACAAAGGTAATTTTTTAAAAAATAATTCATGGTTCAAATGTACCAGGTGTTAAGTATACCGTGTGTCAGAAATTAGGTAATTGGAGTTTGTAAAAGGAGTTTGGTGAGTTGTTGCATCTGGGAGTTAAATCCCATGGATGTGAAAGTTTCAATAAAAGTTGGGAGTTGGGTCAAGTTTTGTTTTGATAAAATGAGGAATATGTTAGGAGTTAGGTATTTGGATACCTGGGTAAATGGCATGTCGAGGTTGAAGAATTTGAAGTTTTTTGTTTAGTTATGCTTGAATGCCTAAAATGTTTGATAGCTTGCCTAAAGTGATAATTACACGAGAATACATTGAAGTGTGTTATTTATGAATTGTTTTAAAAAGGAATTAATAATAATGATGGTTTTATGCTAATGAGAGTTTTATTAGTGTTTTAAAAGGATATTGATATATGGAATTTTATGTGCATAATAAATAGGTTGTTGGAAAAAATTTCAGTATGGAAAACCAGGAAAATTTGGATTGTGAGTAGATCCAATGATGTTACTAGGTTTAGTGGTGCACTTTGAAAACTCATGCAAGAACAAAGTTGATAACTAGAGAACCAGGGAAAATGAAGGACTTTTAGGTGAAAAGGATAATATTCCAAGTGAAACCGAGGAAGGAATAAGTGTTTGTACCCCTTTTTGTGACATTAAATCACAAAAACCAGATTTGCTATGAGAGGATGATGAGCATGATCAATTGGGACAGCAGTGTGTAAAGTAGGTGGATAGTAATGAGGAGAAAGATGTGGTCTACTTGTTTGAACAGATGCCTTGTTTTTTTGACAAGGAGGAGATTTATAAACAACAACAAGAAAGTGATTCATTCATGATTCACAATCAATCACAAGATTCAAGCCTTTTAAGTCAGCAAGAAGAACAATGTGCTAGAAGGGGTAGTTCAACCTTTGTCATTTCAATGGGATGTCTAGTCAGACATCTAGCTAGGATTGAAGCCAACAAAGAAAAATCAATCATTCTTGCACCCAAGAATGAAGGTGTAGTTGAGAAAGAGCATAATCAAGTCATTTTTCCATCTTAGGAAAGTAATGCTAATATTCCATATGATGGGGTTAGTGAGCTTGTGTATGTGTATCAAGAGATGTTGAAGCTTTTTGCTGAAATTCTATCCATCCTCCATTCTTCTCTAGCTGTCCTCAAGCATACAAGGCACTATATTTTTTGTAGGAAAGGAAGCTAGTTTAGTAAACCTATAAATTGCTTTGTTTAGTAGTTGGTGTCTTGTTGTTAGTGTAGGTTAGGTTAGTTTTTCATTTCCTCCAATTGTAATTTTGCACAATCAGTAGGTTAGTTGTAATTTCAATCAATTTTCTTTGAGTCTTTTGGTAGGATGAAATAAGGTTTCAAGGTGTTATACATTGTGATAATGAGTTACAATGGTATGTAAGACTATTTTTCAAGTTTTTTCAGATTTCTATTGACTCCATGCCCAATGGATAGCTTCAGGCAACTGGTTAGGATGTTTAGCAGACAATATATAACAAATGTCTCCAAATATGTTACCTAATTTTGCTTTCAGCTCAATCAAGTGGAGCTGGAACAACATTTACAAGTAAAGATAAAAGGTACACATTGAATTCTACTATTTTCCCATTCATATGAACATATAATTATCAAACTGATTGCATTACATTATGCAAATGTACACAAGTGAAAGATTACAAAAAACTATTTACATAGAAATTGTATTTCACTGATAATTACAATGTATAGTATCCCACAAAAGCCGTGGGATTAACTTACTTCAATACAATACAAAAGGTAGACTATACATTTGAAGAAAAGAAGAGCATATAAAAGGAAAATTCATCCATCATTGCCTGGGTGGTGAGGATGGACGTTGATCTATTGCATCTCCAAAAAACTTATGAGTCCTCTAGAAGGTTTCTCCATTGCTCCAGAATTCTTGTAGGTGTTGAGAAAGAGTTTGTTAGAGCTCAGGACATATTTTCTAATCATAGACAATTAAATTTCAAAAAACATATCATAAGGCATTGAAGTGAGTTTTTGTAGTATCATTGAGTTCAAACCAACAAAGTAGAAGATCATCATCCATATTCACCAACTTTTGAGTTCATTGTTTTATCTAACATATTTGTTCACTGTGCAGGTATAGGCCATTGCAAAATCTATTTGTCAAACATCATAGCATGTGGAGTAAAATGGGATCCCACAAGGGTTGAGCCTAGCATGTTTCCCTCTCAATGTTTGAGAGGGATATGGAGTGTGCATTCACCATAGCAATCATGTGATATTGCTCATCATTTTTAAGTACAATTTAGACATGTTTTCAATGTAAGGAGAATTTTTATGCATAAAAAATGGCATTAGAGAGGCTTGTAAATTCCTTGAGATATTCCAATCAAATGACAAGTTGAATATTACCATAAAGTGGTTACCAAGCAAGGTTTTTGAGATAGACTGTCAAATATGGTTCAAGGCAATCATGTACTGTTGCATTTAAAAGAAACTATCATGGAAAGTAGAGCATGGGAGAAAAACTAATATGCCAACTTGTTAATACTTTTTCAATAAGGAAACTGATTCATTATTGTAAAGGGGCAGTAATATGCCAATAAACCAAGTCACTGTTATATGAAGATAAAAGATAGCATACATGACCAAATCATCATAATAGTACATTATAAAAATTTCAAGGTATAGAGATCATCAAATGTGGTCAATCACAATGACACCATATAATAGAGATAGTATGGGATCATTGATCATAAAAGAAGTGATAGAGAGTAGTCTTGTTCAAGAAAGTATAAAAATCAGTCAAGGCTTTCAATCTTAGGAATAAAGGGTTTTCAGTTTGTAAGGAGGAATTTATTGGGAGACAAACCTTGTTAGTAGAAGCCCTATTGACAATGAGAAAACAATGAGGAATACAACCCCAAGAGACTCTACCTTATCAGTAAAAAAAAAGCATATGAAGCAGTCATAGTGGTAAGTCTCAGTCATGAATATTGGGATGCATCATGAAGAAGTATGTTAATCTGAATCTTTTTCTCAAAATTCTACAATGTGGGAGGGTAGTCATGTAGACTGAGCAACCAAGTTAGAAAATAATAGAGTTGTTCAATGTATATGTTCTATCAGTAAGATAATAGGCATAGAGACAATCATGCTCATATTTGGTGAGTGAAAGAGGGATATGGTTGACTCTTTAAGGTTCAAATATCAAACTCTTTTTATAATTCATGTAAAGTGCAGTTGTATTGAGATAGAAGCTTATTCTATCAAAACGTCTAGGGAGTGATCTTAAAATGCACTTTAAGTTGTTAAGAGAAGCAATGATAATCTTATTCATCTTCACAAGATAGATACAACAGTAAGCAACGTGAAAGTTTGTAATGAGTATTCAAACAAAGGGAAAAGTAAGGGGTTCAAGTACATAAGGGTTGTATTCATAGAGAATGGTGATATGGACCTACTAAAAAGTTGTCAAGAGAGAAAATGTGTTTAGTTTTGAATTATACGCGTACTGTGCAATGGTATTAACTCATTTTGTAAACCATTTTTTCTTCGCACGACAATATTTTCTTATGGAACAGTTGACTAAGATAGATCTTGTTTCAGTTGTCTACCCTCTCATGAAGTCTCATTCATATTATGATCTTGCTTGATCTTATCATAGTAAAGGGATTATGACACTATTGGCCGACATTACATGACATCATAAAAATAAAGATTCTTATATTTTTCAAAATCAACTAAAAGGAAATGTGGAGGTTGCAGCCTTGAGGAAAGAAAATCAGAATGTAAAAGAGGAGAAATGAGTATGAAGCCATGCCTAGAGATAGGGTTTTCCTCCATTCTATCAGACAAATGAAATGCAAAGATGCCATATTAAATACAAAGATGAGGAATAATAAAAATGAAAATGTATCTTCATATCATGGAATGGCCAAGCCATATGTAGGAGGAACTCCAGATACCTAAAAGAGAATGCATGGTTATGACCATGGAGATAGCCAGTCCTTTGCTTTTGCAAACAGAGTTCAAGAAATAAGCATAAATTGAGCCATGGAAAATCATAAACCCTAAGCCAAGGTAGTAAGACCTTTGAATATTGAGAAAAACCACAGAAACAACAAATAATCTATGGTATAGTAAATGGTAATGAGGGAAAACTATAATATATCCATTTTTTGCAAATAGAGCTCGAATGGAGCATATTTTTCTATAGAAAATGGAAGAGAAAGGAAAAGTTAACTGAAATAAAGAGTTTACTTGAGCTCAATGTTGTATTTTCTCATTGAACATGCAAATATTTTTTCCTCCATGAAAGCACAAGAAACCATGGTGGTGCCTAGCAAGTTCAAAGTGTTAAAATGAAATGCACTTTAGCATTTTGCCATCGGTTTTACCTTTAGGGTTTTTACCCTAAGAAATGCCGACATAAGTGATGAGACAAAATAATGACTCATCTTTTAGCCATGTAAAAATGTATATTTTTCCTAATTATGAAGTTATCAAGATTGAGCATGATGATGAAAGTAAGATATTTTTAGTTGTAGTAGTCAAAGATTTCATCATATCTTGAAAATTACGATATGGGTTCTGGAGAGTTTTGGTCTGAAATTCAAAGGCAGTATGGTGACAAAACCAATTAATTTTCACAAAAACCTAGTTCGTGGTTTGAGAGAAAAATTCACCAGAATATGTTGCTCTGGAATTTGTGGAGAGGTGCTCCGGAACTTGTGGTACAACACTTGAAGTTGTTCCAGAATTTGTGGGTTGCTCTGGAACCTTTCCAGAATTTGTAAAAGAAACAATTGTGAGCATTAAAATAGATTGAGGTGACTTGGATAGAAGTTGAGAGCATCTAGGAAGCAGTTCCAAGAATTAAGGCAAGTTTTTGGGTTGTGCAAACAAATGAAGAATATCTAGAAGACAATTTTGGGTAGTTTGAACCGTTTTGCAAGCATCTAGGAGCTGTTTTATGAGCTTTAATGATACACAATGGGAAGACATGAATTTTCCAGCAGTAAAATACCTTCTTGTAGCTTGTTTAAGGGCTGCAAAATAGGCATATTTGTTTTGGACGACCAAAGAAGATTGACTCAACAAGATGAAGAAAGATCTATCTTTTTCTCTTAACACATGTTCCTATCTTCTAGCAAGTGGTTGCACAATCATAAAGTTTATCTTTCAGATTAGTTGAAGAAAAGAATTATATAAATTCATTGTAATCAATAAATCAAATGGGGGAAGAGTTTATAAAATAATATAGTTCAGTATTTTAGCAGCAATCTCTTTGTTTGTAGTTTCATTTTTTAGTAGTCATTTCATTTCTAGTTCTTTACATTTTCAGTGTTCCCTTTTACAAGTTTCTTAGGATAGATTTGATTCAAGAATTTCATTTACAATTTCTTAGATTATATTTTATTTTAGCAATTTATTTCATGCATTGCCTTTCAATTATGTTTGTACAAAAAAACATGTCACGCAAATGATTTCTTCTCCCTTTTGCATATAGCCATGGACACCGCCCTGGATTGGCATTTATAGTTAAATGATGGGATTGCAGCGACACTCATCAATAAGCTTAAGACATTTTTCCTTTTATTTTAAGCTTTTTCAATATAAATAGTACCCATACCTTATGCGTATGTGCCTAGCAATTAGGGTTCAAACATGACCTTTTTTATTTTTGCATAAACTACAAGTGTTAAGCATTTGGTTAAGTGGTGAAATTATAAACCATTTAATTAAATGTTATTTTAAATGCAAAATAGAGAAACATGTATTGATAAGACCAATTCATAAAGGGGATTTAGTTGAGCAATTTCTAACCAAATGCAAGCATATAGGGAGGTTGGAGGAGGTTATCCAACAAGTGCCAAAGATATAGGGGATGTTTTTAACTGAGCTTATGAATTTGGGGGGCATCTAGGAGATGGTTTTGCATGCCTTTATGATGGACTTGGTCAAACTTGACATTTTCAACACATTGGAGCTCTTTTAGAGGAGTTTTGGTTGCTACTTTTTGGGCTTTTTGGAGACATCCGACCCAAGTCTGTTTCTAGATCCTTTTTTGGTGGACTTTTGGAGGGACTTTTGGGATATAGTCATTGGATTGACTCATTTACACATAGTTATTTCTTGTTCTTTGTAATGTCCCTCACCTGGTTTGCCCTAGAATTCATTTTTTGATTAGGTTTAAGGTTCCTTCTTTCCACATGATTGTTATTTTTAATTAAATAATCTTGATTTGAAATCTGCATTCACCATATTAACAAAATTTCCACACACACATATATTTGTTAGCATTAATATCTAGATATCCAAAATATAAGCATAATCATAAATGCAATTTAACAAGCATAATCATAAATACAATTTAACAAGCAAGAGGAGTGCCATGGTTGGATCCACCCTGAAGCCTTCAAATAAATCTCAAGAGGTTGTCCATCCCAATCCTTCTTGCCTAGTGGCTTAGTACCTACATACTCCATTCATGGCAACACCTCAAAGACACTCATCCTATCAGGGGGAGAGGAATCAGGGAATTCTTTAAGTAGCTTAAGGTCTACCACCTCCTATTCACCCAATCCCTAGTCAAGGGCCTAAGGGGCTGCAAGGCCCAATCCCTTGTCTAGGGCCTAAGGGGTTGTAGCCTAGGTGGGACCCCCAACCTTCTATAGCCCAATCCCGAGTCAAGGGCCTAAGGGGCAGCAAGGCCCAATCCCTTGTCTGGGCCTAAGGGGCATGAAAGTGGGTTTTTTAGACAATCTACTTAAACCATGGTTCACCCTTCCTGATAGGGTTACAAGCACAAAGAAGACAATCTTTACACAATCAGGGATATTTGCATTCATCCAAGATTTATTTCATGCCTATAATCAAATATATATTTATCAATGGTTCTTTAAGTTCATCATTTCCTAGAATAATTCTCATTATGATAAGATTAACTAAAGCATTATATCAATAATCAAATTAGCAATATCAATTTCTTATATTCAAAATATGCTAAATATTATTGCTAAGTGAGTACATCACAGTATGATTTTCTAGTGCTGACTTGGATTTCTAAATATTAGTGCCAAGTGAATTACTTCACCTATTTTGTTGTGTTCTCTCCCTGTTTCCTGATTCCTCATTGGCCTTCTTGTTGTAATGTTCCCAAACTAACTTGGAGGTTGGTCTCTAGTTTCCTATGAAGGAGGTGTATGCCTATAAAATCCTTTATGTCTCAATGGCTTAGGTAATTTTATGCAAATTATGGTAATCCCTTGAAGAGAGCCTTCAACTTCTTTGGAGGCTCTAACATGTGCTCACCATGACCCAAAGCACTCTTCCTTTTATAACCCATCTTGCCCAAAGGGCACGGTTCTTCCTGATGGATGCATCACTTGGATAGAGTTGACTGCTCCAAGGGTCATGTCCATATGATTAATCATAATTTATTGAGCATAATCATTGCTTTGTGACTATACGTTAAGCTTCTTTCTAAGTACTAGACATTGCCTCGTATAATTCAGATTATGGGCCAAATACCCAGTTAATAGAGATAATATTGATTTTTGCCTCATTGAGACCTCGCCACTTGCATAGGTGGTAATAATCCATTTGCTTGTGAGATGGCTCGAATTAGTATTGACGCCTTCCAATAATTAAGCCTAGACAATATACATGAGTCCCCTCTAGGAGTTAGATCTCACGGTGTAATTTTTCTCATGGCGATAATGATTAAGCACGATAGATAATTAGTTGCTAGGAATAGCATCCACGGCTCGTTCACGTGCTTCAGCCACTGTCTAAGAGGTTATGAAGGAATCCAAGTTGGTATTGAATAGGGGTGCTTGGTATCGACAGTGATCTTCAGAGGAGTCCAAGAATATTTATCTCCTAACATATGACCATTGATGAATGACACCTTTGTCCCTCGTCCTGGTCGTCAACTCTTACAAAGCTATCGATTAGTATTGGTGATTATATATATAGTCTCCAAGTCTCGTCGATGACTAATGATCTCATTTTCTATCTACTCTGCCAATATATATATCGGAAGTTCTTCCAATGTTCCTAATATTGGTGATAAGGATAATGCTCAGAGGGAGAGATCGATTTAGGCAACCAACTACGTATGTGCTTCAATGAACCGCACCAGTAATAATGTTAAATGCCATAGACCATTGGTAGTTTCAAACTCAAAGTCCGATTAAAATCGGAGCATAATTTGTATGACCAATACTATATTTACATTAATATATTATAGTGTTTATAATGGTAATATTTATTTTATTATATTTAATATTCATAATTATATTATTATCTTTTGATAATTATAATTATAAAAATATTCAATAGTTGATATATTTAATAAGTATTGTATTCATCTTGCTTTCAATGTTTGATATCTCTATGTTACAAATTTTGAGGATTACGATATTAATAATATAATAATTATAATTACAATATTGTCTTTGACAATTGTAATTATAATGGTGTCAAATTGTTAATATCTTAAATATGTTTCTTTGTTACCTAAGTGTCCAATTTCGGGGACATGACATTCTTTTTATGCTCTGTGACTTCTTTTGAGTCTTTTGGAGAAAAGACGACACATTTTAACTCTTTTATAGGCATGTATGGTAGTGTTTCACCTTTTTAGATTAATAAAGTAAAGAAAAATTTTCCTTCTCCTTTTTTGCTTCATTGAGTGTGTTTGAATGATTGATGCATTTGCATGAAAGTATCTTATTCCTTGTTGAAGTGTCTCATTGGTAGCACATTTAGGTAGAGGAAATATTGTTGGAATTTTGTCATATATTTTCATTGGTGTCACCATGTTGGTCTGGTACCCTATACCGATGTGTGGATCACGCTTATCCTATTCAGTATTTGATCTGGTATCTTTGGTATTTCGGTCTACATATTTCCTCTGGTAATATGTATGATCTAAGGTTTTGGGAAAAAGGCTTACAATAGTTGGAAGTGTGTATTTATGTATTCTTAGATATTCATATGATTGGGTGATGTGTTGGCATTAGTTTTTTGAGATTGCATTTTGGTATTAAGTTAATACAGGCCGACATGATGTTGCATGACACGAGTGAATTACTCTTGATATGAAGCTGACAAGTTATCATCTTGAAAATATGATTTTCATCATTAGGCCGACCTAATCAATGCATGCAGATATATCAGGTATATATACAAGATGGTTAGAAGATGAGAATGATGAAGGGTATGTAGTATGTGTGTGTAGTGAATGTGAATGTGACAAGAAGAAGTGTGTGTATGAGCGAAGTATGCAAATAGTGAAGGTCATTTGAGCGAATACTCTGAGAATCAAGGGAACTAAACCTGCACATGTGGTGTAACTCCTCAGTTCAACTATGGTGGTTAGCCATTTTTGTTTACTTATTTCTATAGGAAGTGAGCCTCCATTTTGGACAGTAAGTCGTTGTAAGCAGTGACCCTCTTTGTTACCAATATTGATATAACTTTATATAATGAGTTAATCCTCACCGTGGTTTTTCCCTCATTGGATTTTCCATGTAAAATATGGTTTTATTGTGTTGCGGAACTTGATGTTTGACTATTTCTTTAATTTGTTTTGTGTTGCAATAAAGATTTAAGTATTTGTTCAATGAGTTTGTGTGGATACTGATTCACCCCCCCTCTTCAGTATCTAGTTTTATTCAAAATTTGGTATCAAAGATTTGGTTCCTCTAGATAAGCTTAACAGCTTGAGGGAGATCCTGCAGATTGAAAAAATGGATAAAGAAGAGCTCCAGACTACCCTTGAAGATCTTGACAAGGCTAAAATTGAAAATAGAGAATTGAAGGAAAATATTGATGAAGCAAATGAATGTGTTCAAAAATTAAAAGAGTAGTTAAAAAAATTCAAGGAAAGATATAGAGAAGTGAGTGAGGAACTGAAACAAGCAAATGATGAGAATATCGAATTAAAGTTGAACATAGATGAAAAGAAGAAAGTTGAAGAATGCTTGAAAGCTGTAATACAAAGCAAAGAAGATGTTTGTTGTAGGCTTGAACAGGAAGTGATTAATCTAAAACCAGAACTTGAGAAAGCAAAAATCCATGAAGAGGACTTCAATACAAGCTCCACCAAGCTTGATGAATTGATAGCAGGACAAAAACCTTCTAAAGAAAAAAGTGGCTTAGGTAATGAAGCTGATGGGAAAATGTAGAACTCAAATCCTATAATTATTCAGAAGACTCAAGAGAAAGGAAATAAAAAATAAACCACCTATCAGACAACCAAATGCACAAAGGTACTCTTGATTCAATGGTATTTTTTTTCATGTAATAAGTTTGGTCATAAGGCAATTGAATGTAGGAGTCAGTTAAATCAATTTTCTGGTCCCTTCTCCAAAAAATATTATACACGTAAGAAGATAGGACATAAAGCTATTGAATGCGGATCTTCGGTAAGGATGATTAGTCAGGTGATGATGAATAAGTTCAATGGAAAAAGGATGAATCAATCATTTAATGGCTATTTTTATACCTATAACATGTTTGGACACAAAATAAATCAATGCAGAACTGGGACAAATGGAAATCAAACAAGTCAGAGAAACATAGTCCATTAATATTGCAAGAAACTAGGACATATCTCAAAGGTGTGTGGAAATAGAAAGGAAAAGAAGTCTAATTTGGTAGAAGATAATAAAATAGTGGAAAAGATTGACAAGGAAGAACTTAAGCAGGAAATGAGAAAAATATGGATAAAGAAAGAAGGATCAGAGTCTATTGATGTGTCTGTACCCTCATCCGGTGCAGATGATTCCTCTAGGAATTAGACCTAGCATGGTCTTAGGGGGAACCTTATCAAAAAATTAATTAAACCCCTGGAAATACAATGTGTCAGGTGATGACACATGGATATGTTGTAAAGAATGACAAGACAAAAGTGATGCAAAAGAAATTAGAAGAAAAGGTGTAAGCATGTTCTATTGTGGAGTAAATTAGGGTTTCTCAATATAAATGGAAGATAAGTTTGTCATTTTTTGCAATTAATGTGAGTTAGGGAAAAATGATGGAGTATAAAGGAAACTTCACAAATCATTTTGATCATCAAATACATTCAAAGGATTTGTAGAGCAAATAGGAAATCTCTTGAAGCACTTCTAAAGTGATTTGAAGATCTTTGAAGAAATCATTATGGATATTTGAAATAGGTGACAAAAGTTTCCCTATCTTGCAATTGTAGAAGAAGGTAATTGAAGAATTTTCTTGTTAAATTTTGAGAACTAATGAAAATATCTAAAAGATGATTGAGTGGGAATATCCCTCTGAAGTTGAAAGGAGTTGAAATGGATGAATTTGATTATCAGAAAATAAATAAGATGGAATTAGGGTTGGAACCGAATGATTTATGGAACATACAAACCCTAGGTTTGGATGTATGGGGAGAATTCCCTTGGTTTTCTGAAAAAGAATTTATCTTATTCCTTCTGAGAAAATCCAAGGATGGCAGCATTGTATTGGAAAAACCTTATCTCATTTCGAAGGAAGCAATCAAAGCAGTTACCGGATTGTGCAACATTGGAAAAATTCTTGGACAAAAGACTATAAAATGCAAGGAAGGAGAGGAAATGACGAGAGTTGACAAAGATCTTTGAGCACTATTGATCGATGCTATTGGTGATTCCTTGGTTAGGTATGTTGCATATGAAATTTCTTATAAAATTTATTTCAAAAATTGAGAAAGCTCTACCTCAGCCATTGGAGTTTATTTGGTGCATAAAATGGTAAAAGTGAACATACAATTTGATCTATGTAAGCTAATTCTTGAAAATATTATTGAGAACATACAAATGACACGGGGAGAAGGATACCCATTCCATTTTGGGTCCTTGCTTACATGTTTGGTACTTTATTTTCTAAAATCACTACTGGGAAAGAATGATGTTGAGTGGGAATCTGGGATTCTCGTTGCAAGATAGATATATAGGCACTTGGAAAGTTTAGAGAATAAAGCAAGCACATGTAAAAACATTTTCTTATCCTTGAAAAATGTAATGAGCTTTGGTGAAGTCATGTTGAGTCAATTTGAGGAATTTTCTTCCTTTGGGACAAAATAATTGGAAGTAGTCACTAGTGATTCCCCTCCGAAATCGAAGAAAAGAAAAGCTCTCTCCGAAAATGTCATTGTTATCCCTGAAGAAAAGAAAGAAGAAAATGAATCTTTGGCTGGATCAGAATCTTCTGATTTAGAAGGCATTCAATCCATGTTAATAAAAGGGAAAATGAAGAAAATTGGTAATGTGTGGAGTAGGGCATCACCTGTTGACAAACTTAAAATTGATGATGCTTTAGTTGAATATCTACTTCGCAAAGGTATTGATGTATCTTCTATTTCTGATTCTTTACCTGAAAATTTAGTTGAAATAGTTGAAGAGAGAATGTTGCTTGAAGGTCCAAGAGGATGTAAGTTGGAAGCTCTAGTTGAAAAGAGATATTCTAAAGAAAAGAAGAAGTCATCTGAACTAATCATAAAGACAAAGAAATGCATAAAAGAAATGTTAGACATTTACAAGTATTGTCTCTGGTGGCCTACTATAGTTGATAACTTCTGAAGCAGAATTGAAGCACTAGAATCCGAAGTGAACAACATTGGAAAAAATTTTGATATCTTTGAAGACAAAGAAGGAAAGAAAAGGATGTCAATTGGTGAACTTCAAGCTAAAATGATCATTGTGCAGAGAAAAAGGGATGATGTAGTGAAGACCTTTTGGATTCTTAAGGAGATTGTTGAGGTTCGGTTAGACCATATTTTTGGGATACTCTCTGATGCATAAGACTATGAGAAACAATGATCATCCACAGATTGGTCATCCTCCTTCACATTGTTGGCTATGTTGGAAAGTGTGTGCACAAGAATGGATTTTGTAGTATTGGAGTGGAAGAAATTGCATCTCGTGATCAAAGAAAGGTACGAAAAGGTATTTCAAGTGAAAACAGTCTTTCTAGTTTGAGAAATTGGATGCTTGAAAGTTTTGAAGTTTTTGAAATTTTGAATGAAAATCTTCAAATATTGGATTTCACCATGTTTTCATCTTGTTGGTGCCCTTTTCCATTGATGTCAAAGGGGGAGAGTTTTGGAGAGTTTTCATAAGAGGGAGAAGTTTTTGGAAGAACTTTTTTGGAGAATTTTGAATAAGAATTTTTGCACATGTTGCCATCAATGACAAAGGGGGAGATTGTTGGAATTTTATCATATATTGTCATTGATGTCACCATGTTGGTCTGGTACCCTGTACTGGTGTGCAAATCATGCTTATTCTATTTGACATTTGATCTAGTATGTTTGGTATTTCGGTTTGCATATTTCCTTTGATAATCCGTATGATCTAAGGTTTTGGGAAAAGGATTACAATGGTTGGAAGCGTGTATATATATATTCTTAGATATTCATATGATTGGGTGATCTGTTGGCATCGGGTTTTGAGATTGAATTTTCGTATTAAGTTAATCTAGGCTGACATGATGTTGCATGAAATAGGTGAATTACTCTTGATATGAAGCCAACAAGTGATCATCTTGAAAATATGATTTACATCATTAGAACGACCTAATCAATGCATGTGGATATATCGGGTATATATACAAGATGGCTAGAAGATGATAATGATGAAGGGTGTGTAGTATGTGTGTGTAGTGAATGTGAATGCGAAGAGAAGAAGAAGTGTGTGTATGATCAAAGTATGTGAATAGTGAAGGTCATGTGAGTGAATACTCTAAGCATCAAGGGAACTAAACTTGCACATGTGTAACTCCTCAGTTCAACTCTAGCGGTTAGCCATTTTTGTTTACTTATTTTTGTAGGCAGTGAGCCTCCATTTTGGACAGTAAGTCCTTGTAAGCAATTATCTTTTGTATCTGGCAGTGAGCCTCTTTGTTATTGGTATTGATATAACTTTATATACCGTGAGTTAATCCTCACCGTGGTTTTTCCCTCATTAGGTTTTCTACATAAAATATGGTGTTCTTGTGTTGTGGAACTTGATGTTTGACTATTGCTTTAATTTTTTTTGTGCTGCAATAAAGATTTAAGTATTTTTTCAATGAGTTTGTGTGGATACTAATTCACCCCCCCTCTTAATATCTAGTTTTATTCAACAAATATGTATGTTGTAGGTTATAAGATATGTTGGTGATGCAAACAAAATTTAAGTTGTGAAGAGATTTTATCATCCTTCTAGGACTGTAAGTATCATAGATTTCTTGTGAAATATTTAGGCAACAACATATAAGTATTGAGTTGTACAAGCTTGGATAGCCATTAGGTGCATCACCATAGGATTTTAGTTTTCATTTTCATGTTCTCCTTCTCTTTTTCCTCAGCATAATAGTAGAGTACTTTAGGTGATTACCAGTTAGGAATCCGACCTTCTCCATAGGTTTGATCTCATATAAGGTACCCACACCTTGGGATCATTCCCATGTTTCAGTGGATTGTTGAACTTTAGGTTCAACAGGGTGAAAATCCAGTTGATAATAGAACCCAATATAAAATAAATATAAATAATATTAAAAAAATAAAACACTTTATACAAAGAAAGAAAGAAAATAATTATTTCTACATTTCCACTAGAAAATGTTATACATTCATATTATAAAGATCAAAAACAAAATTAAAATAAAAAAAGCAAAGAATTAGATATTGTTTCTAATTTTCCACTAATATTCAAAATGTATAATCAAAGAATTAGATATTATCAAAGGGGTTCCTCTAGATCTCTGGGCCTTTCTTCCCCAAGTCTTGTCTCCCTTCGACAAGGTCTTAAGAATTGATAATCTCAGGGTCTCTCTACCCAATTTGAATGTTCGTTTGTTGGTATCCCTTAACCCTAGGTTTGAGGTCCCTAGAAATCTAGGCATCAAAATTGATGGCTCAATCCAATTCTGCCATATTGAAATTTTGGGAGGGCTCAATGCATGCTTTTTATGTTGGAGGGAGGGCCATATCAAGAAAGATTGTCCCATCATTCACGCCAATTCTAGAAAAGAGCCTGATGCCAAAAACCTTGGTGATAAGAACCTCGACGGTGATGGAAATGTTGTTGTTGGGGCCCAAAGTGTGGGGGTCTCTAAGTCATTTTTTGTGCCCTCTTACTCCCTTTCGTTGGCTAGAAACCATTACCTTGTCCCCTCTTGTTCGGTTCCCCCATCTATTCCCTCTCCCCCTGCCCCGTGGGGCCCCCAAATTATTCCTTCCCCACCCAATATCTCCCACCCTATGGCTTGCTCACCCAACCCTTTTGAACCCCTCTCTAGTGCTCCAATTGATGTTGCTTCTAATTTGGTTGTCTCTTCGGTGCAACCTAAAAGAAATGCTCAACAGATTGTGATGGCTGAATTAAGAAAAAAAATTGAGCAAAAAAAATTAAACATAAATAAAAACCCTGAAGAGAGAAAAGATAAATTAGAAGAAAGTAAATTATAATACAATGTGGAAAAGTTCACTGGTAATTCCAACATCTTGTTGCATGTTGTTGTAGAATTAGAGGAATGTAAAAGGAAAGATTCTATGGTGAAAATTTAATTTCTAAATTTGAAGGTACCGACATGAGTGATAGGAGCCCCCAAGACATTAGTTCTCACATGGATTCCAACACCTTGGCCAATGACAGTGATCCAAAAGGGATCCTCTGTAACACCCCTCTGTTTTGCTCTTATGTTAGATTATGATGCTTTATTATTTTATTATTTCTTGTAGAGCGACATGGACTATGTGTGTTATGAGATGTACTTTCCTTGATGTTATACTTGACATGCTTTGATTAAGAATAATGTTGGTTTATTAGGACATGATTATTTCTCATGAGTTTTATTAATGATGGAAGTGTCAGTTTGGTGATATTGTATTGGTGAAGGGGACAAGATTGCATCACTCGCTTGCAAGTGCCCTGTGATTCTATGATTTCCTCTCCATGGTGTGTTTTAGAATGATTTTATATACATGTGCTATTGATGCCTTGGATACAGGTTTGCAGATACATGACATCGACTCCACCTGGTTTCATAGGTTTGAGCGTGTCGACCCAACGGTATGATGATTGGGAGATAGCAGCTAGGTTGCCTGTGTCAGGTCTACACCCTAGCCATAGTGTTTCGTCAGTTGAGTTTGTTGTGTCTTTGGTTGCTTGTTTTAATATTATTTAATTCTGAAGGGTTCTTGATTATGGAAATAAATGTTTAAAATTATTGCATTATGTAATGTTGATATTTATTTAATTAAAATTAGACATTGTGATAGAAGCTATTTATTTAAATTAATTAAATGAATTTAATTTATTTAGTAAATTAAATTTAATCCATTGGGTTAAATTTATTTATTAAGTAATTAAAATTAATTAATTAAATATGTTTATTTAGAAAGTTGGAAAAGAGAATTTAATTCAATTTGGAAATTAAATTTGAATTAGAGGTAATTAAATTAAATTTGAAATTATTAAACTATATTGAGAAGTTAAATGTGATTGTTTTTAGATATTTGTTAATTGCCACATGTGTGAGTTAATTAATTAAGAAGTTGTTGGAAATTTATTCACAAAGAAAAAATGGGAATTGGTTAAGAAGAAGAGGAAAGTTTCTTCACGGGAGTGTGAGGATTTTTTTGGGAATGAATGAAAATTTAAAAAATACACAGAAGATTGTTGAGGTTTCTTGGCTGTAGGAAATTTAAAATATTTGTTTTTTTTATATTTGTGGTGAATTTTGGATACAATTTTGGTGTTGGAAATACTGTGATTGTTGGGAAGAAGCTGTGAAAGCTTTGGAAGAGGCTTGACATCAAAGATTCAATTCATTAGAAGCTTCTTGATACAAGTTCTTTACTTGTGAAATTAGATTGTTAAAATCTAGTGTAGAAAATTGTATTGTGCAGTTAATTGTATTGGTAGATCTATTAAGGAAAATTAATTGTTTTTGGAGAAAGGAAATTTAAAACTTTTGTTGTTGCCGTGAAGAATTTAGAAAATATTATTTACAGTAAAAACCAATGAATATGAATTGTTTTATTTGGGAAATTTATTAGATTTAAATAGTGAAATAAAGACCAAAGAGAAACAATAAAGGAATTAGGAAAATTTAATTTAAAGCTTCTGTGTAAAATTGTTGAAGTTTTGTGGAGGAAATTGTTTTGATCAATGGCTGTAGAATTTTGTTAAATTTTGTTTTTATGAATTCTGTGTAACTTTTCTTTTAGAAATAGAAACCCTCTCATAAATTTGGGAAAAGGTTGGTTGTTACTATGAAAATTTGCTTGAGAAAATTGGTTGCCCAATTAAACATTTTCCTATAGATGGCTTTCTTCATAAACTTTTCCCCAATTTAATTTATTAGTGAAATCCAATAAATATATATACAATATATATATATGTGAATATATATATGTATTATTCATATATATATCCTCACATATATATAATATATATATTTATTTAATGATGGAATATTTTTTTTATATATTCAATTAAATCGTCGTTCAACAAGCGGAAGAAACAAGGGTGAGTTTTGTTTGAAATAGTTTTTGTTTTTATTTGTATAAGGGTGTGAGAGGCACTGCTGCCATTGGCAACACCCTCCACACAAGTGTGGAGGGAGTGCTGCCAAGGGTAGTGCTGCCCCTCCCCACTCCATGTACAACCACACCCATAGTACCATGGGAGGTTCGGCTATGTGGTACACAACCGTCCCTCTCCATAGTATATGGGTGTACCTCATTTAAAACCAGCGAACTCAGTACCTGTATGCTCGTCCGCCCTTAATTTTTAGATGGGTTTGGTTTTTAAAAATAAATAAATTTAGTAATAAATAATATTATTTATTTATTAGATTTATTAAAGGTTTTTAAATATATTTATAATATTTAAATTATTATATGTTGTTTAATATTTTTGTAATATTTTAATTGGTAATTAAAATATTTAAAAATAATATATTTAGTTTGTATAATATATTTAATGTAAGTATAATGGATTTTATATATATGTTTGATTATATAAATACATATGAAATGTGTATATTGTATGTGAGTATATATTTTGATGTATATTTAATGTCTTATTATATATATTTTGTGCATGCAATTCAGTACAATTGGAGAAATAGAAGGAAATGATTTTTATGCATGATCTAATTTATAAGAGAATGAGTATTTTTGGTTAATAGGGGAAAAGTATTATTTTATTAAATAATCGTGGAAATGAAGTTTAGATAGTTGAATTTTATCCTTCATCTTTATAAGGGTTCTTATTAAATTAGAGAAGATTGAGTAACTTGTTTTATTATTCCTTTTTATCACTGAATGTGAATGGATTTAGTAAATCCAAATCTTAGATTTAATTATCGTGTTGATTGCTTATGTGGTTCTTCTAGTTGCTTTTTGAGGAATAATGGGTTAAGTGTGTCTTTAATATGTAAGTCTTCCTGAGGCTCTTAGTTGGATGGGGGTTGTCATGTTGTGAAGTTAGTTGTTTTAGTTTTCTTTGGGTAGTGTGTTTTCATCCTCAGTATGTTACCCAGTTTCCACGAACGGGGGTGTTTGGTCCTCCTTTAGATGGAGTGGGTTGGTTATTTGTTTCCTCCTTGATTGGAGTGGTCTTGTTCCAAGTGTGGTCAGTAGGAGAGTGAAGCTCGATGGGGTCCGGGTTCTGGAAAGATCTGACGGGTGACTCATGTATCTTGTGTGACACTCTTCCTAGGTCAACTTTGTGTGAAATTTGCTAAGTTATGGATTGTGTTAATTGGAAGCAGTGTGATCTTTTATTTGTTAGAATCATGTGTGTGGTAAAGTTAGTATGAGTCAGCCTGAGTCTAGAGGTTGTAGGGATTGTCCTTGTATCCTTGTTACTGTCTCCTAGCACAGGGGGCGGGCCTTCAGGTACCACTTGGTTGGGAGGAACGTGCGCCCTACGCCGTTGGGTTCCCCTTTGATTTGCAGATCGTGTGGCAAGGTTTTCCAGTGGAGAGCTTGCAGTGGTTTCCATATTTATTTTAAGCTTTCTATTTACTTCACTTTAGCTCATGTAATTATTATTCCCCTCATTTTTTTCGAGGAGGAATCTCTTAATTGTAATAGTTAGGTTTGATCTATCTAATTCTGGGAATGAGTATTGTAATCTACTTTTAAGTTAATGTAATCTGAAGCTTATTATATTCTATCCTAAGTGTTAGTATCTTTAATGCTTTGTAATTATGTGCAATTAAATGTATGGTTAATATTTTAATTGAAATGCTTCATGTGCATGTAGTGTGTATGTTATGGTAATAGATGTAATCTTGTCACATTTCCTTAGAGGTTGTTGCGAAGTATTGTGCATCTTCTTTGATAATAATGCACTTTTAAGAAGAAAAAAATGTACGCTTTCGCGTTGTGTTGCAACTTCCTTTAGGGTCTCATGGCGGGGCATTACATCCTCAACCATGCCCACATTGTGAACCCATTGGTGACCAATGTTTTGAGGACTTCTACCAGTCCGACCGACTGCCAAGATAATGATCACCCCAATAAGAAATAGTTAATAAATGAAAAGAATAATTCCAAGGAGCAAATAATTTTTAATAAAAACATAAATAATGAAAAGAAATATCGTGAGTTGCAAGCCAAACTCGTGTGTGGTGATAAAATCACTCAACCTCTAAAGGAAAGCTTAGACTCCCTAACTTAAATTATCAATAGGTGGTCGATTGACAAGACTGGGAATGAAGAGTGGCTTAATAAAGTTTTTAACTCTTCATTGGAACCTACAGACCCTATTAGGTGCCCTGGTAGTGAGGAGGTCATTGTTAGGAAAGTGACCCCCAAAAAGGATGGTGATCCTAGGAGTAGCACGTGTGAAACTGAGGAAGTCCCAAAAGCTCCAGAGTACACTATTACTGGTAAGGAACTTGAACAATATGTAACCAATGGTGGCAGCTTGGATTTTGTATCCCATCCCCCTAAAGTTAAAAAAAAAGAGGTAGAAAAAAAGGCTCTATCTCCCTCAGCAGAGGCAGCATAAGCATTGCCAAGGGGAAAAGGAAAAATACAAGCACCATTCTCCCCTCTCCTGCTTCCAAAAGAGTGGAAGGTGACACCAATGGTCCCAAATATTTTGATATTTTAAAGAATAGTAAAGAGTCCTCCTTCGATACTGTTACCAATGATGCTTAACTGCACTTCTTGGAATTTGAGAGGTTTAGAGTCCCCAGACAGGAAATACATAGTGCATAGATTTCTTAATATGGAAAAAGGTAAGGATTTTGTTCTCCTCCAAGAAGTCAAAGTTGGGGGGTTTACTCTTGAAACCAATATGAAATTTATCTAGAATAAATCCTCATACTTTGCCTCTAAGCACAATAAAGGAAAAGGAGGAACTGCCATCCTAATGGTCCAAGCACCTAACCAAATCTAGTGTCTCCCCTTGTAATCGGGTAGTATGGGCTACATTTGAAAGGGGGAACTCCAAATTTGGTGTTTGCTCGATATATGCCTCAAATTATTACAATGAAATAATTGAGCTATGGAAATGGCTAATCAATCTACCAGATGTCCCATGGATTGTGGGAGGAGAATTTAACATGATTGAAAACCATGAGGACAAAAAGGTGGACTCAATATGGAATGGAAGGGAAGTGAAAATAATTTCTAGTTGAGGCAGAAGGCTAAACCTAGTCTCATTGACCCTCTAGAGGGGATGAAAAACAACTCCAATAACATCTAGTATATCTGGTGTAATGCCCAAAAACTTGGTAGAAGAATATATTGCAGACTTGATAGATTCTATGTCAACAGGGAATTTTTCAATTTTGAACCCATGAATTATGGAAACAAGGTGATGGTGTGCCCATAAACCCTCTCAAAACCCATCCAATCAAGACCAATATTGTTATAAATAGCATGGGGAAAAAATAATCCAAGAATAAAGGAAATTTCATCCTTAACACCAGGCTACTAGGGGATGAGGACTACAAGGCTTCTATTATCACACTTAGGAATATTAACAAATGGATGCTCAAGGACCTTTGCCCTATTGATAGATGGAATCATAATGTCAATCATTGGAAAGAAAAGAGCTATGGACCTAAGAAGAGAGGAGAATGGCCTTCGGGATAAGTTGTTTGATGTTGGGAGAAAAATCTAGAATGATCCATCTAATGAAGAAATCTATGAGGACCTCAATAGAGCCAAATGCTCTTTGAGGAAGTTGCAGGCACACAAAATCCAAGGGCTGAAAATTAGAGCCAAGCTAAACTAAATAAGTAATGGAGACAAAGGCTCCAAATTATTCTTTAGATATATCAAGGAAAATGGGATGAAAGAACAAGTTGATCAAATATGTCATAATGGTGCCATCATTTCAAGCCAAGATGAAATCTTACTCCAGTTCTTCTTATTTTACAAGGATCTATTTAAATCTGAAGGGAATAGGGAGAAATGTCATAATGCCAAACCACCAATCAAATGGTTGATCCCTACTAAGATCTCTAAGGATGACTCAATTGGTTTGTCAAGAGCAATTACCGAGGAGGAAATTAAGACAACTATCAATTCTATGAGCAATAAAAAATATCCAAGGGTGGATGGGTTATCAGTTGAGTTTTACAAGACCTTCAGTGACTGGATCTATGGAGACCTACACCAAGTATACATGGATTCTTTCGCTAAAGGGTCTCTTGGGAAATCCATTAACAAGGGACTCATTAAGCTCCTCCACAAATAGGGGGATAAGACCTTGATAAAAAAATTGGAGTCCAATCACCCTATTGAATATTTTGTACAAGATCTTGGCGAAAATCCTAGCTCTAAGGCTAACCAATATCCTCCATAAATTTATAAACAACACCCAAACATGCTTCAACAAAGAGAGGTATATCCTAGAAAACTTTCTTACAAGTTGGGAAGGCATGGAATGGGCTAGATCCTCTAAGCAGAATCCTACCATGCTATTGTGTGAATTTGAGAATTCTTATGACAGGATGAAATGGGCCTTCATCAAAACTACCCTTGAGGCATTTGGTTTTCTGCTAGCCTTCTGCAACATGGTTGACATAATCCTAAAGGATGCAGTTGCTCAAGTTGAGGTTAATGGTTCACTGTCTGTGGTGTTCACTCTAGAGAGATCCATTAGGTAGGGGTGCCCCTTGGCTCCTGCGCTATTCATTATTGCCTCCGATGCTCTCCACTACTTTCTAAGAGAAGGTTTCAGCTCCACCAAGGTTAAAGGTATTGTACTACCTAACCAAAATGAACTACTAAAAATACAATTTGTTGATGACACTGCTCTATTTGTCTACCTGGAGGAGAATAATGTTGATAACCTAATGAATAAACAATCTATTTTTCCTGGCCTCAGGTGCAAGCGTCTCAAAGGAAAAATCTATAATGCTAGGGTGGTTAGACTCCCCTCCTAGTTGGTTACAAAAAAATGACTTTCAATGGGGTGGCCCATAAAATCAACTTAGATACCTTGGGATTCCCTTTTCTATATGCCCCAACCTTAAAGAGTTGTGGCTATGGATCAAAGGGAAGATTGACAAGAGGTTGGATAATTGGAATAGACATCACTTATCGATTTCCAACATAATTCAAGTATGTCAAAATATATTGTCTTTGTACACTATTTATTTTGCTTCTGTTTGGTTCTTTAATAGCTACCAGGTCAATGAGGTGCAAAAAAAAACTAGAATCTTCCTCTGGTCAGATGGTAAAGAGAAAAGGAAGATACACTCAGTCGGGTGGGAATGGTTCTATTTGGAAAAAGCTCATGGTGGCCTAGGACTCAAAGATCTAAAAAAACATGGTACTGCTCTTGTTGCCAAATGGATCATCCCTGCACTATATGCTAACGAGCCTTGGAAATTTTTGATAAGGAATAACATACAACAAGTTGTGCCTAAATTGGCTAGATCCTATAAATCACTCCCTTTCAATGACCTCCTCATTACCAAGCACCAAATTATGCCTATAGGCTCTATGGTCTTCAGAAGTATTTGGAGAGCATGGGAAGCTATTAGAGGTAATGTCCAAGTCCCGCTCTTTTTGGAACATAACAAATACCTAATTCACCCTAGCAAATCCATCTGGTGGAACTTGGAACACAAGGGGAAACCCTTGGCTCTCTTACAGGGATGTTCTGCTAAATGGTGGGTCCAAGCTAGAGTTAAAAATTTTAGCAATATTGTTAAAAATGGGATGTTGAAGGATTGGGATTTCTGAAAGAAGAGTTAGGAATTTTTGAAGCTAGTATGAGAACCTACTCAGTCTTAAAAGAGGCTTGTAAGGAATTCCTGGCTAACCTTAATTATAAAGATAATGAGAATAATTCAATTATCTATAGCTAGCAAGGCTCCACCCCCTAATTGAAGTAAAAGCAAAAACTATCTATAAATAATTAATCAAGTCTACTCCCCGAACTGATAACCTAAAGAAAAGTTGGAATGTGAATTTTCAAAGCAAAGATTGGATAAAATTTGTTTGTTCTATCTAGCATAATGTTGTAGATGCCAAAAAAGATTGTTTTAGATGGCTCACTCTTTTACAAAAAGTTCTATTCAAATTAAATCATGTTCATATATATATTTGCAACATATGTAGAGTTCCTGAAAATGTTATGCATATCTTTTTTGATTGTTTGTTTGCTAATGAAATCTGGAATCTTTTTGCAATGAAGTGAAAATTTGGAATGACACTAGAAAAGTAAATTGAAAAGAGATTCTAATGGGTCATGACATTAAAATAAGAAAAGAATTGAAGCTCTTTTGGTATTCCTTATCTATTGGAATATTATGGTTTATTTGGAAGGCAAGAAATGAAAATAAGTTTAATGGTGTATGGAGGAAACTTATCGAGTCTACAAAAAGACTCATGCTTTTCAATGTTGTTTTGCAAGTTGTTGCTACCATGGAGATATCTGAAGTAAAATTCTTAAGACGTCTAAAGGATGGAGTTGTGCCCATCATGTAGAATGAAGGAAAATTTGGCTACACTTGGCAACATGGTCATCCAAGCTTAGGCATTTTCATGAAAGATCTTGAGGCTTTCCAAAAAGAATTTAATGGGAAATTTGAAAGGAAAGAAAAGGATCAGGCTCTAAATGACCCCAGATTGCATTCTAATGGCAACTTCAAAATTGAAGAAGTCTACTCAAAAAAGGAGATAGAAGTCATTAACACTCTTGTAGGTTGGAGGGACTTGGAAGCTAGTAATGAAAGCAAAAACCTTTAAAGCAAGCCTCAAGTGACTGTATATGTATTTCTATGTTATTGAGCAGCCTTTAGTGCAAGTCACTAGTGATAGTATATGCATTTATGTTTTTTTGAGAAGTCTATAAAGTAAGCTTACATTCCTTCATATTTGGCAGTTTATCTTTGTATCTCTAATGTCATTTTAAGGCAATCATGATAGTCTTTTTGGCAGTAGTATGATAACACACAGATGAGGACACAAACTTGTAACAACATAGCTGTAACAACGTTTATACTATTTCTAATAAATTTTTTGTTATAGTTTATATTTTCTATTATTTTTATTATAATATTTAGATAATATATATTTAATACTTATATACGCTATAAGTTATTAAATATAAATATAATGTAACTTTTTGCATATATTATTAATTAAAATATGAAATATTATAAGATTAATTTTTATCTATATTTATTTTTTAATTAAGAATTTCTATTATTTTTTTATGGTATTTATTTTTTATTTTAGATTATAAAATATAATTTTCTATAATATTCTTAATTTAATATTATGAAATAAAATTACATTTTATATATTTAACTATTTTTAACATAATATTATAATATTATATATTTAATATTTATATACACAATACATTATTAACTATAAATATAATTTACCTTTTTACATATATTATTAATTAAAATATGAAATATATTATAGGATTAATTTTTATCTATATTTATTTTTTAATTAAGAACTTCTATTATTTTTCAAAATATTTTTTATGGTATTTTTTTATTTTATTTTAGATTATAAAATATAATTTTCTAGAATATTCTTAATTTAATATTATGAAATAAAATTACATTTTATATAATTAAATATTTTTAGCATAATATTTATATATTATATATTTAATATTTATATACACTATACATTATTAAATATAAATATAATTTATCTTTTTACATATATTACTAATTAAATATATTATAAGTTTAATATTTATTTATATTTATTTTTAACATATATATTTACGCTAAAGGCATTCTCTTTATGAACATTTTTGGCGAACTTTAATGATCGATGGTTGAGAATGTGGTAGAATGATGGTTGACCATTGAAAAAGATCTGACTGTTTGATAAATCCAATATAAAATAAATAAAAATAATATTAAAAAAATAAAAGACTTTATACAAAGAAAGAAAGCAAAGAATGAGACATTCTTTCTACATTTTCACTAGAAATTATGTTTTACATTCATATTATAAAGGTCAAAAACAAAAAACAAAAAAATCATAATTATTATATTTTACAAATTAAAATAATAATTATTATATTTTGAAAAAACTATATTACTACATTGAATTTACCTTATCTAATTAATCATTGCACTTTATACAAAGAAAGAAAGCAAAGAATTAGATATTGTTTCTAATTTTCTACTAATATTCAAAGTGTATATGATATTATAAAGGCATCAACATTTGAGAATGCGTTAGCATGATGCAAGACTATTGAAAAATATCTAACTGTTCGATGAACCCAATATAAAATAATCAAAGAAAGAAATAAAGAAAGCAAAGAAGCATATATTCTTTCTACATTTCCACTAGAAAATATGCTTCACATTCATATTATAAAGGTCAAAAAGAAAAAAAAAAGAAAAAAAACAAATTATTATATTTTACAAGTAAAAAACTATTATATTTAAAAAAAACACATTTAAATACACTGAATTTAACTTATCAAAATAATCATTACACTATATACAAAGAAATAAAGTAAAAAATTAAATATTGTTTCTAAATTTCCACTAATATTGTTACATTTTATAATTTAAATTTATAATATATTAATTTAATGTTTTGAATGCATACTCAATATTATTCAACTTCAAACATTATAATAATATATATCTCATCATTAATAATTGCTTTCATTCCATCGTCCTACACAAAAAAAATTATTTCAAAAAAAAAAAATTCTTAGTTCAAATTGTTTTTCAATTACATTCTACTATACTTAATGTTAAATACTAAGCTTTATTCATATAAATTCTAAATTAACAAAAAAAAAAGTGGTGTACCCATTGCACACAAGGTGTGATTGCTAGTATATTTAAGGCGTTCCCTATATGAGCATTACCTACTGGCTTTAATGATCGATGATTAAGAATGTGGTGGAATGATGGTTACCATTGAAAAATATTTGATTGTTTGATGAACTAAATAAAAATAATAAAATAATATGAGTTTTTTGAATAGGGTTTTGAATCACCATGGCCATGAAATTGGGAGTGAGGTGGTTGCAAGCTTCAAGAAAAGGTTTCATGTTGTTTCTTTCGTATTAGCACATGAGTGCCCTCAGGGTTTGGCATTGGTGTTTCCTCCTCAACCTCCCACAGATAATTATCCTATTCAACCAGTTCTTGACATTAATGTCATGGTAAATTCTCAAGTTTCTCCTCTCAATCATACTAATGATGAAATCCAAGAGGAACGGGGCGAGAATTTGGTGGAATGTTGTCACATGGAAGAATAGTAAGTTGTATTTTTCTCTTATTTTTGTAATATCCTGGGCTGCTTCATACAAAGAATTGTATTTTGCTAAGGTAGCCTCTCTCTTAGAGGTTGGTAAACTAGTGTGTGTCTAGTTTGTGTTGCACCACCTTTGTAATCACTTTTTGTTGCATTCATCAATATATTTTGGCTTTCTTATGTAACTATTTTCTTATATATAATGGGTAAAAGTACAAACCTATGTCACACTTTGGTCCAATCATACGAATTGTATTGAATTTATTTCGATCATAATATATTCGACCGGGCCAGTTTTGACCAAAACCACATGGAGGCCACATGGCACCTACATGGCCAAGTATTGTCGATGGAGTAGGTTTCAACTAAAACCTATTCAACCGAATAGTTTTCAGTCAAATACCTTAGATATAAAAGCAAAAAGATAAATGGGCATGGTCATTTTGCATATTTGGTCGAAGTTGTAGTATTCAGAGGGTGATCGGTCAAAGATCGCGACTACAAAAATGTTTGGAAGCTAGGTTTTTTTCATCATTTCATATTCAATGTTCAATTATCTATCTTTTGATAGAAGCTCTAGTTGTTCTTTTTTTTAATTTTTCGTAATAAGAATTGTTTAGCTTTTGATTAGGTTTTGTAGTTTTGATGATTTAGTTTTTTGTTTTTTATTTACTATTGAGTGTTAAGATTAGGGTTTTCAGGGTTCAAGTAAAACCTGTTACCTACTAATTTTTTAAAGCTTTATCATTTTATTATTCCTTTGAAAAAGACTACAAAACCTAATCAAAAGCAGAATTAGGTTAAGGGGTTTGTGACAGATCTTTTGTCATTCTAGTTGCAATCAAAAGTATAGAGATTAAAAGGAAATCAAAAAATTGATGGGTTCACCATGGTATGATTGGTTGGGAATGAAATTTTCCTTGGATTCACTCAGGTTTGTCCTGTATGGACCCATGGGACAAGAATTGAATCCAAGATAGTACCCACTGTAGTCTAAACCTAGACCTATATCCAAGCAGGATCGGACTTGAACGGTAGGTCCCGGGGGCCGAACTAGTAACACAAAGTTCTAATTATTGAATAGATTCATAAAATAAGTACAAAGTGTAGAAAATTAAAACACTATGCTCCACCATTAGATGAACATCTGTAGAATTTCTTTCTCACTAATACCCTACTTTATTCAAGAATCAATACCAATTGTAGATGATTATAATTTACTAATTTTACTTGCACATAGTTCACTTTCTCCTCTCTTATGTTGAGTTCACTTCCATTCTTTTCAGAATATAGATCACAAGCTTGTCCACTTTAAAATGATCAACTTATTTTCATAAATGTCAAACAAGAATTACCTAGGTAACTATGTATATTATAGTAGAAATAGCAATCCTAACTATGCATGTCACAATATAAACCATATGATTAACTATGCATTTCTTTAAAGCATGTTTCTAACTATTCCTAATTGAAGCACAAAAGCTAGTTTACCAAATAAAACTGGCAGATTGCCATTACATGTTCTTGCATCATATTTCAAGCTTTAATGCAATAGAATTTTTGTTTTCTTTGTGTTAGTTCTCATAAATTTATATTTATATTTTTTCATATATGTGTAATGTTTGCTAGTTTTCTTTGAATGCACTCAATATACAATTTTTTTTCTTACATAGCAAATGAAATCAGTTCTTAACAGTCACATTCAATGAGCCATGTGATTTACTTGCAATCTTCAAATCTTTTGTAGGAGTTTGAAAGCTTCTTGATTGAGTAATTTGAATTAGGTTTTCTATAGAATAGACTGACTCAAATCTTCAAATGGGTTTAATTCTGAATAACAACATAAATTTTATGTGGAAAGTAGGGTTTTAAAAAAAAAATTACCTTAAAAATAAATTTTAAGCCTTAATGAATCATTTCATTTATTGCATCATTTCAAGATAATTTTTTTGTGGGAATTCAATATTTCTTTGCATATTGATTTTATGTGGCTTTATCAATAACATAAAGTATTCTTGCTTCCCATGGGCATCATGATCATAATCAGCTAAAGTATTTCTCAACATATTTACATATTAAAAGATAATTATCATTAGATTTTATATTCATAGTAGGGTTGAGATGAGCGCTCCTCCAAGAAAGATTAGAATATAGATTAGCTCATAAAAAAACAAAGAAATATGGCATGGTCATCAAGAGGGCATTTGTTGGTCCAAACCTTTTGGTTCTTCCAAAACATTTGAAACTAGCAATAGCAAGAGGTTATTCCAAAACGTTTGGGCCAACTAATGACCTCTTGTTGACCATACCAATAAAAGTAGAAAGTTATGGCAATATGAACCAATTTCATATTTTTAAAAATAGAAGAATCGATGATATATTACATTTAAAAATGAAACCTTTTTTGTACACAAAATTGTGAGCATAAGAGAACAACCTAAATCATATAGCCTATGCTAATCAAACTCTATGAAAGGCTTAGATCAAGAAAAAGAGTTAGTAAATATTGATGAAAAAATAGAAAGCTCACCAACACCAACCCTTGTTGCAAAAAGTGAAGCTGGTTATAGTAGAAATTTTGGTGTCTAAAACAATGTATTTTTATGATGTGCCTAGTAGAAATTATAGATGTGACTTACAATTCTATAATTTTATGCATTTAAATGAAATTATAGAGTTGTAAGTCATCCTAAAATACATTGTTCTAGGCACCAAAATTTCTACTATAACTAGTTTCACGTATCCATTCACATAACTCCAATTACTAAGGGTAGTAATTAGAGTTATTAATTGGAGTTATGTGAATGGATAAGTTAAACTAGTTATAGTATAAATTTTTGTGCCTACAATGTATTTTAAGATATGAATTAAAACTAGATATAGTTTCATTTAAATACATGATTTTATGAATATATTTAAGTGGTGCATTTAAATGAAATTATAATCATACTCTTACATCAAATTGTAAGTCATATCCTAAAATACATTGTGTTAGGCACCAAAATTTCTACTATAACTAGTTTCACTTATCTATTCACGTAACTCCAATTAATACCCTTCCAAGACTATTTCAATAAATTATTTGATTGATCATTTATTGTATTGAATGTAGGAAAACTTGGGTTCAAAATGTATTTGTAGACTCATTCTTTGATTGATCAGCCTCCAAACGCAGTCAAAGTTAATTCTGTTGAACATGCAAAATGCCAATCAAATATAGAAGAATATTAAATAACAATTTGTTGAAATAATTTGGAAAGGTAATAATTAACCTTTTTAGAAGCCTCACACTAAGTGAATTCATTACAATAAATGATCAATCAAATACTTTATTGAAATAATCTTGGAAGGGTAGTAATTGGAGTTATGTGAATGGATAAGTGAAACTAGTTATAGTAGAAATTGTGTTGTGTAGCACAATATATTTTAGGATATGAATTACAACTTAATGTAAGAAAGTATGACTATAATTTTATTTAAATGCACCACCTAAATACATTCATAAAATCATGTTTTTAAATAAAATTATAGAGTTTTAATTCAGATCTTAAAATACATTGTAGGCACCAAAATTTCTACTATAACTAGTTTCACTTATCCGTTTACATTACTCTAATTTCAACCCTTAGTAATTGGAGTTATGTGAATGGATAAGTGAAACTAGTTATAGTATAAATTTTGATGCCTACAATGTATTTTAAGATATGACATACGACTCTATAATTTCATTTAAATGCATGATTTTATGAATATATTTAGGCAATGCAATTAAATGAAATTATAGTGATATTTTCTTACATTAAGTTGTAAGTCATATCCTAAAATACATTGTGCTACACACCATAATTTCTACTATAACTAGTTTCACTTATCCATTCACATAACTCCAATTACTACCCTTTCGAGATTATTTGAATAAATTATTTGATTGATAATTTATTGAATTGAATTCACTTAGTGTGAGGCATCCAAAAAGGCCTATTATTACCTTTCCAAATTATTTCAATAAATTGTATTTTAGGATATGACTTACAACTCTATAATTTCCTTTAAATAAAAATTTATTGAAATAATTTGGAAAGTTAATAATTGGCCTATTTGGATGCCTCACACTAAGTCGATTCAATACAATAAATGATCAATCAAATACTTTATCGAAGTAATCTTGGAAGGGTAATGATTTGAGTTATATGAATGGATAAGTGAAACTAGTTATAGTAGAAATTGTGGTGCATAGCACAATGTATTTTAGGATATGACTTACAACTTAATGTAAGAAAGTATGACTATAATTTCATTTAAATGCACCACCTAAATATATTCATAAAATCATGCATTTAAATGAAATTATAGAGTTTTAAGTCATATCTTAAAATACATTGTAGGAAACAAAATTTCTACTATAACTAGTTTCACTTATCCATTTACATTACTCCAATTAATAACTCCAATTACAACCCTTAGTAATTGGAGTTATTTGAATGGATAAATGAAAAAAAATATAGTAGAAATTTGTATGCCTAGCACATTGTATTTTAGGTTATGACTTGCAACTTAATGTAAGAAAGTATAACTATAATCTCATTTAAATGCACCACCTAAATATATTTATAAAATCATGAATTTAAATGAAATTATAGTTGTAAGTCATATCCTATAATAAATTGTAGACACCAAAATTTATACTATAATTGGTTTCACTTATCCATTCACATAACTCCAATTAATAACTCCAATTACTACCCTTAGTAATTGGAGTTATGTGTTCATGGATAAGTGAAACTAGTTATAGTAGAAATTTTGGTTCCTAGTACAATGCATTTTAGGATATGAACTACAACTTAATGTAAGAAAGTATGACTATAATTTCATCACCTTTAAATATATTTATAAAATCATGCATTTAAATGAAATTATAGAGTTGTAATTCATATCCTAAAATACATTATAGGAACCAAAATTTCTACTATAACTAGTTTAACTTATCCATTCATATAACTCCAATTAGTAAATCCAATTACCACCCTTAGTAAATGGAGTTATGTGAATGGATAAGTGAAATAATTAATAGTAAAAATTTTGGTGCATAGCACATTGTATTTTAGGAAATGACTTACAACTTAATGTAAGAAAGTATGACTATAATTTCATTTAAATGCACCACCTAAAAATATTTATAGAATCATGCATTTAAATGAAATTATAGAGTTGTAAGTCATATCTTAAAATACATTGTAGGCACCACAATTTCTACTATAAATAGTTTCACTTATTTATTCACATAACTCCAATTAATAGCCTTCCAAGATTATTTCAATAAAGTATTCGATTGATTATTTATTGTATTGAATGTACACCATCATCGAGAATGTTATTATACAATCACTTAGTGAGGCATCTAAAAAGGCCTAGATGTGTGCAATGACAAAAGGATAAACACTTAAGACCTCAATCATAATAAAATATCTCCTTCTCTAACATGAAGTATGTTGAGTTCTTTGTGCCCTTTCTTGTGACCTAAACTCTATTGTATTATTGTATTAATCTTGGTATCAATAATTTATTCTCCTCTCTTAAAATGATTACACATTGGGTATATGTATAAGGGAATGTCCCTTAGAACCACTTAAACCATTCATACTATCATGCAAAAGATTTATTATAATTAAATGTAAGAGAGGGGGACCAACCACGTCAAGGCCCCAGGTCATGGAGGGCTGAGAGTAGCAAGCTACCCTAACTTACCTTAGCTTAAGGAAGTGTTAGGAAATGAGAGATGAGAATGGTGAGGAATATAAGGTCCTTCAACCACTCTGTAGATTTGAGGTTTAAGAGGAGACTAGGTGAGTTAGTTTTTAGGGTCAACTTTGTGTCTCAGATAGCTCTTTGTCATAAGATAGAAGTACAATTTTGGGATGACAGCGTGACACGCTGGTGTCTCTCAAGTGCGCTAGTGTTCATACTGCTAGAGGGACATCAAGATAAGGTCTAACTATTAGAAAATGAACTAACGACCTAGTTAATAGTTTCTAAGTGAAAAAAGTAATACTATGAAGTAAGAAACATATAAGTGAATATGATAAAACAAGTAGATTAATGCGAGAGTGACAAGAATGATCTTGAATAAAAGCTTGTTTGCCAGCTAGCTCCACAAATCACGTCCACCTACACACAAAAAAGAAGAAAGTTTTGGGGGGCTGTATAGGGGTCTGCTTCATTCATAGCCCCACTTTGGTGTTTCCACCTCCACGGACAACCAAGTTTGCAATGATAAAAATTATAGTACGATAAAGAAAGAAATAAGCAAAGAACACTAAAACACTACAAAACAATAATGTGCTTACTCAACCAAATAATAGATGGGAGGAGTAGAAAGCTTACCACCTCCACTAAGAGCACTCAAGGCTAATGGGGGAGAGAATGAGAGGAACTCAAGCCTTTGTTGCAAAGGTGTTTTTCTACACTTGCTCTACTGAGTTGATGTAGTGATGGAATTGTTGCTATGGAGTGCAAGAATGTTGCCTGAATCCTTGAAGTGATCAAGTTTAGTGCTTAGAGATTGAACTGAATGCTTAGAGTATGTAGAAGAGATTGTGAAGAGATGAAATGGAATGAAAAGGAGTGGATTTGAAGGAGGAATGAAGAAAATGTCCATATTCTAGGTTTGTCGGTCGAAGAGGGCATTACAAGTCGACCTCCAATGGCAAGTATAATGCCTCTACAGGCTCCAACTGTAGGAATTTTCCAGGGACATAAGCACGTCATGCGAATGTTTATGTGTGGTGTATGCATCCCTGATAGTTACTCCTCCACTGATGCTCAAAACAAGCACCAAGTGGAATGAAGACAATGGGCTTATGTGGTATTTAGCCTCTGAATTTAGTTTTCTAAGGTGAGGAAGGGTAAAAGGGGAATTTGCATTAGGGGTGCAAATTCACTTCTATACATTTTTCCCCCACTTTAGTGAGCATGAATACTGATGAGTTCTTTAGTAAATTAGATTCAAGAAGTAGTAGGGTTAGAAATGTATACCTAAACTGTCGAGGAAGCAGATCGTGATCTGGAAAACCCGAGAGTGTAGGATAGGAAAAGGACTTCATAGCTCCGTAGAACTGCGAAATTGAAGAAAGAAAGTGGCTTACAAGCCCTCAGACTTGCAAGGAAGGTATCCTCCAAGAACTCTCATATGAAGGAAACTGATAAAAGTGCCTTGCAGACCCGCAAACCTACAAGGAAGGTATCCCCCAAGAACTCTCACATGAAGGAAACCAATAGAAGCACCTTACAGACCTACAAACCTACAAGAAAGGTATCCTCCAAGAACTCTCACATGAGGGAGACTGAGAAACACAGACTCCACAGAGTCAAAAAGTGATTTCATGGGCACACCCATGAAGTGACATGTTTACCCATAGATAGAACATGTCAGGAAGCAGCCACACAAGCAAGTAAGCGGACAGTAACATAAACCATCGTTAAGTTGGAAGACTTTCAAAGGGGTCCCTCAAGAGCCCTTCAAAAGGAAGATGGGTCCACTCAAGGGATGCACTATTTGAAAGTGAGGTCTATTCAGGCTTCCCCCAAGCTAGACACAAAGATGTGAAGTGGGTCTAGTCGGGTTGCCCTCGAGCTAGATGTAAAAATACAAAGTAGGTCTAGTCAGGCTACCCCTGAGCAAGACACAATTATAGGAAACAGGTCTAGTTGGGCTGCCCCTGAGATAGATGTTGTAGGAAAATAAATTTTCAAAGGGGTCCCTCAGGAACTTGACATAAAAAGAAAGGGTCCACTCAAGGGATGCGTTGTTCGAAAGCTAGTGTATTCTTTCTCGAATTGATTCATCATCAAGGAATCCTTTTGAAATATGTTCACTTCATCAAGGAATTCGAAAGGAAGAACATGCCCCCATGTGAGGGGAAGATCAAATTTGTTCCCACTTCAAAGGAAGGTTTCCAATTCATTTCTTTACGAACCTGTGATGAAGGAAACATGTTTCATTAGGGTTTCAAGTTGAGAATGCAATTTTAACAAAGAAGTGTGTGAAGGTTCTTGAGAAAAGATTTGTTGGCAACAAATGCATTTTCTAAAGATCAAAGTGATGTAAAGGCAGTTTTCTCACACATGAGAGGTACAACTCAAGTAAATAAGAGAGAAAGAGAAAGAGAAAGCAAAAAGAAAGAGAACACGAACAAAGGGCATAGGGGTAGCCTAATATTTTGGGGTCAGAACCACTCATAAATATATGTAAGTATGAAAATAGTATATAAATAAACTGTCATCAACCCCCTACTATATCAGTCTATGTGAGGAATGCACAAGAAGAAAAATTAAAAATAAGAAATTGGGTCAACATGGAAGGGAAGCCTAAATGCTCCCAACGCTTTGCATCATCCATAATTTTTTGAAAGTCAATCACAAACATGTAAAAAATGATGATACAATTAGAGGAAGGTTTACAACACAAACACCACACCTGTATCCAAGCACCATAAGGGGTGACGAGGATCATCCAGACACACATAGTATGATCATGGGGGAAGCACATCACAACATGCACACATCTAATCTAAAGATAAATAAGAGGTCTCCACCTAACACTGGTCAACCAAGAGATCATTAGCTTCCCAGTCTAGATCATCATAGGGGGAAGGAGGATGAGCCTATAGTGGTGGAATGTTAAGGGGAGGAGCTTCCTTCTCTCCTGCAATAAGGGCTAAAGAAGAAGGACCTATAAGGTCTTTGTCACTCAACTGTTGTGGGTCTAAGGTCAACGACTTCACGAAGATTGTTGACAGGGTCAGAACTTCATCCACCAAATTAAACATGCACTTGACAGGAGTGCCATGTTTCACTTTGACGGATGAAGGAGATTACGCCTAAGGTTCACCACAAATCTCACCAAGGGATTCAAGAGTGGTGACGAACTCAAGGGAGGCCAGAACTAGTTCTGTTACTAGGAAAAAACACGTCAACATGGGGCCACCTTTCAGAGAAGGTGGGTTCCTCTTACATCCTCAATTGTTGGAAGGACCACTCTCTACCTTCTTCTTCATCGGAGGAGGAAGAGGAGGAAAGAACCACAGTAGAGATGACCAAGGTGTTAGTCATCTCTATGGGATTCAGGAAAGGTGGGACATCTGGGATGGATGTCAGCAAGGGTGGCTCCACTGAAGGAGAAACGAACACCTAGACCTTTCTAAGGTCAAGCACATTTGTGCTCACAGTGGAAGACGAAAGTGATATAGAGCAGGTTTGAATGAGAATAGATAGGAGGAGAGAGGAGGATGTGATAGATGGTCTTGATACAAGAGAGGTTGTCTCCCCTTCCTTCCTCTTTGAGGTGGCCTACTCAACCAAGAGAGCCTTTCGCCAGTGTTTGTGCTTGCACACAAGGCGATTTATGTGACTCTTAGAACTAGAAGCCGAAGGTTTTCAAAGAACAAAAGGCTCCCTCTTAGCCATGGGAGTGTCCTCCACAACTGTTTCTAGTGGAGGTACAAACTCTTGTACAGGAGTAGGAAGGATAGGTTTAGAAACAATGGGGGAGTCAGCTCCAATGCCTCGGTGGCAGGCCTCTTCCCATTCACTAATTTAGAAGCAGGGGTGGTAGGAGGTCACAGAGGTTGGGACATAGAGAATTCCCCATGGGGGGCTTTCTACCTATCATATCGAATGGTCCTAGGCTCTTGGGTAGGATAGAAATCTCAAACACGAGACACTTGGACCATTGCCAACCGAGCATAATGGGATTCTCTCATGAACGTGAGGAAGAAGCAGATGGCACCACAATAGAGAAAGAGGAAGTTTTAGGTTGAATAGTGGAAGAGGAAGGAGGATCTCAAGACTGCTTCTCTTCTGCGTTCCTTGGTGGAATCACTATCAACTTTCAAGCAAGCCCTATGTGAAACAACATAAGGCGAAGGAGGGTATCTCACTTTCGGCCTAGAGAACCCTTTATTGTAATTTTGATATGTGCGATATAAGAGATCCTTCCAAGGTGGGAGAGGACCAATAGGTGCAAGCCAAAATTAATCTAAGGAGTAACTACCATGAGCAATCGACAGTCTGTAGCCAGTGTCATGGATCACATGCACATAACCCTCATGAATTATTTTCAAACACTTATGCACAATCGAGGGAACTACATTCATAGCTACTAGCTAGGGGATACACAGCTTCACTCTGAAGAGTTCAAGCCCTAGGATAATTTCAAACATAAGGTTTATGGATTTAGGTCCGATGAGAATCGATAGGACAATACTACCGATAGGGGGTATGAAAATTTTGTCGTGCATGTAGACGATACTCATAGGTGAATTATATCCATCCTTATGCAGGAAGTTGATTAACATGATCTCCTTAGTTATGATATTCACTTGAGATGTCATATTAATGAGAACACCTGCTACAGTGTTTCCATTTATCCTCACAAGAATGTAAAGAGGAGATGTTTCTTTGTTAAAGCCCATCGGCAAGTCCTGTGAAGTGAAGGTTATACCGATACCATTGTTCATAGGTTACGCAGAGGGAATAGGTTGATTCAGGAAAGAGGCCATCCCATATGCTAAATGTTACTTTCACTGAGCCTCCTAAGGGTTACAAGATAAGATAGTGATCCAATTCAGGTTTCGTTATGCAACACTTTTGGAACCTTCCAACTATGCCTACTAGGGGTCGCAGGTTGAGTTGTGAGGCAAAAGCCTCACAACACTCACACCTACAACACTCCTAGGATATGAGGAAAGTAAATTTTAGTATCACAAAATAGAACCAAGATGGTTCATGTCAAGTTCACCAAAAATTTAAGAGAGGGGGACTAGCCACATCAAGGCCCCAGGTCATGGAGGGTTGAGAGAATCAGGCCGCCCTAAATTACCTCAGCTTAACGAAGTGTCAGCAAATGTGAGATGAGAATGGTGAGGACTATAAGGTCCTTCGACCACTCTGCAAACCCTAGGTTTGAGAGGAGACTAGGTGAGTCAGTTTTCAGGGTCAACTTTGTGTCTCAGATAACTCTCTATCATAGGATAGAAGCACGGTTATGGGATGACAAGTACACAATGCACTGGCATCTCTCAAGTGTGTTGGTATCTGTATAGCCATAGGACCAACAAGACAAGGTCTAACCGCTAGAAAATGAACTAACAATCTAGTTAACAATTTCTAAGTGAACAAAATAATACTATGAAGTAAGAAACATATAAGTGAATATGATAAAACAAGTAGATTAATGCGAGGGTGACACAAATGATCTCACATAAAAGCTTGTTCACTAGCTAGCTCCACAAATCATGTCCACCTACACACAACAAATAAGAAAGTTTTTGGGGGGCTGTATAGGGGTTTACCTCATTCGGACCCCCATTTTGGTGTTTTCACCTCCACAAAAAACTAAGTTTGCAATGATAGAGAAATATTATGATAAAGAAAGAAATAAGAAAAGAACACTAAAACACTACAAAACATTAATGTGCTTACTCAACCAAATAATAGAGGAGAGGAGTATAAATCTTACCACCTCCACCAAGAGCACTCAAGACTAATGGGGGAGAGAATGAGAGGAAATCAAGTCTCTGCTACAATGGTGTTGTTCTACACTTGCTCTTTTAAGTTGATGGAGTGATGGAATTGTTGCTATGGAGTGGAATAATTCTACTTGATTGCTTGAATTGAATGCTTAGAGTATGTAGAAGAGATTGTGAAGAGATGAAATGAAATGAAAAGGAGTGGATTTGAAGGAGGAATGAAGAAAACGGCCATATTTTGGGTCAACCGGCTGAAGAGGGTGTTACAAGTCAACTTCCAATGGGAAGTGTAATGCCTTTGCAGGCTCTAGCCGCAAGAATCAACCAAGGATGTAAGTACACCACATGGAAATCTATGTGTCACATGGGCGTCCCTGACAATTACTCCTCCACCGACGCTCAAAATAAGCGCCAAGTGGAATGAAGGCAATAGGCTTATGTGGTATTTACCCTCTGAATTTGGTTTTCTAAGGTGAGGAAGGGTAAAAGGGGAATTTTCATTAAGGGTGCAAATTCACTCCTATACATTAAATATAATTCATGGTTGTAGCTTAATATACATCATGTCCCTAAATACAAGTTATGTATGATTATCTCCATACCCTTAGTTATGTGTGTGTGTATGATAATTAACCATTCACTCTATCTTTAGAGAGACACTAATATAATTTTATTGGTTCAAACATACATTGAAATTAAGCACATACACTTAAAGTCTAACTAAATTTACATGAACATTCCTTATCACTCTCATTATTACCGTTCAAAGAGAATTCAAAGTGGTTATATTATTTCTTGTTCTTTTATTTTATTAATCATTTATATTTTTCAAGTAGGCAATATCACTACCAATGATATTTAAAAAAAAATAGTGGGGGCCATCCCAAAAAGGCTTAGATGATATTAATTTCTCATTATAATTGTGTTGTGCATTTGTGATTTTTCTTTCTTAATTAATTTTATGGTTGTATATAATTTAAAAAGGTTCAACACTTAAGATTTCATTTGTACTAGCATATATCCTCGTCTCACCTATAAATTCTATTAAAAATGAAGGTAAATTTGTAGCTTAAAACTTGTAAAACTATGTGACTATAGATCTTATTAAGTATTATTTGTCACAAATATTTGTGTATGATTAATCTGTTTAGATCAATTTTACCAATTGTAGAAAGAGACATAAGATTGTAGAAGAATGAGACAAAAGATAGAAGTGACATAACATATACATGATGAAAACCTTTGGGAAAATACTCTAGCAAAATCAATAGTGCTTGTATTATTTAACCTTAGAACAAGATTACGATAACATTGTATCAATCCTTTATTGATATGCTTCATTTTCTTCAACAATCCTTTTTCACAACCTGCAATAAACTCACATGAAACTCTCATACACTTGATGCAATAAATAGACAATTATGAACATGTAAAACTCATAAGAGTTGTCAATTACAAGAGCATAAATCTCCTCTCAAAAACCTATGCCTAGATTTGGCAAGTAGAGTTCCACCATGTAAACATAAGTCAAACCAAAGTCTTCTTCAATTTAGGCACCCCAAATTGAACACTTAATTGAACTCCGGTCAAGAAAATATTTTGGGAGCTTCACCTCAAAGTTGGTGCCCAAGAATGGGCCCACTAAACTAAGCCTTGTAAATATCTTCTCATGTAAAAGGTGTTAACTGAAAGATGCCAACTTGGGCGCCCAAGGTGGACCCAAGTCAAACTTAGTTAACTAAAACATATCTCTTCATCAATTCATGCAAACACTATGCATGATTGATCATCCCCACTTAACTGAAAGTATCCACCTATTATCTATCATGCAACTAAATTCATTAGTCAAGTCAACTAGTATAAAACTCAAAATAACTACATGCAACAAAAGATAATTGAACTGAACTGAATTGAGTTGAACTAAACTAAACCAAACTGAACTGAATTGAACTAAACCAATACTGAACTGATAGTGCCACTCCACTCGTGTAAATATCAATCCCTATTTTTTAGGAAGCTAAACATGCAATACTAAAGTGTTATCAATCCTCCAAACATTTAACTAAAACAAGGTGGGTTCCACATTCCATGTGGGTGCCCCATGTGGACCTATTATTTGGAATCTCTTCTTGGATGCCCCACATGTTCCTATTATTTAGGAATAATTACAAATGTCAATTTACATGTTCATTTCATTCAAATTTGATCTCTTTCTAATCCTAGTGTTGGGGAACACTTTCTAAGGACTTAGGAGATACATGAAATATGTTTAGGATTGCAATTAAATGGCATCCTATTCCCAACATTGTTATGTGACTTTTTTCCCAAGAGAAGAGAAATATATAAATAACCCTTTGGAATTAAAAGGGAGATAGAAAATAAAGGATATTATGATCCTTTGGTTAAAAAAGAGTTTAATAAAGAATAATTATAAACACTCTTTAAAGAAAAGAATAATTATTAAAAGGAAAGCTTTTGTGAAAGGGTTTGATGGTTTAGAAACCACCCCTTAAAAGGATATATAAATCATTCATGTGAGACTTGTGAGAGACATGGAAGCATGGAGAACATTAAAGGAAGTAAAAAAATCAAGGATGGAGAACATTCTAGGAAGAAGAAAGTGGTTTGGTGAGCTATGGGCATTGGAGAAGGGGGCACATAGAGTGTGTCCTACTCGGGGCACAGAGTGCACCCAAGATTTTTCTAGTCAGGGCTATTGTGCATGTTGAGTACTTGTACTCTGGAGTATGTTGTATAGATGCTTTAGAAGCATCTAGTTTGGTTCTAGATAAGAACCTATTTGGTTTTGGGTAAGAACCTGTTCCTCCTAGACTACTCCATGGCAAGATCTAGTACCACTGACATCTTCCTAGGGGTTGAGGATGGACCCGTGGTGTAGTATGGGATGCACCAAATCCTCTTCCCATTTGTCCAATGGTGCAGAAGATAAGAGAAAAGAATAGGATCCACAGTGTAGTGCACAATGCACTAATATTATTTCTATTTGGGGTGTATTATGGATAGTTGTTGAATAGTTTGTCATTGATGTCACAGTGTTTGAGCTGAGAGTGGATTTTCCAAGTGTTATTATTTAGATAAGTATTGAAACCATTGATTCTAAATTATATTGAGAATAGTATATATGTATTTTTGTGCTAATGTATATGAATTATATGGATGTGTATTCCATTTATCAGGTTAACTATCTATTTTGGAATTTTTTAATAAACCCTCACATTTTATCCTTTTCATTGGTTATTCATATCCATTTTAATAATATTGTAGCTTTTAAATTATCTTTACTCTAATATTTAATCCACTAAATCTGTTGCTAACACTTTGTAGACACGAAAAAATATGCAAATTGATCCTACACACTTGATCCTAATCTTACTAAAATCATTTCTTCCTAATCCATCCCCCTTTCTAATTAATTTAATTGAATAATCTTTATTTGATTAAATTCATCGTATTTCCTCTCTTAGTTAAATAAATAAAATTTATCTCATTAAGTCATTCTCCTCTATTAATTAAATAAATCATTTTGTTTAATTAATCCTATAATCTCTCTTTTAATTAAATAATTCACTTTATTTAATTAAATCTCTAAAATCATCTCTTTAAATTAAATAAATTAATCTTTATTTGATTTAATCCAACATCATCTTCTTTAATTAAATAAACTAGTATTTATTTAATTAAATCTAAAATCATTATTCCTCTCAACTGTGACTTATTTAAATCTTAAAGTCTAAGTCAAAATTGTCAAATCATCTAATTTCTACTTAAATTAATCAAATCATGATTAATCTTAATCCTAATCACTCCAATCCTCTACATTTTGTAACTTGCACAAGTAAATCAATTTAATCAATTTATAAATTCATCAATTTTCATTCAAAAAGGTATGAAATGAGAATATTCTACAAATTTGAAAATCCCTCCAAAAGGGACGAGTACATCCAACAAGGCATTAAAGGCCTCTTACATGTCCTTTGCCTTGAGCCAAGTGACATTAACTCCATTTCTTTCTCCCTCCAACTTGCCATCTTTCAAATTTCAAATCCTCAACCACTTGCATTTATGTGCACATTCATCAAAATGTGCTCATTCCTCCTCCAATCACATGTGGACAAGTGGCCTCCTTTCATTGATTGGTCTTTTATCCCACATTCATCTATTTTGTCTCTCTTCCATTCTTCAAATCTATAAATATAGGGCTTCTCCTATTGAATTGATCATCCAAAATCCATGCAAGCTTACTATACTCATTTTCACTCACAACTTCATCCATTGCATTTTGAATTTCATAAGTTTTGTATCAAGTTTATCAAGGTTATCATCACATTGCATCAATGAAACAAGAATTTTCATCAAATCAAACTAAGGAGTTGGGAAAGGGCCATTTACTACACATAAATGCCACCAATTCCCCTATGGGATTGAAATTTTGCTCATTAGAATAGCCTTTCATTGTTGTATTCTTCATTTATTTTCCTATTTTGATGTTTCAATCTAATTTCATGGGGAATATTGCTTCTAACTTGCATTTGGATCTAATATTGTGTCTATTCTTTGTGTTTGTACAAGTATAGAAACACCATTCACACACTTAAATAACTTAGGAGGAAAAGTAGTGTTACATTTGGTATCGGAGCCTAAAAATCGAGCTTTTTGAGTTGTTAATCATTAAAACTTTGTATTTATATGTGTCCTAGTTAAGAGTGCTAAGACTATAGGGATAAATATATAAGACCGCTTTGAACAACCTCGCATTAAACTTATATTGAATTCGGGTTAGATTGTATTAGTCATTTATATAGAGAATCATAGTACGATATATCAAACATACACTTTATAAATAGAACTAATAATATAGAATAAATTTAAGATAAATAAAAATATATATAAAATGAGAGATACTCTTAATATAACAATTTGTATTAACTACAATTAATTTGGATATACTTAGTTATTAAGACTAATATATAAAATGATTGAATTGCTAATTTTCAAAATTTTGAATCAGATTTTACAAAGAGATGAGGCTAATTTTATTCTTTTTTATAAAAATATCCAATATAGAACATTTAAAAAAAACAAAAACAAAACAAATTATTAACACTTGAAAAATAAAACTATCCTTTTACTATATTAAGAAAGAAATATATTAAATTGATACTAATGAATATAAAAAAAAATAAAAAAAAATCAACTTTTAATAGTGAGAGTTTTAAAATACCACAATGGCATCTATAATAAGCCCTTGCTTATTTAAACATCTAATGGATTTTTCTTCCAACATATGTAAAAATAATGATACATTACACTTCTTATCCTTAGTCGGTTGGTAGAGAATTTAAAGCCATCAATTTAATAGAAAAATATCTTGTATCTATCATCCCTTTATCACTCAAGAAATATGAGTGCCTCACGTTGATTGAAATCATGGTTCGAGTGCCTCACATCGAGTGAAATCCTAGGTCGAGTTCCTCACGTCGATTGAGTACATGTGGTTCGATGGTGTAGGAGCACCTTTGATGCAATTTTGGGTTATATTGTGAAACTTCAATTTTTGATTTTTTTGTCTTGATTGATGTAAATAAGGTCATTTATGACCATTTGGGATAATTTGGATCCATTTTGGTGTGTTTAGGGTCTTTTGGTCAAAAGTTGCAAAAATTGTAAAAGTTGCTCAAAAGGTTGTCAAACAACTTGTCAAAAAGTGTCATTTAGGTGTTTTATTAACACACTAATCAAAAGGTTGTTGAAAATAGTTGTTTTTGGTTGTAAATTTATAATTATACCCTCCATAACTCGAATTGGGGGTTGAAGACATTATTTTTGAAGGTTGATGAATGAAAACCTCAATTTTGTATGCATTTTCTAATTCTTATATTGTTTTCAGGCTGAAGTTGTGCATTGTACAGCCTGGTATGGCCTCATATCAATGAATATAATATATTTATGGAAATATATTTGTTTCTATTTTATAATTATTTTTGTCTCATTGAATTTTATTGAGTTATGTGGGAGATATGACTATTTTGGTGAGACTGTCTTATTCTAACAATGTTTGCCAGAATTTACAGTCTGAAAAACCTTATGGTATGGATTTTAAATTCAATATTTTTATCTAAAACCAATTTTTTTTTGTTTTTATGTGAATCTACTTTCATTTTCTTCAAGTCTTATCAAATTTCATTAAGTTTTGAATAAGTTATGACCATTTTTGTGAGGGAAAGTTTGAACCTTGCCTAGGGTTTGCAGTTTTGGGGAAAATGTCATAACTTCCTTTTTCCACCGTTGGATCTTCATGAAAATTGGAGGAAAAGTCTCTAATTATGGTATATTGAATTGTACTAAAGCGATTTTCTTCATTATATTTTTTGTGAAAGTTATTAATGATAGTTTGGTGCATTGAATTGTGGGTTGCCATGGCAATGTTTCCAGTGTGATCTAGAATGCATATATACATTGTTTGAGATGAATCAATTTATGAAAGTTGTCAAGTGAATCAATTTTGATGCATTATTTTCATTTTTGAGTTTATTTTTTGATAATTTATCAATTGGTGTTATTGCAAAGTAAGCCAAGGATGCCTAAGAGTAAGAATTTTGTATCATTGCCTTGAATGGTTGGTTGAGTTGAGTTGTGATTCTCCTAGATCTGCATGTTATTAACTTTTTTGAATGTTATTACCACTACATGCCTTAAGGTGTAGAAAATATTATGTAAATATCAAGTTTATAATAAAACAAAACAAATTTGTGGTTGATTGGCCTATGAGAATACTATCAACTTAGTTAAGCTAGTTGAGAAAATATATACATCCTTTTATATTGATATCCAAACAAGCGAAGGCTTAGTAGCTACTTTATAGTACATCTATAAATGAAAGTAAAATAATGAATCATTGTTGTTTTACTAGCATTATGCTCCTTTTGAGGTATATGCATAATGGTAAAATCTACTAATGTGACTCTTCCCATTAAGGATAAGGTTATAATGTTTTGTAGTTGTTGTATTGTCTTATATTCTTAATAACTTGTTAAATTTCAATCACACATTATTTGATCATGTTCCCACCTACAATTTTAGATACATTTCATTCCTCCTTCAACTCATTAAATTTATCTCTCTTTGGAAAATAAAGGGTTCAAATTCTATATATATCAAGCTTTATTTTACCAATAGAGGTAGGTATCAGTGGTGAAAGTGCATACTATTCCATTCTACACCTTCTTTTGGCACAATTGGAAATGTATAGTCGTAATGATAATTTTTTGGTTATAAAATAAAGCAATATTAAACCCTAAAAACATTGTTTGAAATGGCTTTATCCTTACCATAGACAAGATTCATTTTCATTCTTTAGGATCACTAATTTAGGACCATGAAACTAGGTGAAGTATTGTTAAACACTTGGAAACTCTTAGGTGAGGTTCCAATTATTTAATATATTCAAATATTATAAATGATGTGCCCATGTAGAAATTACAACCCACTTGGATGAAATATTGAGAATTTATAGTTAATACTTTTCATTAGTTGTTATTGCTCATATAACAATTATAAGAAATTATTGAATAAGGGATTGCTAGGTGGACTTCGACTAGACTTTATGGTTGGCTATTTTTAACATGTGTAAGTGTTGTTTAAGTGATAATTTTACAACTAATTCATGATAGCTACCTTGTTATATAAATTTAGGATGATCACTAAGAAAAAATTAATAATAAAACCAAAACAAAAGAGAGAGACTCAAGGTAGTTCAAAACATTACAAATACAGTTTATTTTCTTGAGAAAAATAAAATAACATACCAATGATTGTTATGTTCATTAAAAATAAACATATAGATTTTTTTAAACATAATTTACATTATGGACCCATAACCCACAGGTCCTTGGATTCACATCTTAAACTTGGAAAATTGACATTGTGCTTGGAATGAGTTGGTGAGAATAACACCATGTTGTTATAGGATGTAAAACCAAATAGGCTCTTACGCTTAGGCATGGGGACATGTCAAATATTACAGGGCGAGAGACTTTATTTTCCAACCTTTTCTATGATATGCAAGTAGGTTATGTGATGTTTAAATCTTTCAAATGTTTCTTTTATAAATTATTTTAGTGAATTTCCCTATGTTCTCAGGCCTATAAAAAAAATGTCATTGAAGATTCATATCAATAATTTGTACTTTAATAGTGGACATGATCAACCCATTAACCTTGTACAATTTTCTTATACTAATATTATTGATTTTGATATGTGAAAAGAGGATATTCATGAATACCATCTTGGAATATATGTTGAATTTATAGATTACTTTTATAAATTATGAGCTATCACATAGTATCAATTGGACATGCATAGTAATTATTGTGTGATTACATTGTAATTCTTTCATAATTTGAAGAAGTTACATGAGTGAGTAAAATGATAAAGTTGAAGGATAGGAGGTTAAGTACATAAACTGTAATTATCTTTTGAATTATAAATTCATGATATATCATAAGACATCTATATAGTCATCATCATAATTTGGATTGAAAAAGTGATTTTTACTTGTGAATTTATAGAGGCAAATAATGTAGATAAAGTAAGTATTCAATGTTAGTATCTTCAATTACTAATCAAGTGGTCTTTTGAGTTGTGATGTAGATGAATCTTGTGCTACTAAGGATAGTAGTTAATTCACAAGGGGAGAAAAATTCTCCCACTTGACATTATACATTGAAATTATTCTAAACAAGGAATCATTATTATAAATCAAGTACATGACTCAAGGCCAATGGACTTCTTGCACCAAGAGAACTTATCTATAGGAATTGGTTTTGTAAGATAATCAAAAACATTGATCAAAGTGTTAACTTTCTTAATCAATACCTTCCCACTCTCAACCATTTCTCACACAAACTGATACTAAACATCATCATTCTTAGTACAAGCATGATACATAGGATTTTTGGCTAAACAAATATCACTCTGACTATCACATTCAAGCCTAATTTGCTTGCAATTAAAACCAATAACTTTCCCAAGTCTCTATAACCAAATTGCCACTTTAGAGGCATGTGTAGAAGCCATGTACTTTGCTTCTGTGGTGGAAAAATAAACTGTGGGCTGCCTCTTACTCATCCAACTAACTATAGCTCCAAACAAAGTAAACATATAGCCACTTGTTGACCTTCAACTGTCTAGGTCTCCTGCCTAATTTGAATCAACAAAACCCTGTATTTCCCATGATTTGTGTATAATATCAGTATCATTAGCACCATGATAAACCAAACAATAATCAGAAGTACCTCGTAAATATCTAGACACCCTCTTAACATAAGTCCAATGTTCTTTACTAGGGTTATACATAAACCTACTTAGAAATCTCACTACTTGGGCTATATCTGGTCTTGTACAGACCATTGCATACATCAAACTACCAACTGCACTAGCATATGGAATTTCAAACATTTCCTCATGATCAAAATTAGGTTTAGGACTCATGTCTAAACTTAACTTCGTGCCAACTAGTAAATGAATATTAATTGGTTTACTATCATGCATGTTAAATCATTTCAAAATAGTATCAACATAAGCTCTTTGACTCAAGCAAAGCTTTATGTTACCTCTATCTATGTTTTTCTCCATACCAAGGATATATTTTTCAGCCCCTAGATCTTTCATCTCAAATGTGCTAGAGATTTTTTCTTTCAATTCTTTGATCATTACCTTTTTGTTACCAATAAACAACATGTCATCAACATACAAGATAATAATTAAAAGTTGATTATCAATAAATTTTATGTAAACACAATGATCTTCCTCACTCCTAACATAACCAATTTTCAATGCAAAAGCATCAAAATTTTGGTACCATATTATAGGTGATTGTTTCAATCCATATAAATATCTCTTTAACCTGAAAACCAAATATTCTTTTCCTTTAAAAAAAAAAACCATCAGGTTTCCTCATATAAATCTCCTCATCAACATTCCCATGTAAGAAAGTAGATTTCACATCCATTTGTTCTATCTCAAAATCATGAGCAACAACAAAAGATAAAAAGAATCTAAAAGAAGTTAATTTAGAAATAGGAGAGAAGATTTCAATAAAGTCAAATCCCTCTCTCTGGGAGTAGCCCTTGGCTACTAATCTAGCCTTGTACCTTTTGAGATTACCATTTGCTCCAATTTTATTTTTAAAGATCCATTTACAACCAATGGCCTTTTTGCCTTTGGCAAAATTCTCAAGATCCCATGTCTCACAAGCATCCAAGGAAACCATTTCCTCATGCATAGCTTGTGACCAAAGCTTGTTCTCATCTGAATACAAAGCTTCCTTGTAAGATCTAGGTTCATCATTAGTACTCATCAAATAAAATATACAACAGAAATTAGGTGGGCTATACCTATCAATGGGATTTTGTTGTCTTGTGGATCTTCTCAAAGGAGGTTCTTCTTGTTCCTCAATATGCTCATCATGAACATCTATCTCAAAACTCTTTGATCTCTCCTCATCCAATCCATCCAACTATTCTTCAACAAGTGCATCTTCATGCTTCTCAATTTTTTTCTCAAAATGCATTGTTCGAGAAGTATCCTTCTCCTTTGGTTGTTCTTCTCTTGAATAAGATATAAATTCCCTGAAAATCGCATCTCTTGATAAAGTATTTTTTTTGGTTAGAGGATTCCAAAGCTTGTAACCTTTTACATTTTCACCATAACCTATGAATATGCATTTATGTGCTTTTGGATCCAATTTAGACCGCTTTTCTTTAGGCACATGAAAAAAATCCTCACAACCAAAGATCCTTAAATGTGCAACACTAGGTTTCCTACCTAACCATATTTCATAAGGGTTTTTATATTCAATAGATGAACTAGGAGATCTATTGATTAAATAAAAAGAATTACTTACCGCCTCAACCCAATTAAGGCACCAATCTAGCTTAGCACTACTTAACATAATCCTAGCTCTTTCCATTAAGGTTTGGTTTTGTTGTTGTTTTAATTTTCCCACTAAGGCTTTGTAATTCTCTAAGAGGTTTCCAACCTCTATATTCAAGAATTCATGAAGTTAGTGGCCAACTGACAAGATTTAGTCAAAGACTGAGATCTCCTACACTTTTGGCTCTGTGAAACCAACGAGGGTTTTCCTATACGTGTTCATAAAAATGCTTCATGCCTCAAGAACACTTCTATACACAGATAAATTCTTATCAATGCAACTAGATAGCATCTACTGGGGTTTTGGGAAACCAAAGAATAAGAACAACTATCTAAAGCTAGGAAAGCAGATTTAATATGAGATTTGCATCTCAAGATAGATAGAATTTCATTTTTTTAAATGCTCAGACTATGAACCTTCACATTTAGGGCTACCATTATTTACTTTTAAAAGGATCTTGAATGAACTAACTAGTTCCTCATTCAACTGGACGGGAGTCACATAAAACATAACCTTGATATCATTGAACTATCATTATAATGCCTTACATTATAAGATTTTACAGTATTCAAAATAATACTCCTTAGCAAATCCTAAGCACATACCACAAACCTATAATTCCTTTTCAAGCATTTGATTAACTCATTAAGTTAAAGAAGGAAAATGAATCACACATTCAAATATACCATTGAAGATGAATGAAACAACCATTGATAAATTCATTCACAATCTATCATACATACACAGGAGAGCAATTGTCTTAAATTTTTAGATTTGTTTCAATATCAGTAATTACAAAAAGCATAGTATGCTTATCTTATGTACATACCCGACCTAGAATGACCTCCTAGCTACAACCATCAAGATACTACAATATATTCCTAATTGTACACCATCTAAACTTTAGGACTCAAAAATCCAACCTCAACAATGAGCCTTGAAATATCCTTTATAGATTAGGAGAGCAACAAGCATCGGGCTCAATTGTTGATTTCAAAATGAATTTCATCCCAACCAAATGAAATTCAGATTACATTTCAAAATTCCTCATCATCAAATGTAACCATATTATGAATAGAGGAATAAAAACGGTTACACCCCTCTAACCATCCAAATAGAACAAAAACCACCGCATCACCCATGCACAAGTCCACATCCGACCCGAACTGTAGAAACAACATAAAAAACAAAAAGCAAAACCCCAACAACCACATCATCATCTTGCACCACGAGCAACCATGTGGTGTCGATACATGCGACCGCTCTTGGTCCTCGCTTCTGTATGAAGTGAGACCATTACCTTACCTTTGTTTGCACCAACACCAAACCCAATAACAACACACGGTGCCACCACAACAATTGGAGAAACTACGGGGACCTCCTCATCCACTCCCATGAGCTATATCAGGGCCACGAAGTAACTACAGTAGTCTAAATCAATTTCATAACCTTCACCACCAAAGCTTGCAGAAAGCTCAATAGGTGACCTACAACATCCAAACCTCTTGTCAACCCTTTCAGCAACTATCCCAGAAGCACTAGGAATGATACTCTATTCATTTCTTTTCTTCTCCCACTATAAATTCTTTACGGCCATCTTGGTGCTTCATCATATTGGGGAAACAAGAACCACTGACTTATCCATCCAATTTACAAGTTCAAATTCAGAACAAAAAACCAAACACTTGCAAATAAACATAAACTCAAAAATGCAATGATGCTAATGAGCAATTAGCAAGCATTTATCGAGCAAGCCGATGCAAGGAACAATAATTGCTCCAATTGCAGTACAAGTAAGCAAGCGATTAGTGGTTGACATTGCCACCACATAATATTTCCAAGATCATGGAAAATGGCGCACAACCCATCATGATCATTAGGTGAATACCGCTCGCAAACATGGAAATTAGGATAAGATCCACTAGAAAGACCTATGCCATTAATGAATAAAACTTGTAGAGCTTAAAAAGTCCTCACATGGGTGGATTATAATTTTTAATATAGACTGTCAATGTGATAAAGACCTGGCATGTCAGATGACTCAAATCGAGTCAAAGATCATTGAAGAACCCACATCACTACTTGGAAAACCCGACAGCCAATCACACTCCTTACAGTCAGAGACATGCGAACCAGCAGTGGGCCTCATCTAGCCACCTTGTACTACAGAACCAGGCAATGTGTCACCAACTCGCCAACCTTGCGACACTTTCAAAAACATTAATTTGATTGTGTGAGGCCAACGAGGGACGGTCATCATTAATCCCCGTCATTAAACATTTGTCATTGAAATGACATCCACTTGTCACTGCTGGTGCATCGGGATAGGCCCCCACCCCACCATACTCGATAGATGGTGGCATCTTGCATACCTTGCACCAGTTTAGTGACATCAACAAGAAACCTTGCGAGGTTTTCGAGGAACGGTCCAGATCTGAACCCCTTGATTCGATAGCCCACCAACCAGCACATGGAAAATTTATCTATAATAGTGGGGCCGACTAGGAGAATGGGAAAAGACTCATGAAGGCACAAATTTTAAGGCCAAAGTCTAACATTGGTAAAATCCACCCATTTTAGGAAAAATAATATTAAAACTCGAACATGGAGAAAGAACCGATAGGTCAAGTGAAGGGGCCAGTAACAACATGATAGACAAGGCTTAGTTGAATGACGTAAAAGACCGGTAACCCCCAATAACAAGTCAATACAAAATTATAACGTAAGGGTTTAAATAGTAAAACCAATTTTAACATGGTTAACAAAAAACCCTAAACCCTAAACATTACACCCCTAGTCACAAAAGATGAACAGACATGCCCAAAACCAGGCAAAATTTTGACAAAATTTTATAAGCTCCATCAATGGCTCTGACAAGGGATGTATGCCCCCCTGTGGGCATAGCAAGAACCAAGATCCCTGGAGAGCAGACCCAACATTGAATCAAATAGGTGCCCTGAAGAATGCTCCACCATGTTGCCATTAGAAACTTGTTAACATCCAACTTGGTGGCCCCAGGCCCCCAAACAAGGGAAACCGGAATTTACCCCTATCAAAAACAAAATTCTCTACTACCTGGAGTAGACCGAATCTGCAAATTTTTCCTTTAAGTTCCCATATGTCATTCAAGTAATCAACATGCCCCAAAGCATCATAATTCTTTCCAATATTTTTGTCCATTCCATCAGTCAACAAATTGTATCCAGACACTAACTGCAGCCCATGACTACAATGACACCTTACATTGGGCTGCTCATGGTCATGTTCTATTGAATGCTTATTCATTTGAACTAAAAAATAGAAAAATTCATAATCCATTTGATCTTTGACATCACAAAACTTGGCATCAAAATTAGTTTGCACATTAAACTGAAAACTCTCACATAAAAATTTGTGCGTGTCGTGCAAACCATCGTTGCAAAAAATAGAAGGTGCATATTTTGGGGAATCCTCACCCTGATGGTTACAACATAAGCCTAGTTTCCAACATTTGTGTTCAGATTTCCTAGAACACTTCCTGATATTATATAAATGGGAATCATAAGTCACATCTTCCTCCAAGAAATGTGTGAATGCATTCATCTCAGGCTTCTCACAATGAATTGTCTCATGTATCCCATCATCCAAATCCAAATGAAAGACCTCAAAAATAGGCTCTAGCAAACCAACTTCAACAAGGGCAACAAAAAAATAGTTGTGTGCACTAGCCCCCTCATGTTCAACATCACCTACTGTATGTGTTAATTTATAAGTGAAAATTTTAGCACAAGCTGAAAAAAATTCACCAACAATATCAATGACACTTTCATTATTGGTCTCAGAAAATCTCAACTCAAGGGGTGACAACAAGTCCATATCAACTTCATACAAATAGTCAGGAACATTAATAACACCAATACATTCATCAATGTGCTGGTTACCTTTAGTATTGTTCTTTAAATCATAGTATTGAACACATACCTCATTTTCTTCAAACTCCTCATCATTTACACAATAAACATGCTCCATTGCTAGCACATTTGGAGTGTACTCCAAAAATTCATCATTTAAAATTTTTCCCCTCACTTGTAAGAAAATGACATCATGAGGCTATGTATTACCACAAAATTCTGGTAAGGAAAATGTTTCCATATCATCCTTAGAGAGGCAATCATTACTTCTAAATTCACAATCACTAGCTTGTAGCAAAACCTCAGTAACATGTGTATTGTAGTCATGACATGAAAAATGAATTGGTGTCTTGCTTAGTTCTCCACCATCTTGCTCCTCAATCTTTTGCAGAGTTATCCAACAATCCTCAAAAGGGCAAGTGTCATCTACATTTTATGCATATACACACTTTGTTGATTCCGCGATCTCTATCCATTTAGGGACTTGGGCGAGGTTACCAAGTTTCAATTCTTCTAGGAAAGCACTCAGCCCATGTTCATAAATCTCACAAAACAAATCAATGCATACAAAATCATCAAGTCTGAAATCTCTGGGAACTTCTATCAAAGCATCCAAAAATCTCAAAAACAACTTGTATGGCGATTCTCCCTCTTGTCTCTTCATCTCATACAATTCTTGTACAAAAGAGTTTTGATCATCACTACTCAAATCGAGTTGGTTTTCAACTTGGGTTTCATCATTACCTTCATACTATAATGATGGATACATCACTGCTACCAAAGCATTCTTATCATAACAAGTGTCTTTTATAGCCAACTCCAAAACTTTGCTAGTATGAGATGTGCTAGGGTTAGCAACACTTGCAGCTAGATACCCTTTCATCATTGAGTATTTTATGTTGTTCTCAATGTCCATAGCCATTAGATATGTCCGATAAAAGGTTGTAGGTTCTTATCTCTTAATAAGTAGCTCATATTTTTTTTCAAAAGCACCAAGATATACAACCAGGCATTTAGCCTCATTTGGTCTTATTTCTTTAGGAATTTCTCTTACAACTTTTGAAAACCTGAGATTGAAAAATGGAACTAGCTCATATTTTCTTATGTGGATTCCCATAAAACCCTTTCTTACCTTGCTTGGGTTTACTCTTTCACCAAATTGTTCAATAAAAAACATCACCAACTGATTCCATGAGTTAATAGAACATGCAGGAAAATATGAGAACCAATCCCTAGCATCATCCTTCAAGGATTGCACAAAAATATTCATAACAAAATCCTCATGATTGACTTCATAATCTCCCATCACATCCATAAATTTTTGCAGATGCTTAGAGGTAGATTTTGAACTTTTCCCTGTGAAGTTGGGCAAATATTTCCTAACCTTCTTAGGAATCAGATTAGGGAAACCCTTAATACCACTGAAAATAAATGGCATATACCTTTGAATAACAAAATCCCCTAGAGGGCCTGGTGAAACTTGTTCCCTTTACATGCTTGCATTATCCATTACATAAGGAAACCTTCTTATACCCATTCAATCACTATCAACTTCATACATGGTTATCAATTACATCATTTACTAATTCACCCATGATTCTAAAATATTAACTGAAATACTTATGGCTTGGTATTTTTAGAGGCATAATTCAAAACAAAACATACTTATCAGATCATATTACATATTGCACTGTTAGAAGTATGGAAAGACTAACCATTGTTCCTTTCTTAATGCTAAATAATCTAATTAGGAACCATTCATCATCCCTACTTATGAATACTTCTCATAATCAAAATACTGATTTGTTTAGATTAATGAGAATACCTAGAAATTAAGCAGCACTTGTTAACCTTCTCTCCCTGATTGTAAATGTTACAGATCTAGGAAATTTCCTTGTATATCAACTAGTTCTTTAGACATAGTCACCACCTCTTCAACAAAGGACTGAATTTCAAAAGAATATGAAATTCCTTTTCAAAAACTGATTAAGTTCTGGGTTTTCATCCACAACAGAGTCACACTCAAATTCTTTGAGATTACCCTGCTACCAATCCTTTCCGAGTCCATAAACTCTTAACATCCAAACTTAAAGTTTAGATCCACCAAAAAAATGACTCTGGAAGGCCACCACCTACTTCTGTGGTTTATTTTTTCTTTAAATTTCTCAGAAGTTCTCCCTAATGAAATCACCATTCAGCTAGTGACTTAGGCAGAAAAATAATTCAATAATTATCAACCTCTGGTTACATAAATAATTCAAAACTTTAATTACTCCATAACAACACCGTCCACAACCAAAACTTTTGAGTTCATCCCTAGTAGAGTCACCATTATGTTGGTGACTCGGATGGGAAAAAAAAGATACTAGATTTTTCAATCAATGGTTACAAATTGGAATGACTCTATTGATAAGACCATTTGCAACCAAAAATTTGGATTTTCTCCCTAGTAGATTCACCATTCTGTTGGTGACTCGATGGGAAAAAAAGATACTAGATTTTTCAATCGATGGTTACAAATTGGAATGACTCTATTGATAAGACCATCTGCAACCAAAACTTCTAATTTCCTCCCCAGCGGAGTTGCAATTCTATTGGTGTTTTAATTTTCTCACTAAGGCTTTGTAATTCTCTAAGAGGTTGCCAACCTCTATATTCAAGAATTCACGAAGTTAGTGGCCAACTGAAAAGATTTAGTCAAAGACTGAGATCTCCTACACTTTTGGCTCTGTGAAACCAAGGAATTTTTTCCTATACGTGTTCATAAAAATGCTTCATGCCTCAAGAACACTTCTATACATAGATACATTCTATTAATGCAACTAGATAGCATCTACCCAGGTTTTGGAAAACCAAAGAATAAGAACTATCTAAAGCTAGGAAAGCATATTTAATATGAGATTTGCATATCAAGATAGATAGAATTTGTTTTTTTTTAATGTTCAGACTATGAACCTTCACATTTAGGGCTACCGTTTTATACTTTTAAAAGTATCTTGAATGAACTAACCAGTGCCTCATGCAACTGGGTGGGAATCACATAAAACATAACCCTGATATCATTGAACTATCATTATAATGCATTACATTATAAGATTTTACAGTATTCAAAACAATACTCCTTAGAAAATCCTAAGCACATTACCACAAACCTATAATTCCTTTTCAAGCATTTGATCAACTCATTAAGTTAAAGCAGGGAAATGAATCACACATTCAAATATACCATTGAAGATGAATGAACCAACCATTGATAAATCCATTCACAATCTATCATACGTACACAAGAGAGAAATCATCTTAATTGTTTCGATATCAGTAATTACAAAAAGCATAGTATGCTTATCTTATGCACATGCCCAACCTAGAATGACCTCCTAGCTACAACCTTCCAGATACTATAATATATTCCTAACTGTACACCATCTAAACTTCAGGACTCAAAAATCTGACCTCAATAATGAGCCTTGAAATCTCCTTTATAGATCAGGTGAGCAACAAGTATCAGGCTCAATTGTTGATTTCAAAATTAATTTCATCCCAACCAAATGAAATTCAAATTACATTTCAAAATTACTCATCATCAAATGTAACCATATTACGAATAGAGGAATCAAAAAAGTTACACCCCTGTAACCAGCCAAATAGAACAAAAACCACCACATCACCCATGTACACATCCACATCCAACCCGAACCATAGAAATAGCATCAAAAACAAAAAGCAGAACCCCAGCAACCACATCATCATCTTGCACCATGAGTAACCACATGGCCTCGATACAGGTGACCACTCATGGTCCTCACTTTAGTATGAAGTGAGACCATTACCTTACCTTTGTTTGCACCAACACCAGACCATACAACAACACATGGTTCCACTGCAGCAATTGGAGAAAATATGAGGACCTCCTCATCCACTCCCACAAGCTCATTCAGGGCCACGAGGTAACTATGGTAGTCCGAATTAGTTTCAGACCCTTCACCACCAGAGCCTGTAGAAAGCTCAATAGGTGACCTGCAATGTCCGAACCTCTTTTCAACCCTTTCAACAATTGTTCCAGAAGCACTAGGAACAATATTTTGTTCAATTTCTTTCTCCTCCCATTGTAAATTCTTTGCGCCGATCCTGGCGCTTTGTCGTACTAGGTAAACAGGAACCACTGACTTATCCATCCAATTCACAGGTTCAAATTCAAAAAGAATAACCAAACACCTGCAAATAAACATAAACTCAAAAATGCAATGATGCTAATGAGCAATTACCAAGCATTTATCGAGCAAGCCAGTGCAAGGAACAATAATTGTTCCAATTGTAGTACGAGCAAGCGAGCGATTAGTGGCTAACATTGCCACCATAGAATATTTCCAAGCTCATTGAAAATGATGTACAACCCATCATGATCATCAAGTGAATACCACTTGCACACATGGAAATCAGGATGAGATCCACCAAAAAGACCTACACCATCAATGAATATAACTTGCAGAGTGCAAAAAGTCCTCACATGGGTGGATTAGAATTTTTAATTTAGACTGTCGATGTGATAAAGACCTGGCATGTCAGATGACTCAGATCGATTCAAAGATCATTAAAGAACCCACATCACTACTTGGAAAACTCGACAGCCAATCACACTCCTCACAGCCAGAGACACGTGAACTAGCAACGGGCCCCATCTAGCCACCTTGTACCGCGGAACTAGGAAATGTGTCACCAGCTCACACACCTCATGGCACTTTTGAAAATATTAATCTGATCGTGTGAGGCCTATAAGGGACGGTCATCATTAATCTCCATAATTAAACATCCATCATTGAAATGACATCCACTTGTCACCACTGGCACATCGAGATAGGCCCCACCCAACCGTACTCGACAGATGGAAGCATCTCGCATACCTCGCACCACTTTAGTGACGTCAGAAAGAAACCTTACAAGGTTTGTGAGGAATGGTCCAGATTTGAACCCCTTGATCCGACGGCCCGCCAACCTGCACATGGAAAAGTTATTTATAATAGTGGGGCTGACTAGGAGAACAAGAAAGGACTCACATAGGCATGAATTTTAAGGCCAAAGTCTAAACATTGGGAAAATCCACCCATTTTAGGCAAAATAATATTAAAACCCGAACGTAAAGAAAGAACCGATAGGTCGGGTGAAGGGGCCGGTAACAACGCGATAGACAAGGCTCAGTTGAATGACTTAAAAGATCGGTAACCCCCAATAACAGGTCAATACAAAATTATAGTGTAAGGGTTTAAATAGTAAAACCAATTTTAACATGGGTAACAAAAAACCCTAAACATTAGACCCCCAGTCACAAAAGATGAACAGACATGCCCAAAACTAGGCCAAATTTTGACAAAATTTTAAAAGTTCCATCAGGTTCATCCTTTCTGCTACTCCATTTTTTTGATGTGTATATGGAGTAGTTTTCTATCTCACAATTCCTATATTCTTACAATAATCATCAAATTCCTTAGAACAATATTCACCACCATTATTTGATCTCAACACTTTTATCTTATGATATGATTATTTCTCATCTAAATCCTTAAATTCTTTAAACTTATTGAACACATCAAATTTGTTATGCATAAAATAGATCCAAGTGTATCTTGTGACATCATCAATAAATGTGACATAATATCTAGATTTTCCAATAGATTCAGTATCCACAAGACCCATAAAATTTGAGTGAATAATCTCTAATAATCTTTTTGCTTTATTTGTCCCATTTGGAAATGAAGATCTAGATTGCTTTCCAAACACACAATGTTCACAAAAGTAATTTTTTCCAATATTATAATTAGGAATACCGTCAACTAATTTCTTATTAAGAATGGTCCTGAGACCTTTTTCACCAATGTGGCCCAATCTCTGGTGTCAAACAATACATGTATTTTCAGCTTCAGTTACATTGGTTGAATTATTCAGATTGGAGGTATTAAGCTTAAACAAAGTCTCAATCTGAGATCCTTTAGCAACCATCTTATTCCCTTTCACCAATCTACAACCACCTTTGTCAAATGTCACATGCATTCCAGAATCATTGAACTTAGATACATAAAGTAGATTTCTAGCAATTCCTGGAATATCTAAAACATCATTAAGTATCTTAACCCTACCATCACTAAAACACAACTTTACCTCTCATTTTCCCACAATATTTGTTGTTCTATTATCTCCAAAGAAGACTTTTCCTCCATCATATTCAATATACTTAGTGAACCACTCCTTTTTAGGATTCATATGATAGGAGCAACATGAATCAATAAGCCAAGAGTCATCACTAACATTTTTGCATGAAATGATTAATGCATCATTACCATCATCTAAGGATTTCTCTATACAAGCATCGAAACTCTTTTTCTTGTTCTTACAATCCTTCTTTATATGGCCTGGTTTCCCACAGTTCCAACAATTTACCTTATTCTTACCAAGGGTTTTAGACCGTCCTTTGGACTAACCCTTTCCTTTCTTGTCTTCCTTAGGTTCCTTTTCCTTAGGCCTACCTCTTACAAACAAGGCATCTTGGGAACCTGTTTTAGACTTCCTCCTCATATCCTCTGATAGGAGAGTAGGAATTATATTGTCCATCTTAGGATCTCCACCACTACCACTTATAGCAATAATTATATTTTCCCAAGACTCTGGTAAAGAAAAAAGTAACAAAATGAATTTATCTTCATCTTCTAGCTTTACATCTACATATGCTAATTTACTTAGAATCAAATTTAAAGCATATAAATGATGTGCAACAAAATCATCATCTTTCATCCTTAAAGAATACAACTATCTTTTCAGATACAACTTATTAGTAAGACTTTTGGTTTGATAGATATCATCTATCCTCTTCCACAATTAATATGTGGTAGTTTCATCTGAAACATTCAAGAGAACAACATCAACAAGACATAACCTTATGGTTCCTCTTGCCTTTTTATCAAGCTTAGCCCAATCCTCATCTGACATCATTGTAGATGGATTTTTCTCATTACAAACAACTAACAACTGATCTCTCTCTTCAAGGATATCTTTCATTTTTAGTTTCCACATCTCATAACTAGATCCATTGAATCTTTAAATATTTAGATGAGAATTAGAAGTCTTTATAACAAACTTCTTTTATAAATCTACAATAAAACAATAGTAAAAGCTCCCACTATAGCCAAAAAAATCTTCAAACTTTTAAGAGAAAGGCGTCCCAAACCCTAACCAACCAATAGCTTTGATACCAAATGTTGAAAATGAAGGTAAATTTGTAGCTTAAAACTTGTAAAACTATGTGACTATAGACCTAATTAAGTATTCTTTGTCACAATTATTTGTGTATGATTAATCTGATTAGATCAATTTTATCAATTATAGAAAGAGATAGAAGATTGTAGAAGAATGAGATAGAAGATAGAAGTGACACAACATATACATGGATAAACCCTTTTGGAAAAAAACTCCACCAGAATCAATAGTGCTTGTATTATTTAACCTTGGAACAAGATTACAATAACATTGTATCAATCCTTGATTGATATGCTTCATTTGCTTCAACAATCCTTCTTTAGAACCTGCAATAAACTCACATGAAGCTCTCATACACTTGCTGCAATAAATAGACAATTATGAGCATGTAAAACTCATAAGAGTTGTCAATTACAAGAATATAAAGATCTTCTCAAAAACCTATGCCTAGATTTGGCAAGTAGAGTTCCACCATGTAAACAAAAGTCAAACCAAAGTCTTCCTCAAATTAGGGTCCCCAAATTGAACACTTAGCTAAACTCTGGTCAAGAAGATATCTTGGAAGCTTCACCTCAAATTTGGTGCCCAAGAATGGGCCCACTTAACTAAGCCTTGTAAATATCTTCTCATGCAAAAGGTGTTAACTACAAGATGCCAACTTGGGTGCCCAAGGTGGACCCAAGTCAAACTTAGTTAACTAAAACATATCTCTCCATCAATTCATGCAAACATTGATTGATCATCCTCACTTAATTGAAAGTATCCACCTATTATATGTCATGCAATTGAAGTCATTAGTCAAGTCAACTAGTATACAAATCAAAATAACTACATGCAACTAAAGATAACTAAACCATAATTGAACTAAACTAAACTAAACTAAACTAAATTAAACTGAACTAATACTAAACTGATACTGAATTGATATTGAACTAATAGTGCCACTTCACTCATGTAATTATTAGTCTCTATTTTGTAGGAACCTAAACATGCATTATTGAAGTGTTATCAATCCTCCAAACAGATAACTAAAACAAGGTGGGTTTCACCTTCGATGTGGGTGCCATATATGATCCTATTATTTAGGAGCTCTTCTTGGATTCCCCCACATGTTTCTATTATTTAGGAATAATTAAAAATGTCAATTTACATGTTCATTTCATTTGAATTTAATCTCTTCTTGATCCTAGTGTTGGGGAACACTTTCCAATGATTTAGGAGATACATGAAATATGTTTAGGATTGCAATTAAATAGCATCCTATTCCCAAAAAATTCCAAATGATTATTCATAGCACCACATAATTATAATTATAGTGTAAAATTTCTTATGGTTGATTGTTATTTGTAAGTATCCTAAAATATAATATGTCCCTAAATATAAGTTATGCATGATTATTGTTAGAGTAAAGGTTTTAACTTAATTGTATTAATTAAGTTACTTTTATTCCTCTCTTAAGATTTCACTTTAGTTTGCATAATGTGACATTTAATAATTATATTAATTATTAAATGTTTACTTATTAGGGTTACTTTTACGTTTTGCATGATCTCCTTTCTTAAGGATTGATCTCATTGTATTTTACTCTCTGATTAATACAATTCTGAGTTTTCAGAGCACCTTTGCTTTTTGTCTCCAATGTCTTCTTCTGTGATAGGTTATTTGCATGCAAGTGATTTTTAGGGTCTGTGAAGTTGGATTTCTCAACTTCTACATGGTATCAGAGCTCCAAACATGCAGCTTCTTGTTCGTGTTTTGAATGATTTTTGGAGCTTTGAGGGTTTGGGGTTTGATTTTTTGATCCAGGGCATACCTCTTTTATTTGGTGAATTTTGAGTCAATTTGGACCTCACCATTGTGTTTGCAACATTTGATTCAGTCAAGATTGACCTTTGTTTCATCAAATTTGGCTTCACGGTGTTAGATCTGCGAGGGTTGGAAGTTTTTTGAGGGTTCCTGATCCAGAGCGTACCTGCAATTTTGGAGCATTTTGAGTCCAAACAAACCTCACCATCACATTTAGAGCACCCAAAAACCTCTAAATCGACTGTCAAATCGTTGAAATCGGACACAGTGACTCCGAGAGGCAATTGTTTTTTCATTTTTGGGTCGTACGGCCTCATATGGCACGTAATTTGAGAAAAAAATTTAAATCACAAAGTTAATGGGCGCCGCCATCAGTTAGCGGTTAACCGCTAGTGGTTAATGCTAGCGGTTAATGCTAGCGGTTAGCCTAACCGCTAGGCTTAACCCTCAATCCTTTTTTGGAGCTGTTTTCATGAAATCGGGTGTATTTTTGCATACGATCTCCATTTTGCGAAAACGAGATATCACCAGAAAGCTGGTTCTAGCACCATTCTAGTGGTGCTGGTTATTTTTTCTGATTTTTCTGTTTTGCAGTTTTGTTTGCCAGTCAAAGTCAGAACTTTTGTTTTTCACTCCTGGTGGCGTATCTTTTGTGTCCAAACTCCATTTTGTGCAAATGAATAGGTGTTGGAAAGGTGTTGTAGTGATATTTTTAGATCTTTAGTATATTTCATCAAAAAATTTACCAAGTAAATTTTATTCATCTTTGTGTGTTTTTACACTTTGTTCAATTACTTGGATGTTCTGGCATGTGCATGGGTTCTGTTTGCGGGGGATGGGTTATATTAATTTGATCTAAATGCAGTAAGGTCAGATTTATCAATTTTTTTTCATTTGAAGAGTTATCATGCATTTTTCTACTCACCCTTCAATTGTTATTTTGGAATGGAGTAATTATGAGTCATGGGCAAAGGGCATACTTACACATTGTAGGTGGCTTAATATTTTGCCTTATTTGTATGATCTCATACCTGAACTAGCCACTTCAGAGGGAAAATTAGCATGGGATATCATTAGAAATCACATAGTAGGACTTATATTGTCTAGTGTTGATCATGACATTGTGTTGGCTATATCGGACATTGATTGTCCTCACCCACTTTGGTCATGTCTTTGGGAGATCTATGGAGACCCCAATCTCACTCCATTCCTAGAGGATCCTGCTTTAGATTATCTCTTACCCATTGCTTGGAGAGAGAATACACCCTTTGATCATGATACTTTAGAGGAGCTTGAGTATTTAGACACCCTTACATTTTCTGATGGATCAGATGCTTGTCTCACAGTTCCTACTCTTCAGACTGAGACTTCATCAACATCTCCTATTGTTGTTGATTCAGTGCAGTAGGGAATCATACATCTTCTAGACATAGCTACTTTGGACTCTTATGTTGCAGACATATCTTTCTTGTTTGTTGAGTCTTATATTGCAAATTTGGAGGATTCTTATGAGGACATTCATCTCCTCTACCTTGATAGTCAGGTTATCACTGTACGCCCACCATTATCAGTGCATTCAGAGGTTGCATTTCAGGATTCTCCACATTAGTTTGGATTTGACATCATTTGTTTCAATTCAGACAGAGAGATTCTTTAGCATCCGATCATGGCACACATCTTGAGACAGATTGGTTCATCACTCTTCACAGGGTTTCTTCGTCATCGTCCTTTGGATCCGTTTCTTCCAAAGGGGAGGAATATCATTTGCCACTTCAAGATCTCTTTTTGGATTCTACATCATGCATCTACCATTGTGACAGGAGTTTCTTCATTGTTGGGGGGCCTTCTTCTCTCTTTCTATCTCTCCTATGGAGACCATTGTACATGTACTTATTGTTGGAGTTGAGAAGATACAACTTCATAGGAGCCCAGTGACCTCTGCAAGCAAATAACCTATTACAAGGAGAAGCAAAGAGAAGCAACAAAGAGAATGCTCAAGAATGTTGAGCAATGTATTCACCCAAAATATAAAATGAATAATGATACAAAAGATAGTTTTCAACCACATATAGGTGAAAACCCTAGGCTTGCACAATAATAATTAATAAAGTAACTAATTATTGTGCACGTAATGTTAGCTTAAGTGAAAAGAGGTAAAAGAGAACTTTAAGTAATTAAACAAATATTGTTTAATTAATAAAGTAAATAATCGATTACTCTAACACCCCCCCTTAAGCTAGACTTAGGGAGAAGCTAAAACCTAGAAGAAGCTACTAAAAGCAAAAGCAATGGGTCCCGACAACAAGGCTAGATCAGGTACCCATGTACAAAATCAATGCAAACTAAATGAACCGGGGTAAGGAGAAAACCCAGTGGGAACAAAACTCCTCCCCAAAATAGAATGCAAGGAAGGAATGCAATGCACCAATGAAAGAAGGATAGGAGGTGTATAACATGATACCCCCCATAGACAACTTCTATCATATAAGTACATGTACAATGGTCTCCATAGGAGAGATAAAAAGAGAGAAGAAGGCCCCCCCACAATGAAAAAACTCCTATCACAATGGTAGATGCCTGATGTAGAATCCAAAAGGAGATCTTCAAGTGGAAAATGATATTCCTCCTCTTGGGAAGAAATGGATCCAAAATACGATGTCAAAGAAACCCTATGAAGAATGATGAACCAATCTGTCTCAAGATGTGTGCCATGATAGGATGCTGAAGAATCTCACCGTCTGAACTGAAACAAATGATGCCAAATCCAAACTGATGTGGAGAATACTGAAATGCAACCTCTGAATGCACGGATAATGGTGGGAAAACAGTGATAACCTGACTATCAAGGTAGAGGAGATGAATGTCCTCAAAATAATCCTCCAAATCTACAATATAGGACTCCACAAACAAGAAAGATGTGTCTGCAACATAAGAGTCCAAAGTAGCTATGTCTAGAAGATGTATGATTCCCTGTTGCACTGAATCAAGAACAATAGGAGATGTTGATGAAGTCTCAGTCTGAAGAGGAGGAAATGTGAGACAAACCTCTGATCCATCAGAACATATAAGGGTGTCTAAATACTCAAGCTCCTCTAAAGTATCATGATCAAAGGGTGTATTCTCTCTCCAAGCAATGGGTAAGAGACAATCTGAAGTAGGATCCTTTGGGAATGGAGAGAGAATTAGGTCTCCATAGATCTCCCAAAGACGTGTCCAAAGTGGGTGAGGACAATCAATGTCCGATATAGCCAACACAGTGTCATGATCAACACTAGACAATATAAGTCCTACTATGTGATTTCTAATGATATCCCATGCTAATTTTCCCTCTAAAGTTGCTGGTTTAGGTATGAGATCATACACATAAGGCAAAATATTAAGCCACCTACAATGTGTAAGTATACCCTTTGCCCATGACTCATAAATACCCCATTCCAGAAGAACAACTGAAGGGTGAGTAGAAAAACCCATGATAACTCTTCAAATGAAAAATTCAGAGACTAATGATCTCAACAATGATAAATCATATCAACATAACCCATCCAACGCAAACAAAACCCATGTAGAAGCCAGAATAACCAAGTAATTGAGCAAAGTGTAAAAACACACAAAGCTGAATAAAAAATACCTAGTAAATATTATAATAAAATAGACTATAAATCTGGAAAGATCACTGTAATACCTTTCCAACACCTATTCGTTTGCACAAAATGGAGTTCAGACACAAAAGATACACCCCCTGGAGTGAAAAACCTAAGTTCTAACTTTGACTGGCAAAAAAGACAGCAAAACAGCAAAATCAGGAAAAATTACTAATACCATTGGAACGGCACCGAAACCAACTTTCCGTCTATATCTCGTTTTCAAAAATCTAAGAAAAATTGCCCATTTTACGCCCGATTTAGCGCAAGCTGCTCCAATGTGCTCAATAAAAAAAGTTCACAACCCTCAAGGGCTAAAGTCTTCGGCCCCTGGTCATGTGCATGACCAGGGGGCTGGCGGCTAGGTGCTGGGCGTGCGGCCCCTGGTTCCTCATAAGACCTAGTGGTGGGGTCTGAAGCTCGTGGGGGCTGGAGGGGGTGAGCTCAGCGAGCTCGGAGCAGAGGGTGTTAGTGGAGCTGGGTGGAGTTGGCGAGCTCGGCGGGGAGCATAGGATGTGGCGAATCGGCGATCGAAGCGGCCGAGCTGGGCAGAGCGGCACACGATGTATGCACGATGGCTGGTGGCCGCTTGGCGACGCGATCGGTGGCCGAAAATTTTGAACGAGTTGCCGAAAAAAATAAAAAAACCTTAGTTTTTTTTATTTTTGTGATTTTTTTGTTGCAGGGGCCGTACGGCCAAACCCTAATTTTTTTTTTGCAACCCTGGTTGATTGTAACCAAAATTGATGATTTGATAGTCCATTTAGGGGTTTTTGGGCACTACGAATCCAATGGCACTGTCTGTTTGGGCCCAAAGTGAACCTAAAATTCGAAATATGCTGAATCCACAAGAAGAAACCTTTGAACCCTAGATCTGCTTCCAATGCAAAAAACTCAAAACAAGAACAACAAGCTGTAGATCTAAAGCTCTGATACCATGTTGGAGTTGAGAAGATACAACTTCATAGGAGCCCAGTGACCTCTGCAAGCAAATAACCTATTATAAGGAGAAGCAAAGAGAAGCAACAAAGAGAATGCTCAAGAATGTGGAGCAATGTATTCACCCAAAATGTAGAATGAATAATGATACAAAAGATAGTTTTCAACAACATATAGGTGAAAACCCTAAAAAGGAAAACCCTAGGCTTGCACAATAATAATTAATAAAGTAGTCAATTATTATGCACCTAATGTTAGCTTAAGTGAAAAGAAGTAAAAGGGAACTTTAATTAATTAAACAAATATTGTTTAATTAATAAAGTAAATAACTGATTACTCTAACACTTATATGATAGAAGTTGTCTATGGGGGGTATCATGTAATCCACCTCCTACCATTGTTTCATTAGTGCATTGCATTCCTTCTTTGCATTCTATTTTGGGGAGGATTTTTGTTCCCACTGGGTTTTCTCCTTTACCCCATTTCATTTAGTTTGCATTGCTTTTGTAAATGGGTACCTGATCAGGCCTAGTTGTCGGGACCCATGTTTACTTTCATTCATTGTAGTTACCTTTGCTTTCTTGCACATGTTTGTAGCTGCACTCTTGCTCATGTTAAGGGGGGGTGTTAGAGTAAAGTTTTTAACTTAATTGTATTAATTAAGTTACCTTTATTCCTCTCTTAAGATTCCACTTTAGTTTGCATAATGTGACATTTAATAATTATATTAATTATTAAATGTTTACCTATTATGGTAACTTTTAGGTTTTGCATGATCTCCTTTCTTAAGGATTGATCTCATTGTATTTTACTCTCTCTAATTAATACAATTTTGAGCTTTCAAAGCACCCTTGCTTTTTGTCTCCAATGTCTTCTTCTGTGACAGGTTATTTGCATGCAGGTGATTTTTGGGGTCTGTGAAGTTGTATTTCTCAACTTCTACAATTATCTCATTATCCCTACTTATATAGATGCATTATACTTAATCATGCACTCTTTATCATGTACACTCTTATCATATATTACACACTTGTATGACTTTTATTCGGGATTTAGAGATACCTTGTATTTTTAAATGATAATATGTGAGATTGTTTAAGACTTTTGATTTCCTACAAAGTTAGTCAAATTTAATCCTCATGTCCATAATTCTTAAAACATTCAAGATTCATGTATTTATATGCTTACATTACTTTCTCCCTTTCTTCCTCTTTTTCATAGATAGTTGAATGAACTTAAAATTGTTCTTATTTTTACTTCATGATGAAAGCTACTCATTGCTCATATTTCCTATTTTTTTATAATTTCCTATGGAGCATCTTACTAGAAAAATGGTAATTGCATATTAAATTTTAGTGAAATAAAATAAGTACATATTTGTAAGTTTTTTTGTTTTAATTAAATGCATATCTTTGTATTTATATAGATATGGTCGATGATCAAGGATCACATCATTCCACTCATTCTCAGGAGAAAGTTGAGGCTAGGTCTAATTTATAGAATGATAGCATTAGGAGATTTGAGAATGCTTTGAGATGTTTGGACCAAACAATACAAAACTCCCCTAATCTCCCTAATAGAGATAGATTAGTTAGGATTCAACAGGAGATCACACGTATGATTCACATGATTCTATCTTATAATCCTTATGATAAGGTTAGCACTAAGGAGTTTTATATGTCCCTTTCCAGCAGTGTTATTGGCACTATGAAAATTGCTTCTATTTCTCAGAGTTTCACAACATAATGTGCAGAGCATGTTCCCTTATTATACGGGACAAAAAAAATTAGAGGATATTTTGTTACTAGATGTACATATGAGCTTGTTGCTCTATTTATATATCTCAGATGGTTGGAATCCCATCATAGATGGCCTCATAATGATGAATTTCCACTTTATTTTTGAAAACAACTATATGTTGAGTTCCATTTAAGGTTAGTTGTGGATTACACATCTATTCTTTCACATGTTGGATAGGGAAAAGGGAAGTTTGCTGAAAAATCTTGATTTAGACGTGTAGATTTTCCACCACCCATCAACAAGAGGGCATTAGTTGGTCCAAACCTTTTGGCTCTTCCAAAAAAATTGGAACTAGCAGTAGCAAGATGTTTAGCAACAACACCTACTAGATTTGGCCTTTCTGATAGTATTGCCATGATTGCTACTCAGGTCGATCAGATGTCATTTGATTGTGTAGGCAAATACTTATTAATCCATGGATTATCCTTTCTCCCACTGAGGCTGCATCTACCAATTATGATCCCTACATTCGTGCAGAGATACCATCACCATCAGATGTGGCCTAGATGAGTGAAGCCACTCTATGTAATGTGTGTTTGGTTTCCATTGTAGATTTACTATCATCATGCCATTTTATCAGTGGTGAGTATGGGATTCCTTTAGATGTTGTATCGGCTCATGTTAGATGACATTCTGGTAGACATCTGAGTCGAGGTGAGGTGGATTCGTAGGATGCTCATCATATTCTAGACCAACCTACAGTCCCTACATAGCATTAGGTTGAGGTTACTACACTTAATGTACATGGAGCATAAAGCTCACTTCTCTTTGACACTGGTCCTTTACCTGATTCAGGTGTCCCTGATGTGACCATATATTCTTGTGACATTAGTGGGATTGGTAGAGTATTCCAAGATGAGATGCAGGTACATTCAAATAATTTATATATTTTGCATTCTAAAAATTCACATGTATATTAAATAAAATTTACTTTAAAGTAGTTCTCACTCTTCATTGAAATATTGTATTTGAAAATTTCTAGAAATACAAGGTTTTTGCACGCTTTGGAGATTTGGAGCATGCAGATGATCCCATGCATGGTAATTTTAAGGTACATTTATAATATTTAAAGTACTTGATACATTTAGACATTGAAAGTACAAAACTTTAAGATGACTTTACATTTACACATGTACATTAAATTAATTAATGTACTTTCTTGTGGAAGGAGGTAGACCAGGACATGGGTTGAGACAAGGATCAAGAGAGGCATCGGGCCATAGATCTGGAGAGATATCAAGACATGGATCAAGATAGGGATTATGAGAGAGATCGATCCATAGTCATGCTAGACATCCACCACTTTGACTTGTTTTACATGTAGACATGATTTTTTATACATTTTATATTATGATTTGTCACATTATGGTTCATCTTATTATGTTGTACAGTATATACATTTTACATTATGGTTCATCTTATTATGTTTTACAGTATACACATTTTACACTATGGTTTCACATTATGGTTCATCTTATTAATAGAAATAGAAATTCTTGAAGCTAATTAGGGTTTTGAGTTGGGAAAATTTAATATTCTTTCCCACTTTTAATCTATAAAAAATTGAATTAATTTAATGGTTTTTGGTTCAATAAGGTAGTTGGGAATGGCGGCTTCAATAATCAGGGCTTTACAATGGTTGTTTTTGTGAGTGGGTATGGATAATTTGTTACATGGTTTCAAATTGACTTTTTGTTTTGTGAAATTCGCCTTGGTCTTTGTTTTTAATCAATATGTAAGCTCTAAATTATTGAGTTATATGTGTTCTAGGATATGATCCAAGTGCTTTGTCTAGTAGCTTTTGCATCTTAGGATTTTGGATATTTTCTAAGGCTAATTTACCAACTATGTTCGATGTGTTTTGAAAACTATTTACACGTCAATTATTTAACATTTAATAGTAAACATAATATTAATATTAAAAAACCCTAAAATAATCATATTTTTATTTAATTTTCATGTTGCATTAAAAATTAAGAATAAGTAACTTCCACATTCACTATAAATTCACTCAAATTTATTGTGTCATCTTGCTTGAAAATTTTTGAACCCATTTCTATGCTTGAAAATTATAGTTCATCACTAATTAAAAATATTTTAGAATTTAATAATCTATAATATTTAGAGATATTTCAAACAATACTTTTAAGAACTTTATTTTCTGATTATATGTTTTGGGAGACTACTATAAATTTTAAGAAATGTAATTTTTAGATTTCATACCTAATTAAAATTTAAATAATGATTTGTATATCATACTTCACAAATTCATATTTACTTTACTAACTCACTCCCATTGGGAACTCAAACGAATCATTGCATGCAGGCAGAGGTTGCGTTCATAAGTGTTAAATATGCTATTAGAAAAAGGTACTCCAAATTATGGGTGGAAGGCGAATCTATGAACATTATAAATTATCTGTGTGGCACTCATACTCTGAGTTGGAATGTTGGCCATCTCATTAAGGATACAATAATCATGTTACGATCTTGTGAAGAGACCTGTGTCTCTCATGTTTACCAAGAAGAAAACTCATTGGAAATTTTATTTTCCAACGAGGTTGTCAGTTTAAATGAATTTCATTCATGGGAGGAGGGATTGATCCTTCCCAAGAAACCTAGGATTTTATTGAGGAATGATGATGTGGGTTGAGGTGATGCGACATTTATGGTCTAGTACCTTCCTCTTTTTCTCACACTTTGTGGGTGTCCCATTGCTCTCTATTCTTCAATTGAGTGTTTTTCACAAAGATTTTTTGAGTCGTGTGTTGGTAGCCATGGTTGGTGATAGGAGAAGAATCAAGCTACATTCATGTGGGGACATTCAGAGAAAGAAGAAACTTTGGAATATTTTGCGCCATGGTAATTTTACTCCATTTTTGGAGAGACTACATGGGCATGACCCTAATGCTTCGACACAATTTGTTTCTTTCTAGAATAATCAAAAGCTTAAGGTTAAAGGTCTGGAAGTGGAGGTAAATGAGGATTTGGTTGCCACTATTACTAGGATGCCGACAATTGGTCAAAATTTCTTCACGGATAAAAAGAGTAACGAGGAGGTGATGGTCCAGTTTTTTAAAGATGATGAGAGAAAGAAATTAATCAAATTGGAGAGTTGGGGCTACAAGAGAAATTCCCTCAAGAAAATTTGGGCGAGCATTTTTGATGTGTTGATGTGTTACGTAACTCTGGAAGGGAGGTTTAGGGTTATTCTTGGTCACCATTTCAGACATGGTTTGTTCATTTTGTTTCCTTTCTTTCTATTATCATCTTTAGAGGTCTCGATGTACGCACATCTGAAGAATAGGAGGGCCCCCATCCTCCATGAAGTTCTTATTTTATTAATTATGGAACATGTCAAGACTCTTTTCCCTACTCCTTCCATCAAGGGCAAGGAGAAGACTTTAAGTGATGTGTCTGGGTCATTGGGTTCAGAGTCCTCTTCCGATGAGGAGGAATGGAATGAAGAGGAGGAGGATGTTTCTCCTGCGGCTATGACTACATCTTGAAAGAAGAGGAAGGTGGTTAGTGCTAAGAGTAATAGGGAAGCTAAGCAGCTTGCCCTTTCTGGGAGTGAGGACACAGAGGTGGGGTCGGATGATTCTTTTCCCAAGTCTGTGGAGGTGGTTGTTGGTAGAGATGTTGGTGGTGGTGGCCTTGAGGTAGGGACACAATATAGTGTTGTGGGTTTGGTTGAAAAACCGAGGAGGTTGTTGATGCGTATTGCTAACCTGAAGAACAAGGCCTCAGAGATTCTGACCAAGGACCCCATTATAGTTGGTGATGACAAGGATTTTGGTGATAAGATAGTGGCCATTGAGGATTCCCCTATGTAGGACTTTCCCAAGGAGGAGGAGGACAAGGAGATTAGGGGTCATGATGAGGAGGATGCAGAAAAGAAAATCCTCTTTTCGATGACTTTTCTTACCTTGATGATTACACTACCTCCATGTATGATTTACTGTATATGGCTAGAGTTGGGGCTACTAGTACCTTTAAATTAACTAAGTGGACTATGCAGGAGTTCAATAAGATTAATATCAAAATTAGAGGTTTGAAGGAGAATCTGATGAATGTTTTGAAGGGTTTAGTGTCAGACATTCTTATTGACAGAATGGTGGACCTTAAAGGTTCCTATCATGACTTCAAATCTCTGTGTGATGAAAGATTGACTGCACTGGAAGCCAAGGTCTTAGGTATAAATGAGGATATCAAAAAACTATTGTAGGCGTGGCATATCTCTATGAAGAACAACGTGAACTCCTTGGAAGTCCTTTTCAGAAAAATTAGTGAGCTCAAGGAGGATCAGGTTTATTTATTTGAGCTTATGGAGAAAGAGCACGCGACCAAGGGAAAAGGTTAAAAATCTACTAAGGATGATGATAAAGGACATGTTGTCAGAGGGTCGGCTGATTGGAAGAAGTCATTTGATGCTGAGAAGGAGTTGTTGGATATGGTCGAAAGGCATAGGAACCAACATATTGAGGTGGCCAACACTCTGAGTGGATTGAACTAGCACGTGGTCTTTTTATTTGTTGCTTTATGTTTCCTGTTGGGTGTAGGTTTCTTTTAGATTGTTTTGTTGTTTTGTGGTTGTTGGGTGTTGTTGGTAGTTTCTTGGTTTTTTTCAGGTTAGCACCCGCTCTATTGTGTTTTTTGGTTGCAGGGTTGTTGTTGGTGCTCTTTTGAAAATCCTTTCTTGCAGTATTTTGTATCTTTTTTGTAAAGGGTTTCAGGTCCCTTCAAAACCTATTTTTCCCTTATAATCAAAACTAAGGTTCTTGAGCTTAATGAAGGATCAAATATTTATTTTTAACCAAAACTTGAATTTCATATTTAGATTTAGAAATAAATAAAATTCACTTGAAAATGAGAAAGTTATTTATAAATGTTACTATTCTATCTCTTCAAATTAAATTTAAAACTAAACATATAATAATAATTAAATATGAATAATATTCTAAATATGATTTTTATCGATAATAATATATGTTTTAATACTATGTGTCCTTAAAAATTTGAGTATAATTTTAAAAATTTATTAATTTTAACTATTAGGATGATGATATATTCTTCAATTATGTCATTGGTTATCTATTCAACTCTTTCAAAAATTAAAATAAAATAAACTATTCTTAAGTAAATAAAATATTTTTTTAATAAAAATTAAATTAAATAATGTATATAAAATAAAATATTTCTTAATTAACCTTTTTTATGTATCCATGTATTAAATAAAATAATTCTAAAATTAAATTAAATGTCTATTAAGTAAATAAAATAACTTTTTGTAGGGAGAAAAATAAATTTATACTAAATCATATAAGAGCACTGACAAGATTTCCAAATGCCCATAGCGGTCACAATTAAAGAAAAAAGATAAAAATCCACTAGGGATTTTTATAGAACCAATTGACAAATGACAATAAGATGCACCATAAAGTAGATCACAAATTCTTATCCTAATCCCATCCAACTATATTTGATTTCTTTGATCATCATGAAGAATCTTCAAAAGTACATAAGATTTATCATGACATTGAATGAAATTGTTTGAATTCAACATAAAATAAAAATATTTTCAAATTTAGATCACCACATTGAATGAAATTATTTGTATTCAACATAAAATAAAAATATTTTCAAATTTAGATCACCACATTGAATAAAATTAGATCACCACACTGAATGAAATTATTTGAGTTCAACATAAAATAAAAAGATTTTCAAATCTAGATCACCACATTTAATGAAATTATTTGAATTCAACATAAAATAAAAAGATTTTCAAATTTACGTCCAAATGTTACATGTATATATTGTCATAGAAAATATATATGTACAAAAATATCTTAAAGTTCTTGGTAAATATAATCTGGATCCTCTCTATCTTTTATTATCTCTAAAATATTTCCATGCTCTTGAATAGGAAACCTCCACCTTTTTTTGACACACCCTCTTTTTGGTAAAGTTTCAATATTTAATCTTGTTGCTATAACTAAATGACTATAATGTAAAACCTTTTGACCCAACATATAATTAATAAATATAATGCCATTTGTATCTGTCTTTGTTTGTTGATAGTATGGGTTGTTCTTGAGAATATGTTCCTTCATCCACATTTCTAGTAGCTCTTCTTTGATCATACAACCTTGTTCTTGAATTTGTACTCCCCGTCACAAATTGCTCAAGTTTGAATTCACCTGCATACAAAAATAACATGTATTCAAAAATTTTGATGTTTGTATTGGATTATGTGTCCCCTAATATCATGGAGGTATGACTATTTTTTACTATGAAAACAAGATATGAACCCATCATTGTGTATGTGGAAATTATATTGTTTGGAATCTTCTCCTCTATGAGAAAGCCAGATTTGATAAAAGTGGATGATCTTAGTATAGGATATTTTGGCCTTATCATTCATCATGCTCATCACTTCTTGATCATTCGGGATATCAATTTGATCCATGGTAGCTTTTGTATCTTCTTATTTAACTTGATCTATAATAGTTTATTTATATTCTTCTTTGATATTATTCATGTCATTTTTTTTATTATATGTGTCCAAAGGAGGCAAGTGTCTAATTTTTGGAAATGGTTAGCAAGTCCTCAGTCTAATCAGAATTATTAGAGGGTAAGGGTTGGTTATAGGTGATTTGTTGTTTAGGATTTGGATTGTTAGGGGGTGGGGGAAGTAGTGTGTTATTAGGGGGTTGAGATGTGTTTTGTGGGGAAATATAATTGGCGTGAATATATGGGGTGGGGTGAGATTGTGTGGTTATAGTTTGGTTGGTGGGGGCATAAGTGGTGCTAGCATTGGGTGGAATAGTGGTGCTAGCATAAGTGGCACTAGCATTGGGTTGAAAAATTTAGTAGAAAGGTAGCCACTCCTTAAGCTAAATTATTAAATATGCAACTTAAGATAGGCAAGTTCTTAAGATACCCTAAGATTAGAAAGGGTGGTGAGGGATCTATATTGTTTTTTAGTGAAAAAATTGATTTGCAAAGTGGTGACATGATAAATGTTGATTTTTGGGATAGATCTTAAGGTTGATTTTGGATGATAATGATGAAGAAAATAATGACGTGGGGGAGATGGAATGATATCAAGCCCAAGGTGTGAAGATAATAGGTGATTATAAGGTGATAAAAAGGTAAAATTTGGATGGTGGGGGAGGGTGAGGAGTAGGTTTTTTAGGTGTGAAGATGGGGTAATTAGTGATCAAGAGACAATAGAGTTACAAATTATGTTAGACTAAACCAGGGAGCCCTAGGGGGTTGAAGTTAGAGATTTAGATTTTGTGTTAGGATAGAGGAGTAGTTTCAGGAGAACATAGGTGCAATAGATTTCAATCTAGGTGCAAAATCTCAAGTGTAATATTTTTTTATAGAGGCACAACAACTTCTATCTCAAGAGTATTTTTAGTCTTTTTGGTAAGATATTTCAACAAAGAATAAAACACATTGGCTGATTTTGGAAGTTTTTGATGTTTTCAAAGGGTATAGCCAAATCCTCAACCCTTTGATTGATTCGTCTTCATGGGTTTTGCACAAAAATAAACTTCAACCACTTGATTCCTAGCTCTAAGCTGAAGTAGGTTTATAGATTAATGTGGGCTCACCACCCAAGCAAGCTTGGGTTAATACTCCTAAATACTTGGGTGGTTCTTTGGGGCACTCTTTCTTGTGAAGGTGAATAGCTAGAGATCTAGTGGCACATGTTCATCAATGGATGCCATAGGCTCATCTTCTCTCTCCTTGGGAACTATTGAAGTTCACCACAAGGATTTCTATCTCAACCTAAGGGAGTACATGGTGAGTAACTTTAAGGTATGATCTGCATCCCTTGCACCACACTAACCTACATTCAATGGCTTTCTAGGTTTACAATTTTTTTCTAGGGAGTCCTCAATATATACAAGGTACGTGAGGCCTAGACCATGAACACTAGTCTATCACAAGTGTGGATCGGGAGCTTCAGCAAGGTATTGAGAGCTTAGACCAAACCTTCACTCCTAGCCTGGAATCACCCTAGGCAATCGAAGCTCTACCAATTATGATGCAACTAGATTGGGGTACAACTTTAGTTCTCCCCCCTTTATATACCACGTCGGTACGCGTGGTTGGGATCATCCCCTAGGGTGATGAAATCCCTAGGAAGGTCCCCTAAAAGGAAAGGCACACTAGGTGTTTTTGATCCCCAAGATCACACAAAGCGTGAGGGGAGAACATACACACAAGCTAGTGACCTTATGTTTACCTAAAACATTGATCTAAATAGAATGAAGAGATATAAATATTTTTGATCCCCAAGATCACACTAGGTGTGAGGGGAGAGCATACGTCTATTACACCATTCTAGTCATAGAAAACAAGTTCATTTACCCTCTAATATAACTTTAGTGCCTAAATTAGTGGAAAAATAAAAAGTCTTGGCCAAACGTCCTACAAAACCACATATTAGTAGTTTTTCAATATTAGTCTTCGACGGTCAATAGCTACACCACTTGTTAGTCCAAGTGTTAGCTCAAAATATTCAGATTAAAATGAAATGAACATATAAGCATGAAAACACAAAATAAATTAAAGAAAATTACCAAACCTTTTGCTTTGAATGCTTGATTTCCCTCATATTTAAGTATTCAACTAGATAGCTTGTGACAAATGATTAGAAAAGTATTGTTTAGTATTATATGCCTAATGATTTAAGAGTGAAACTAAATAATAAAAGTTGATTTTAAAAAAAAAAATGGAAATAATTACTTCATTAAAAAGTGGAGGAGAAATGGAAAACACCTAAAAAATAAAATAATAAAAGTTGTCTTAAATAATTATTTCAATAAAATTTGTATGAAAAATGAAAAAATTCAAAAATCAGAATTTTGGCCAACTATGTTTCAATAGAAATTGGATGAAAAATAGAAAAAAAAAGAAAAAAGAAAATTCAAAAAAATCAGAATTTTGGTCGACTATGATTGTGTTTAAGCCGGAATGTATTCAGGCGAATAGGGTTCGACCGAATCCTATTTGGCCGAATATGTCCAAATGGCATGTGACTTGGTAGCAAAGTCACCATTTTTTCAAATTTCTAGAAATTTTCAAATTCTAGTAAATATTTATTTAATCAAAAATTATTTTAAAATAAAAAAGAAAATACCCTTTTGTAGAGCTCACAGTGTTGAATATATATATATATATATATATATATATATATATATATATATATATATATATATATATATATATATATATATATATATATATATGTTTTAGTATATAAATATTTTAAAATATTGCAAGTAGGTTGTTCAAATTCAAAAAGAGGCTCAATTGAAATTAAATAAAAAATAGTGAATCATCATAAAACAAATTGGAAAATATATGATGCCCTAGAGGAGAGAATCCTCTTTAAAAGGGTATATTTTGTTTTTTGAAAATGAAAAAAAACAATAGTTGACATCAACTGGAAACTATCAAATTTGGGTTAGTTTGATTTTAAAATGTTATTACGAGAAAAATATATATCAAAATTTCAATTTTTTTCCATGTCCTAGATATTGAAGTCGGCTATTTGGGAAAAAAATCAAGAGAAAATGATTAATTTTCTATTTGTTTCCTGACGTCAACTGAACGTCACTTTTTCTTAAAATTTTCAACATTACAAAATCTACTTTTAAATTGATAAAAAAAGATTAAAAAAATTAAAAAATTACATGAATAAACTTCAACAAAAGTTCTACATTTTATTAGTTTACATCATTTTGAAATTCAAAACATAAATACCACTTTTATGTGGTTGAATTTGAGAAATTTTTTTCATGTTGGTTGATTCCTTTATAAAGTGTGACATTGGTTTGTACTTTTACCCATAAGCGAATATGGATGGATTGAATGGAATGTATGGAATGAGTGAAAGTGATGGAGATGAAGACCTTGGATGAACAAGCTCTTTGTTTGAATTTTTGTTTTGATAGATGCCCCTAGTGAGTTTTGATGGAAAAGCATTCTTGGAGACCAATGCTTTCTAATTTTGAATTTTGATTATTACTTTTGATTTGTCCAATAACTTTTTATGTGGGCTAGAGGATGTGTCTTGACATTCTTTCTCATTCTTGACTTGTATTTTTGGAGGTCCAATAGCTTTTTATTTTGGCTAGAGGACTTTTCTTGATTTTCTTTTCTTTTCATCATGTCTTTTGCTTCTTGATCTCCTTTTAAAGAGGGCATTTTTATTTTTGATTTTTGAACTTTTCCCTTGTCCTTTTCTTGAGATATTCCTTGTTGATACAAGTCTATGATGTGAATGGACAGATGTGGAATAGATGAAGTGGAAGGAGTGATTGGAATGCTTGGTGGATGAATGGAAGTGGCGATATCATCAGTGAGGTCTTTGGGACTATCCTTTTTGGTACTGTTTGCGTCAACGGAGGCTTGAATATCCTTAATGACTTGGCAAGATGACTTAGTAGAGGTGAAATTAGGGGGAACATACCCTAACCCAAGATAGGTGGTATGGGAGGATGATGTTTGGATATCCTCAGCAGGGTTAGGATCAAAGAGTGGATTATCATAGATATCCTGGCCAAACATGGGGTTATCATGGACATGGAAGGTTTGTGTGGAAGCATATAGGGTAAAATCTTATGTATCATCAAGATCCCAAAAAAAATCGATCCATGCATGACCATATGTTTGTGTTCCTTCTGAAGTTGTCCTAACATCATTGTTGGAGGTTGAAGTCTTCGCATCAGCATTAGTATTATCATTTTTTTGCAACTTGTCCATACAATACTCGCCACATCCCATGTCATGTACTTAGACCTTGGGGTTCGATGATACGATACATGAAGGGGATACTTTGGTCAATGATGATGGATCAATGTAATGTGACAAAGTGGAAGATGAAGCCTCATTATTGATAGGCACTTAGAATTGTCTGATCCCTCTTAGGTTACTACAATATTGGAATGGATCAGGATTGCCAGCTATTGTGATTTTAGTGTCGTTGTATGGGAATTTAAGGTATTGGTGGTATGTGGATGGGACAACCTTCATGGCATGAATCCATGGTCAGCCTAGGAGAAGGTTGTATGGAAGGTCAAGGTCCAAGACTTAGAAAGTGGTGTCCATGATTGCAGGTTCAATTTGGATAGGAAGTGTGATAATTCCTTTAGAGGATCGCTCTTCATCATCATATTCTTTGATAACAATGTTTTTAGTAGTGTCTAAACATGCTTCTGAGAAGCCCAACATATTAAACAACTTCAAGGTACAAATATTCAACCCTGTTCCACCGTCTAATAGGACTCGTATAACTTTGGTTTTATGAACAAGTACTTCAAGGTGCAAAGGGTCGTTATGGTTTGTCTTTTCAATTGAATAGTCTTGGTCAAAAAATGTGGCATGATGGGAATTGGTCAAGTAGCCTACCATCTCTTGTAAATTATTGAAATCAAGGTCAGTGGGAACAGTTTTTTCTTGCAAGGCTTTATCAAGGATGGTTTGATGGTTAAGTGAGATACGTAATAAATCCAAGATAGAGATCTGCACGAGAGTCTTCCCCAATTGATCAAGCAAACTGTATTGGGATTTTGGTGGTTATTGTGGTAGTGGAGGAAAACCTTGAATGGTTACCTTGGTTCGGCGAGTGTTAACATCACATTCAAGAAGTTTCTTAATGGTAATGGTGTTGACATACTCATTGGTGGCTTGAATGTGATTTATGATAGTGGTGTGACCATAGTCATATTTGGCATTGGTGTAATTGGTTGAATTGTTATTGGTCTTATTTCCTGAACTGGAGGCCTTTTCTTTTCCATGGCCATGTGAAGGATTGATAAAAACTTTATGGTCACTATTTGAATACTTTTGTTGCTATCTGTTGAGCTCAATGGTGCCATTTTCCACAAGGTCTAGTATAATGTTCTTTAGTTTTTGGCACTGTGATAAGTTATGTCCTTTGGCTCGATGGTAGTCACAAAAGGTGTTATCATCCCACCAAGATGGTTTAAACTATCCAAGATCATATTGTTTTGGGTCTGGAAGTTTATTGACATTATGTTGCAAGAGTTGTTTAAAAATCAACTCAATTGACTTCCCTAAAGGGGTGTATTGACATTTTATTGGAAACTTCCTTTAGGTTCTTGGTTGTGTATTATGGACAACATTGGAAGTTTGATCAATAGTTCTTAGTGCATTATTGGATGTGTTAGGCCCTCTACATTTAATAGTAAGACCTATATATACAATCTTGGCATTGACAACTCCATCATTAGTTACATTCTTGTTCTGAGCCCAATATTTTCCTTTGTCATTTGAGGTGTTTTGTGTGTGTGTTTTTGTTGGCAATCTTGATTTCTCCTTTTTTAATATGGGAATTTTAAAAGATGATGCCTCTTTCCACTAGGTTGGCAAAATCAAGTGCAATACTACATCTGCAAATCATGTTTCAAGATTGAGTTTAAGTTTTCAATGAACATGACAAATTTTTGTTTCTCGAGTATTTTAACGGGACATCGACTAGCCAAACCTCTCCATCATTGGAAGAAGGTTACAAAATTTTTGCCCTCTTCTTGTGCGGTATGGAATAAGGTGGAAATGGTAATTTTTTTGTCAATGTTGAATGTGAAGTGTTTCATAAACTTTTTTCTATTTCTCCCCATGTTCTTATGCTAGTTGGTAACCACGAGAACCACTCAAGTGCTATGGTCATAAGACTTCTTGGGAAAATTCTCATTAGGTATGTAGGGTCGTATGTAATATCTACACAATCCATACAAAATTATCTTATGCGTTCAAGTGGATTGCTCTTCCATTTGTACTTAGGTAAGTTTGGTATGACAACCATGTAGGAAAGGTGGCATGTATAGACTCCTGTCAAAAGGATAAGGACATAAGTCTTGGCTAGAGTAGGTCTTTTTGTTAGACATTTGAATGTTTTCCATTTGTTGTTGAAGGGAAAGCACTTGAGTTTTTAGGACATCCACTTGATTCAATGACGCGTCTTGTATATTTTGAGACCTCATGTTGGTGTTTTGAAGTCCAATGTTATGGGATGGGTTTTGATTAGGTGTATGTGTTAGTGACGAATTTTGGTTTTGCATGTAGGATATGTAGGGTGGAATTTGGTTTGAAGTGATTTTATTATAAGTGGAAATATGAGTATTGTGGGGAGGATTGGATTGTGTATTCCATGATCTTGTAAAAGTTTGACCATGTGGATTTTGGTTGCCATATTGTGGGAAAGGGCCATGGTTACCATGTTGCATGAAGGAGCCTTGGTTTCCAAGTTGTGTGTTTTGAAAAATGGAGCCTTGGGTATTGTTTTGCACATGTATATGTGGAGTAGCCCCTTTTTGTGACAGTGTTGTTTTGGTTGGCTCCTATGTTTGGTATGGCACTCATTTTGTGAGGTGTCTTGATGACCACTTTAGGTTTCTTGATTGTATTGCTTGTTCCAAGTGGATTTAAGGATGATTCCCCTATGGTAAATGACATACCAAAGGATTGTGACATAGGTTGGGTCATGTTAAATGTCATTCCTTGTGTCATGCATTATGTGCCAAATAGGGAGGTGTGGATTTTGTGGCATCTTGTGTGCTTCCTCCTAATGGCATGGATGTATTAACTTGTGGGATAGAAACACTAGATATGGGTGTATTGGTTCCTTGAGTTTGGTTGATCGGTGTGGATGATTCTCATAATGTGTCGATGTCAAAGCTAGGAGGTAATGTAGCACCTTTTGTTAATATTTTAGCTAAGTAATGTTGATGGTCATGTGCCAAAAACTCATCCAAAAAAAGGAAAATTTAGGATCTTGTGTGGTGGCCTCTATTTCTTCTTTGACAATGTTTCCATTTGGGTCTCTAGTGAAAAACTTCTCAAAATAGAGCTTTGTATGGTCTAGGTGTCTGAAGAGATGAGGTATCAATTGGGTTATCAAACTCATTGTCTTGTGGGATGTCCATTTCTTTTCTTTTCCTTTGCAAACTGGTTTCAACTATGTAATACTTGAAAAAGGAAAAGTGGATGTGAGGATGATGTGGAAAGATGACTATGCAAAGGTATGCCTAAGGATGACCAAGGTGTAACTAAGACTAAGGTTATACAAGATCTAGGGTATATCTAAGGACAATACAAGGTTATGGATTCAAAGTGACAAGGTGTCAATATGTCAATAGGATGGTGTCACAATGAGGTCCAAGTTATGGAAATGTCTATGAAAGATGGTTATTTTTTTGGATTCTTTAAGGTATAAATAATGTTTAAGGATGATGTCAAGAAAAAAAAAACCAAATTGACAATAGTCAAATGTCAAGAGTGCTACAATGAGATCAAAGGCTTCAGCAATGTCTAAGGTATGCCAAATGGAATGGAAGTGTAAAAGAATGATGGGCGAAAGTGGTAATATGAACTAAGGTATTGAGTACTAAAAACCTTATGGAAAATTCAAAGAAAGGTTGCTTGACCAAACTAGGATAGCCAATGTTAAAAATCTGGTTTGTCAATACTTCAATGATAAGGATGACTAAATGGCAAGGTTTGACAAAGGTGGTCTCAAACTAGCCTTGTGAGTTGAGGATCCAACCTAAATGACAAAGGACTAAAGATGGTGGAAAAGGTTGAAGTCAAGACAAATCTGATTTGGTCACTATGGACTAATCTTAAGTCTGATAAGCTTCCAAAGCTAACTTCTATAGCAAGGTGAATGAAAGCTAAAGGATGTCCTAATGTTTAGCCTAAGATCAATGCAAGGTATGTAATGATAGATGAATGAGTGGATGATGGATTAAAGTTGTAGAAATTTTGCAATTTTATGATCAGAGGACCAAGTAATGCTCGGATTGATAAGAGAATGTATTTGTTTCAGTTTCACCTAAAAAAATTTGTTACAAGCAATTGTGTTGTTTCAGGTCTTAGTTGTGATGAATGATATTCAGTTGTGGATTTTTGAAAGTGGAAAATGTAGATTTCTATGTCACAATTGTGGTTAATGACACTCAGTTGTGGCTCATAGTATATCTTGCTTGGGTTTTGATTTGGTTTGACCAATTTTAAGGTGATTTTATGAAGTTTGGATTTGGAAAACATAGATAACAATTGAAAACACTTGTCTTTGTTTGTTCTAAATATGTTAAAAATGTGCAAGAAGACACTTATAGACAATGCACAACCTAGGATTCTCAAGATATACCACTCACTATATCCCCACTTGGATTTCTCCTGCCAACTAAATAAGGCAAACAGCTAGAGACTTGGCGGCACTGGCTCCCCCTTCCGTGACACTCACTTCTCAGGCACACCAAGTCTCAATTCCCCAAAGATGAATTTTTGCCTCTACACACAAATGGTGAAGATGTGGGGTGGCTTTAGAACGATCGTTCCTACGCTAGCAAGTGAAAAAATTGGTTCTTAATAAGCGCTCTCATTCAAGGTGGCCATACATGTGGCAAGATTAGCTAAAGATTAATTCAATCAAGAGGCCTCCCAATCCCTTCCTAAGAAATTATTTTGATGTGTCACATGAACACTAGAGGTGGCACTTGTCGGTATGACACATCTGCACCTATTGCTTATGACTATCGTCACAAACACATTTTATATATAGTGGTTCAAAAGAACTTAACTTTAGCTTATTACTACTTGGGTCGTTCCTACCTTTTGAAGCAGGGTAGCATGCCCTCTAAAGGTATACAAAAACAAAAAAGTACATTGTTTTTGGTTTCCCAAATCGCACGAAGCACAAGGAGAGAGCATACACAATGCCTTTGCCTCACACTCACATGATGTTCATTTTAAGTCTAAAGCCAAATGTGTGGGTGATTGTAGAAAATGCCAAAAAAAAAATTGATTCTCAAGATCACCAAATGGTGTGAGAGAAGAGCATACACATCTTAAGACAAGTTGCAAACCACAAGAAAATTTTGAGAGACTTGTTCTTTTTAACCCTCAAAGCAATATGAAAAATACACTTGATGCAAAGGTTAATTTTAGACCAATGAGTGAATATGCATGTTCTTTTTAACCAATGAGTGAAATGCAAATTAAGATAAATTTAAGCCCAATGACATGTAAATGGAAGGCTAATTTTTATCCCAATGAATGTATAAAAAGAAGGAAAAATAGATAAATTAGAAAAATCAAGTGAGATGCCTCTTTTCCACCTATTCAACATAGTGGAAATCAGATGGTAGCAACATAAAACCTCTAGACTACCAAATGGAAAAGGCAAAAAAATGAAAAACTCCAAATTTAAACCCCCTCTTATTGAAAAAACTCTAATGTTTAAAGATTTTATTTTTCATGAATTTTCATCCATAGTAAAAAAATAAAGAACATACCCCCATTATAATTCTGAGAGATTTCCAAAAATGTAAGAAAGTCTGAAAAATTTGTTGTTTTGCTCCCAAAATTATATTTTTATGAAAACTCATAAATTTTTTTATAAATAATTCAAAACAACTCTAAAAAATATTTTTTTTTAATTGGAAGCTCCTAATATTATCTCCAACCTGAAAACAAATTCGAAGAAGATCTACAACGGATTGTGAGATATGATGAAATATGTCTAAAACTCTAATTTTCAAAGATCTATCTTTTTTATAGTTATTTTTCTTCAAAATTAAAAACATAAAAAATAGACCCCTATTAGAATTTAGAGAGATTTCCACAAATATAAACAAATCTAAAAACTTAGCTCATTTTCTCTCAAAATTATTTTTTCATGAAAAAAAATTAAAAAAATTATAAATAATTAAAAAGAAATCCAAAAAATCTGATATTTGGACTGAAGGCTCTTGATATTGTCCCCTACTTGCAAAAAAAATTGTGATAAAATATACAGTTGTTTGAGAGATATGGTCAAATCTTTCCAAACTCTAGGCTTGTGTCTCCAACCATAGCTGCCAAATGCTAGTCTCCAAATTTTTGCAAAAAATAACAATATAAGATTAGGAAAATCTGCAAAAATTAATTTCACGTCAGGCTCACAAATGTAAATCAAGGCTAAAAATTATCAAGGTTAGGCAATCAAGCATATAAATCAAACCCTAATAAACAATGAGTTACAAATAAGCATACATACATAAAAATATGGAACAATATTACTAAAAGTCTTCATAGCACCATTGATTCACCTTCATTGCACTTCTCCATTTTGCTTGATATGAATAATTTCCCTCAGATTTTTGAGTGTGCAAATAGGCCTAATAATAATGACAAAGAAAAATATTGAAGATTCTCAATTGACTATGGATGCACTTAACTTGATGTTGATAGCAAGATTGATAGGTTGTCGTTAGGTCCCATTACTTTAGAAGATAAAACATCAATATATCAACCAGGCAGTGTTCAAGGCTATTTACAATAGAATTAGGTGACTTGACTATCTCTCTTAGATTTTCTTTATTTTTAGAGCGACTGAAATTAATCTTAACCTAAGGTCGTTTAACTAGTTAACTGAAAATAATTTATCTAAAAAGCTGCAAAGTATTTAAACTAGAAAGCACAAGATAATTAATCTAGAAAGCATGACAACTAAACTAGTAAACACATAAATAACTAAACTAAGAATCAGGTAAACTACAAAAGTAGAAAAACTTGTAAACAATCCATGAAACATCTAATTAATAACAGTAACAGTTATAACAGTTAACATAAAGTAACTAGGGAAATGAAAGACAACGGGTGCTCTGAAATTTCAGACTCTAAGATGACAGAATTAATTACTATTTACATAATTAACATTAAAAATGACTACACTCATAATTATTATCCATGCAATAAAAACAACAAAATTCTTTAAAGGAAATTATTTATCTATTTAATCTATCATCCCTTCAGCGGCCAGCTTGTAGGTTCCTATGTTCAGGTCACATGCATAATGTAATCAATTCATCTTCCATTAAAAGTAATCTTCATCCATAATTTCAACAACTCAGAGATTGATATGCACTAGTTTCTTTATTCATATATATTCAAAAAGTATGTCGACAGCATAACAGTACTATTTTTCCTCCCTTTTTACTTCTGAAGATTATATATTTATAAAAAAGCTTCTAACTAAATCCTATATTTCAGATGGTTTAGATTACCATTGAAAAAGTCTGTAACAGATTTTGAACAAACTTTATGTCTTTAAATGCCCATTACATAAATATTAAAGAGGCTCGAGTTGAACCATAAAGTCTTAAACTTTAAAACATAACAAAGATTTAACTAAAGAAACTATGGTTTTAAATCCATCATCCTAAAGTTCTAGAGCATGTTCCCAATGCATGTCTTTAATTTTTTCTGGAGCTCATTTTGGTTGAACGCTTTTGACTATTGTATGATGATCGATTATTATCCTACAAAACACTTAAAACTACCCATTAAATCTACATTGGGAAGATACTTCAATAAATCACAAGAAATAAAGTTTGTACTATTTTTCTTGAAAGATAAGCAATTATTATGCCTGAAGTTTAATTAAATGGTAGAGAATAACTATTTTGCATATATGAGGAAGGGTTTTATTATGTTATCATGGTGATTTTATTCTTACCTCATCACTTCCTCCCCTTCCTAATTTCTGGCAGATCCTCCCACCCTTTGTTGCGACCCCTACCCTCCTTCTATGTTCAATTATTCATATTTAGCACTAATATCATACAGATCATCTATTGTTTTAACAAACTCCTCAGGTTCGTATAGGAAGCCTTGATGATAAGTAACCCACATTCTCCACATGTTTAAGAGTTCATTATCCTAATCTATATTAATATGAAAAGAAAGTTATGGTGAAAGCAACGGGAGAGTTCTGTACCTCATCCCCATCCAATCTGTTATGAGGTCTTTTAAGATTTTGGCCTAGGCATCTGCTCTTTTGTAGGACCATTTGATGTTAAGAGGGGAGATTACTTCTCTTTTCTTCAAGTATACTGGTAGTGGGGTGTATCTCTCTTCACAGGCATTCCAAGCCTTACCAATTAGTTTTGGCCCATGTTCTATGAAATGGTTGTAACATAGTCGGAGGTTATCATTATATCTCATATTCACAATTTCTTTAGTTTTAACAGCCAAAAAGTATGCTTTCAAAGTTGCAGGGTTCTTGTTGGGGTGTCTCATCTAAAGACCTACATTCTTCTCTACTTGAGATTATTCTCTAGTGTGTTCTTTCCAATGAACTTGATTACGCATAGTAGATAACAAAGATCTTAATTGCACTTCTCCAACAAAAAGGTTAATAAAGAAATCATTATGTGTTTCCATCAGTAAATTGTGAACAAAGAATTCACATAACATATCTTGTTGCTCAAGAGCTGATTCTAAAAATACTTTAACAAATTCACAGTCATTAGGGTCATGTGGCTGGTTATGATAGATTCTCATAAATTTACATCTTAACAATTGTTCACTTAAAAACATAGAATATAGCCTTGATGGTCTCCTGCATGCTAATATAAATTCTCCTATTTGGCATGCATCTTGTTTTTCCCTATAGACCCTATCAAATGACTCTTTCAGCAGTACCAACTCCTTTTTCAACATGATATTATCAATCCTATCATCCTTCAAGAAATAGCATCTTTCCATCCACTTTATTATTAATGGGGGAATTCGGACTTGGAACCATTCCATTACAGTTGGTTCAATCTGAGTTCCCTTTGATTCCATTATTGGTTTATTGGTGCTTTCTTGCAAAATCATGTTCCAGTTCCACAATCTTACTGAGAGAAACATTTAATTCTTCATTTTGTTTGTTCTTTTCTTCTTCAAAAGCTTGAAATAACTGCATAAAATTATTTTTCAAACTTTCAATTTGTTTATCCTTATCAGACAGATTAACTTTATATGTCTTATTCTCTAGATTCCATCTTTGAATTTGTATCTGCAATTTATTAATAAATGCATCCTTCTTTTCTATCTGCAATTTCAAATTTTGAATCTCCTGATCCATTTTTCCTATCATAGTAATGTGTACTACTATTTCCTCTTGTTTTTGTACAATATGTTCTTCATTTTTCTGTAATTGATTTCTTAACTCATCAATTTCCACTTTCGATTTTTCTATCTTTGCATTAACACTATTATTTTTAGTTGTTTCAATAACTTTATTTACAATAGGAGACAAATTTTCTAAAACATTATCCTCAACCTCCATAAAAGGTGGAGATTATTCTCTCTAGTCTTCTTCTTGTATTTCTTCAGCAGGGGCTTCTTCCTCTTGTCCTATGTGGGGAGGTATTTCTTCTCCTTCTACCCTTGGAGACTGATAAACTTGCTCCCATATTTCCATTATTTCCACATTATCAGTGGGTTCCTTAGTTTCTATTGAGTTTCACTGCTTTCTAGACTCCTTTTTCTTTAAAACACTCATATGTCTTAAACTAGGGGTTATGTAGACTCAGAGGAAAATATCTTACTTCTCCTCAAGGGAGGAGTGTTCTGAAAATTAACGGTTGACCTTCTTTTCCTCTTGTTAGAGGTAACTCTTTCTACATCTACATGAATAATTTCAACATCCCTTGACTAGTCGAGGGTTCTCAAATTATTGGCTAGAAGTTTTGGTGCTTCATCATTGGGGGTTGTGGGAATTTGAGCTTCAGGAGCTCTTGAGGCCTCAGGGGAAGTTTCTCCAGAAGGTGAAGCAATTTGTTTGGAGGATTCCCCTTCTAATTTTCTTGTGGGCACAAATTTTTCAAATTTTCAAAGAAATTTCTCCCACTTACTTTCAAGTTTCTTTCAAAAATGATATTTATACATTAATTGAATTAACTCATGGTGTTTCAACAAACCTAAACCAACTTTATATCTTTCTATGGAGGAGATGATGGATTCACTCAAAAAGTCAGGCAAATTGACCCTAAGAGCAAGGTCTTTTTTTCCATCATGCAATTGTATAAGCATATGAAATGCAGGTCCTACCATAGTAGTAATTTGGCCTTCACAAGTAAAATATTTTATGATCCATGCAACAACTGTTCCCAAGGGTTCTAATATGGAGGTCCTTTGAAACCCCTTGTTTTGTCCTGTAGTACTAATAACTGTCATGGGTTGAGGGTCTCCCCCTCTAAGAAATAATTCTGATAACTTTTGATATGTGATTTGAGAGGTTTCAAATAACTTAATAGTTGAATTATCTAAACTAGAGAGGGGAGAAATGACTTTTAGACTCACCTGAAAATGCGTTCCATGTAGTATCACCTGGCCATTGGAATAATTTTATTCAAATGATTTCACCAACTACTCATTATACCCCTCAAACTTTTTGAAAAAATCCAACCATCCCACTTCCTGAAACAAACTAGAAATGTTGCTTAATCCCATTAATTTATCCGCTGAGGCTAGCTCTGATTTCTTCTTCACACCCCCCATTTTCTATCTCTACTCTTTCATTTTTTCTAAAAAATTTAATAGTGCAAGAAGTTTGTGCAAAATTGTTTTGAAGATATAATCAAGGAACGATTATTTATTTATATTTGTTTAAAACCTTACTGTGCAATGATGATAATTTGCATGGAGGAGTGCGAAAAGAGTGTCATACTACCAGTTAATCAATTTTTGGCTCAAGTTACTAAATTAGGAAGGGAGAAACTCATGCCAATTAATTACACCTTATTCAAAAATAACTACCTATTTTTAAAGCAAAAATTTATACTTACTTACATTATGTGATCACTTGAAGATTATGTACCTTTGTTGATTTAACAGGATGAAGGAATGGTATTGGTTAAGGTGGCAACATATTTATTATGACATGAGTAAGGCAACTTGTGAACGATGAAGTCATAAATGATAACAGGCTATCATAATGGCTTTTATTTATGATGGAAAAATGGCGGTGAGTCAGAATAACCACACTAAGCAGGGATACCAAAGTGACAACTTAAAAAGAAGGCATGTGTACGTGAGTTTGAAAAATCAAAGCATCAAAAATAAATTTAAATTTTATGGAAAAAGGTGGGTGAAAGGAAAATGGATAAGTTCTGGAGCACGCTTATGAACACGCGCTCAAAAAAAGTGAATAAGTTTCAAAGCACGCTTGTGGAAAACACTAGAAATGAAGAAGATGAATAAGTTTTGGAGCATCGAAGCACTTGAACTAGATAAGTTCCAGAGCATCGTTGAAATATGCAGTCGACACAGCAACTGAAGATAAGGTTCCAGAGCATTATCGAAAGGTGCAGCCGAAGTGGAAACTGAAGGAAGGTTCCAGAGCATCATCGAAAGATGTAGTCGGAGTAGCAACCGAAGGAAGGTTCTGGAGCATCATCAAAAGATGTAGTTGGAGCAACAACAAAGAAGGTTCCAGAGCATCATCAAAAGATGCAGCCAGAGCAACAACCGAAAGAAGAAAAATGGATGTATGAGTGAACTTGATCTTCAAGAGCCTTTCTCAACCAATTACCATTCTATAGGGACAAAACACATGATTTGATGAGTTGAAATGCAAATTCTGGAGCATCTGGGAACCAAATCTCACAAGTTTCAAAGCACCACCGCAATCTAGCTCATAAGTTCTGAAGCACCACCGCAATCAAGCTCATAAGTTCCCGAGCACTGCCGCAACCAAAGGTAAGTTCCAGAGCACCAGGGCATCTGAACTAACAAGTTCTGGAGCATCGTAGCAAGGTGCTCAGAAAGTTGTTTTTGATTTATAGTAAATTCCTACAAAATAAAAATAAAATTTAGCCAAGTCCAAAGAAATAAGAATTAATGAAGAATTATTTGAAACAAATTTGTGCACATGCCTTTTTATTACAATTTTTCATATATTTATATAATTTTTTTTATATATGCAAGGTTTATATTGACTATGCCAAGGAAAATTCAATGCATTGGATTTATCCCTACATTTATACCAATTTTGTAAATTCCTCCTTGTTGACAGGTTTATGGTAGATACGTAGGCAATGACCATTTACCAAGAGGTTTCGTGCATCACCATCAATAGGTTTTAGCTGAACTATGCCATTTGAAAACACTTCAAAAATTTCATATGGACCTAGCCAATGAGTTTTGAGTTTTCCTTTGTGATCTTTATATCTGGAATCAAATAGAAAGGCCCAGTCACCATTATGGAACTCTCTTTCTTTAATGTTCTTATCATGCCAAACCTTTCATTGTTGTTGAACTAGCTCAGTTTGATGGACAACATCCAAACATAGCTCATCCAACTAGCTTAACTATAAAACTCGCTCCACTAGGGCTCATTTTAGATCTAGGCCCAACTCCATAGTTGTTCTTAGAGTTTGGAGTTCAAAATCAATGGGCAAGAGAGGTTTCTTCCCAAAAACAAGCTCATAGGGGCTAAACCCAGTTGTGGATTTCCATGTTGTGTTGTATGCCCAAACGGCTTCAGGCAATTTCCTAGCCCAATCTCTCCTCCCTGAAGAAACCATTTTCATCAATATGTTCTCTAGCTCCCTATTAGTCACCTCCACTTGAACATTTTCCTAAGGGTGATAAGGAGATGACTTCATATGACTCACTTGAAAATGGTTCGTGAATGCCGGGAGAACTTTGGACATGAATTGGGGTCCCTGGTCTGTAACAATGGTTATGGGAGCTCCAAACCTTAGAAATATCTTATTATAGAGGAAGTCAGTGACTTGTTCCTCTCTTGCAACTCATAGGGTCTAAAATTATGCCCATTTAGTCAAGTAATTAGTGCAAACGAATATGTATTCTTTCCCTTGAGAGGAAGGATCTATGGGACGGATAAAATCCAATCCCCATTTCTCAAATGGTTCAAGGACTACCAATGGTTGCAAAGGAATTTCAGCAGAAGTTCTTGGTCTTCCTAACCTTTGACATTCATCACAATGATGAACATAATTTTTGACATCTTTATGCATTGAAGGCCAATAATACCCAACGCCTAAGATTTTATGAGAAGTTCTCTTTATAGAATAATGACCCCCAGAAGGATCATTGTGACAAGTTTTAAGGATACTATATGTTTCATCTGCCCTGACACATCATCTCAAGACCATGTAAGGGCCACAACTGAATAGTATCCCATTAATCCATTTAAATGGGACACTCTCTCTAACAATTTGCTTCCTTTGTTTCGATGTAAAACCAAGCGGTACTTCTGAAGTGGCTAAATAGTTGGCAAGGCCAGCAAACCAAGGGGTCTTTGTAGAGATAGCAAACAAATTTTCATCTGCAAACTCATCTTGTATAGGTGCACAGTCCCCACCTTCTTGTTCAATTCCAGACAAAAAATTTGCTACTACGTTAAATTTCCCTGGCTTGTCAATTATTGTTACATTAAACTCTTGAAGGAGTAGTAACCACCTAATTATCCATCCCTTTACTACAGGTTTATTCATCAGATATTTAACAGCTGAATGGTCTATATAAACAGTAACTTTGTACCCTATATTGTAATGGAAGAACTTTTTAATGGCATGTACCATAGCCAAGAATTCTTTTTCTATTGTTGTGTAGCTTCTCTTAGCAGATATCAGGTTTTTACTAATAAAATATATGGCATATTTACCCCCATTCTCATCTTCTTGACCTAATACTCCACCAATTGTGTCATCCAAAGCATCGACATAAATGTGGAATGGAAGATTCCAATTTGGCCCACTCAGTACGGGAGCAAAGATAAGTTTCTCCTTTATTGTTTCAAATGATAGTTGACACTCAGGTGTCTAGTTAAACTCCACGTCTTTCTAGAGAAGGGAAAACATAGGGACCGCTACCTTACTGAAGCTTTCTATAAACCTCTGATAGTATCCAACATTCCTAAGAAAACTTCTAACATTTTTTTTTGTCTAAGGAGTAGTTAGTTGTTGAATGACTTTAATTTTCTTGGGATCAACCTTAATTCCTTTAGGAGAGATATGATGACCTAAGACTATTCCTTGTTCCACCATTATCAAACACTTTTTGTGGCTCAAGGATAGTCGGTGATCCTTGCATCTCTCTAAAACCCTATCCAAGTTTGGAAGGGCTTCATCATAGGTTGACCCATAGACAATGAAGTCATCCATATAGAATTCTACATAGTCATTGATAAGCTCAACAAATATAGCCAAAATGGCTCTTTGGAAAGTTGCAAGGGCGTTACAAATTCCAAAGGGAAGAACATGATATGAAAATGTTCCCCATGGACAAGTAAACATCGTATTATCTAGGTCTTTTGGTGCTACTTGAATCTAGTTGTAACCACTAAATCCATCTAAAAAGGAGAAATATTTCCTCCCAGCCAAATTGTCTAGAACCTAGTCTACAAATGGTAGGGGAAAATAATCTCGATGAGTGGCTTTGTTAAGTTCTCTATAATCCATGCATATTCTCCACTTTTCTTTTTTCTTTAGCACTACAACCAGAGGTGAAACCCACTTACTGTTAGAAATGGGATAAATAAATCCCACTCAAAGGAGTTTCTCAATTTCATTTTTGACAATATCTTTTAATGCAGGATTGAGTATCCTTCGTGGCTAACATATTGGCCTTATAGTAGGATTAGTATAAATATGATGTGTACAAACACTTGGGTGAATTCTCCTCATGTCTGTATAGTCCCAAGAAAAATCTTTAGACCTTTTTACCAAAACATTAATAATATATCCTCTTCTGATTCTATCAGCCAACTATTGATGTTCAAGGTTTTTCTCGGCAGTAGCATAATTGTTTTTGTTCCTAGATGGGAAGAAGTGACAATATGTATTGGTCATAACAATTTATTGAGAGGATAGATATGAGGTATAATTCTATGAAATATAGCAATGTCCTCAAAAAAATGGTTAGTTATGGGAATCATATTGGCCAAAGGACAAGGCATTCCCATAGTAGTATAATTATGTTCAATCCCATGTACATCGATTGGTTGTCCTAGAATTTCTGGTGCATCCACCATTTCCTCATCATATGATCCTATGGTAAGGTGTGATATATTGTTTACTAACTCATCCTCTAATAATTCTCCATGTTGTTTAATAACTACCATGGCTAATGAGGCCAAACTTTCTTGACTACTAGACTCTTCTGGTTCATCAACCCAAATTTTGTTATATTCAATCGGTTTAGCAAGAGGGTACAAGAATAAATGTTTATTGTTCAGACCATGTGAAATGATCATTCCTCCCTCTCTGCATTTGATTTTAGCTACGACAGTGGCCAACCATGGTCTTCTAAGAATTATCGGATAACTGTCTTTGGGTGTAAGGGACTGAGTTACCTGGAATTCCACTGGATATTCCCATCCATCAACTTTGACAAGAACGTATTCAATAACACCCTTGGGAGTGGCTATGGACTGGCTTTCCATCTACAAGACTGTAGTTGTAGGACATAAATTAGTGAGGCCAAATTTTTCCATCATGTCCACAGTCATTACATTAATGGTTGCTTCTAAATCCACTAATGCTTTAGGTATTGCTACCTCATTAATCGTGACAGTTATTAGTGGACTATCGGGATCATCATATTTTCAAGAAAATGAATTTCCATACAAAAAGTTAGCTAAATAACCGTTCATGTGCATAGTATTTATTCTCTTTAGTTTCCTCTCAAATTTTTAATGCACAACTATTTGATTAGCTGGTTCAATTCTGGAATCTCCTTTATTGCTTGCAGCAAGGGAACCTCTATTTTTTGTTGTTTTATTTCTTGTATTAACGTGGTTTCAAAAGTCGAAATCATTTCCGGAGTATATTTCAGAATGGTCGGTTTCAGACGCTCTAGAAATGGCACTTGCATTTTCTCTTTTGGAGTGGTATTCTTTTTAAGATCAATTGAAGAATGACCTCCCTCCTTCTGAGGTAAGTTGAAATCTCCTATTGACAATGGTGGTAGAGTAGTGTCTGTGGTAATAGTTTGGTTGGGGTCTAAAGGTGGAGTGACCTTTTTAGCATTTTTGGAAGTAGGTTCATCCACAATTTTTTCAATGGTTGGTGGTTGAAGTGTTCTACCAAAGCACAGCTAAACATGTCAACAATGTATGGCATTACATTTGGTAACATTGTCCTATTCAGTGGAGTATACCAGAGTATTTTGTAGATTGTTCTTAGGATTGGGAAGTGGTTACACCAGAAGCTGAGGTTGATTTAACTGTTCACTCTTTGGAGGATCCTAGGGTGGCGGTAGTAGATCTTGTTGTTGATTCTTCTGAGGGCCAGTATAGAATTGATTTTATCCCTGGTTCCATTCAGAAGCAATATGTTGTGGATACCACTATTTTTGAGTTTAGTTTGTTGATGTTACAGCATGGGGCCTATAACTTTCAGCAGTTTCATCAAATAAAAGAAATAAAGTAAATGATAGCCAAAGGCTATTTAATTTATTGTGGTCTAATTTAAGTGAAGAAGCACTTCACTTTATTAAATGAATAATATTTATTATTTTGGCTGACTCATGTAATTTATTATTTCTAAAGAGTGGTCGACCTTCTTGAAGAGTCGCTTTGTTTTGTATAAATACAAGGTGATGATCTCTCATTTGATCATCAGGTTTATTCATTCATATTCGCATCTCTAGAAGAAGTTCGCACTTGAGCAACAAATCATCATCTTGCAGCAATAGATCGAATTCAAGGAGAATTATATTCATTTGTATCTTCACATCTAGGAGAGGTTCTATTATTCATTGTATCAAATTTGGCCTTGTGTTGGGCCTGAGTTGTAAGTAGATTTTTTCTCTTCTTCCTGAATATATAAGCGATATATTTGTTGGGTTTTTCCTCTTGAGTTGGAGGGTTTTCCCAGGGTATCTTGTGGTGTTCATTATTTTATGTGTTACAATTTCTTCTTATTGAATTTTTTATTCTAAAACTAACATGGTATCAGAGTGGGTTTAAAGAAGATCATGATTAGATTTACATAAGCAGCGCTTTCATCCACTCTTTTTCTTATCTTCTACCATCTATCTCATCTTCAAAATGGTGAATGGGCTCAATATCGGAGATAGGCTTGAAGGTGCTTCCAACTTCACCTCTTGGAAGTTTAGAGTGATGCTTGCATTAGAAAAAAGTGATCTTGCTGAGTTTGTGGAGGGTGAAGTTCCTAAAATTTCTAATGAAAATGAGAAGCCACAATGGAAGAAGAATGGCACTAAGGAAAAAAATATTTTGGTTGATTCAATGAAGGACTACCTTGTGCCAATTATCTCCAAGTTGAAGACAGCAAGAGAAATGTTCAAAACCTTGGAGGAAATGTATGAGTTCAATAACACAAGAAAATCTATTGCTTTGAAGCAACAACTTCATCATGTCAAGATTGTGAAAGGATATTTTTTCATGTCCTTCTTCATGAAGATCACTGAATTGAGAGATCAGCTCTCTACCATTGGGCATATGGTTGATGATAAGGATTTGGCCATGTTGGCTCTTAATGGTCTTCCTAAATCTTGGGAACCATATATCCAAGGCATTAGTGCGAGATCAAAGCTACCTAAGTTTGATCACTTGAGGGAAGATTGCATTCAACAGGAATTGAGATTAGCAGCAAGAGGCAATGGGAAAAGTTCTACCAATGAGGAGATTCATGTACTTGCCACTCAATCTTCAAAGAAGAGAGGAAGAGAAGGAAATAAAGGTTACTTCAAGAGGAATAAAGATAGAATATTTGATGGTGATCCTGCATCTAAGAAGAAGAAGGATCTTTCCCACATACATTGCTTCAAATGTGACAAGTTTGGTCACTATGCAAAGGATCTCCCAACTAGACCAAATTAACATGCTTCAATTGTGGATGTGGGTGATATCTCTCCTCTAAAGGATTCAAGTGAATTTCTATTCTATTATGCCTTATCAAGCAATGTTCCAGCAGATAGCAACACTTGGTTGATTGAAAGTGGCACCTCTCGTCACATTACTGGACTTACAGAACATCTTTTAGATTTGGTGATGAGAGATACAAGTGCTCAAGTCATAATTGGAGATGATGCATGTTATTTAGTGAAAGGTGTTGGGACCTCCATTCTTCACTTGGATTCTGAAATCTCCTTGCAGTTGAGTGATGTACTATTTGTACTAGGTATCAAGAGGAACCTTATCTATATTTCAGCCTTAGAGGACAAGGGATATCAAGTTGCATTATCCGAAGGTAAATTTCTTGCATGGCCGAAGAACTCTAGCATCAAGTCAGCCCGAGTGATTGGTGTTCGGAAAGAATGTCTCTACAGACTTTCTACTCATCCACTATAGGATTTTTTGCATAATACATCAAGTTTGTGTGAGCTTTGGCATAGAATACTTGATCACATTCACTTTTGAGTGCTTCCAACCATGGAGAAGATGCTCAACGGAATTCCTAAACTCAGCCAAGAGCATGAAGGTACTTGTTGAGGATGCGCATTGGGTAAGAATACTAGAGGACCCTTTCATAGTAGAGAAATTAGATCCAAATGCATTCTAGATCTTGTTCATTCTGATTTGTGTGGTCCAATGTTTGTTGCTTCTTTGAGTGTCTTATATTATGTAATTTTCATTGATGACTACTCTAGAAAGACTTGGATTTATTTCTTTATAAAGACTAAAGAATCTAAGGAAGTACTTGAGAGATTCAAGTAATTTAAATCTCAAGTAGAGAACTTTTCTAGGAAGAGGATCAAATTTCTGAGATCTGACAATGAAGGAGAATACATCTTTGGAAATTTTCATAACTTTTGTGTTGAAGAAGGAATTAAGAGGGATTTTTGTGTTCCCTATAATCCACAAAAAAATGGTGTAGCAGAAAAGGAAGAATAGATCTATTGTAGAAGCAACTAAGGCCATGATTCATGATCAGGATCTGCAAATCTTCCTTTGGACCAAAGCTTCTAGGGCAGTTGTGTATGTTCTAAATCGGAGCCCTCATCGTATCTTGGAGAACATGACTCCTGAAGAAGATTTCATAGGTGTGAAGCCTGAAGTCATCCATTTGAGAATATTTGGTTGTCTTGTGTATGTTCATGCCCCTAAAGATAAAAGGACAAAGTTGGAACCATTTGACAAGAAGGGAATATTTATGGGCTACAGTGAGTCTTCAAAATCCTACAGGATTTACATTCCAGGTCAGAAACTAATAGAGATCGGTAGGGGTGTTACATTTGAATAAGATGTTGCATTCAAGAGATCTAAAGTCTCTCACATGGAGATAGACAATGAAGACCAAGAGTCTCCTCGGGACATGGAATTTGGCCATACTCCTGAGATTCAAAGGGAGGCTATTGATCCTAAAGAAGATGATGATCTAGTTGAGCCTTTGGAACCTACTGATGGGCCTACAAACATTGTTATTGGTCCAAAGAGACCTCTATGGACTAGGAAAACAATGTAGGAGGCATAAAAGTTTGCAGCCCCTAGAGGAACATTTAGAAAAAGCAAAAGACCTCAGAATTTTTCAAGCTATGTTGCATTGATGAGTCAAATCATTGAGTTTGAACCTTCCAGTGTTGAGGAAGCTACAAGTCAGCAAGTATGGAGATATGTTTTGGCTGAAGAATATCAGTCTATCCTCAAGAATGATGTTTGGGACATTTTACGTAGACTAGAAGGAAAATTTGTTGTATCTTCTAAGTGGTTTTTCAAGATAAAGCATGCAACTGATGGAAGAATTGAGAAGTACAAGGATAAATTTTTGGCTAGGGGGTTCTCTCAGAAAGAGGGAGTAGGTTATGAGAAAAAAATTTCTCCAGTTGCTCGTTATACCTCCATCACGACTATCATTGCTATTGCAGCAGCTAAATGATGCAAGTTACACTAGATGGATGTGAAGACATCATTTCTAAATGTTGTAATTGAAGAAGACGTATACATTGAGAAACCTAATGGATTTGAGGTTCACGGGAAGGAGTATCATGTTTGCAGATTGAAGAAGGCTTTGTATGGCCTTAAGTAGGCTCCTTGTGCTTGGTATGAGAGGATTGATTGATACCTGCTGATTTTGGGCTTCTCCAAGAATGATGTTGATTCAAACTTGTACTTCAAGGTAATTGATGGTGAAGCATTGATCTTGGTTCTCTATGTTGATGATCTATTTCTTACTAGAGAAGAAAACCTCATTATCAAATACAAGAAGGATTTGGCTTTTGAATTTGAAATGAAGGATCTTAAGTACATGCATTACTTCCTTGGTTTAGAAGTATGACAAAGGCCTAATGAGATCATTCTAATTCAAGGGAATTATACAATAGAGATCTTGAAGAGATTTGGTATGATAGATTGTAAATCATGTCTACACCTATGGAAACCAATTTTCAAAAGTTAAAGGAGGTTGCAACTAGTTCAGATCTGGTGGATCCTACTATGTTCAAGTAGTTAATTGGATCATTGATGTATCTAGTCAATACTAGACTAGATATTTGATATGCAGTGAGTGCACTTAGTTATTTCATGTGTGAACCAAGGAAAATACACCTAGTTGCAGAAAAGCATATCCTGAGATACTTGTGTGGCACAGTTGGATATGGCTTAAGATATTCTTCTCGTGTGGACTTGAAGTTGCATGGTTATACTAATTCTGATTGGGTAGGGTGTGTTTTTGATCGAAAGAGCACCTCTAGATGTTGTTTCAGTTTGGGGTCTATGATGATCTCCTGGTGTAGTAGGAAGCAGTCTTCAGTGGCACTAAGCACTGTAGAGGTTGAGTACATTGCATCATATGTGGCAGCTTGAGAAGTAGTGTGGCTTTGGAAGCTCCTTGCAGGATTGTTTGGACAATTATTAGAGCTAGCTTTCATGACATAACCAAACATGTCGAGATCAAATACCAGTATATCAAAGATATTTTATTGAGGAAAGAAATCCAGTTGAAGTATACTAGCACTGATGAGCAGATGACAGGAATTCTCACCAAGCCTCTCTCCTGAGTAAATTTTGTGTAGTTTTGAGACAAGCTTGGTATTGTGGAGAATGAAGCCCTAGCTGAGAGGGAGACTCAATTTCAATGATCTTCTATGATTTTCTCTAATGCATTTTTCTCTATGAGATAAATATGAGGTGAAAGCCCTTATTTCTACCCTCTAGGAGTAGCCATGGTGGATGTCATGTTGAGTGATTCCATGACAACATCACGTGGGAGATTCTGTGATGATTTTCCTATACTTTTGCTTATTCACCCTCTGGGAGTATCCATGGTGAATGTCATGATGAAATGATGACATCATGTCGAGTGACTCCGTGATGGACACATGTGCACATGTTCTTTCCATGCATGGGAGTAGCCATGATGGACAACATCATGTTGAGTTATTTTGTGATGTTTTCTCTTCTCACATATGGGTGTAGCCATTGTGAGTGTCATGTTGAGAGATTCATGACCTTGTGTATCAGGAAGTAATCCTCCCTAGCTGAGAGGGAGTGTTGATGTTATAGCGTCGGGCCTATTACTTCCAGTGATTGCATTAAATAAAAGAAATAAATTAAATAATAGTCAAAGGCTATTTAATTTATTGTGGTCCGATTTAAGTGAAGAAGCGCTTCACTTTATTAAATGAATAATATTTATTATTCTGGCCAACTCATGTAATTTATTATTTCTAAAGGGTGGCCAACCTTCTTGAAGAGTTGCTTTGTTTTGTATAAATACAAGGTGATGATCTCTCATTTGATCAAGTTTATTCATTCATATTCACATCTCTAGAATAAGTTCACACTTGAGCAACAGATCATCATCTTGCAGCAACAGATCGAATTCAAGGATAATTATATTCATTTGTATCTTCGCATCTAGAGAGGTGCTATTATTCATTGTATCAAATTCAGCCTTGTGTTGGGCCTGAGTTGTAAGCAGATTTCTGCTCTTATTCCTTAATAAATAAGCGATATATTTGTTGGGTTTTTCCCCTTGAGTTGGAGGGTTTTCCTAGGTATTTTGTGGTGTTCATTGTTTTATGTTGCATTTTTTTCTTATTGAATTTATGATCCTAAAACTAACATGGTTTGGCCACTACTGAGTTCCCCATGATTGGTTTTCCCATTCAAGGGGTCCTAGATAGGGATCTTCCCAATTAGGTTGTTGAGGTGGTGGTTGAGGCCAAGATGGAGTCCATTGATTATTAGCCCAGTTGTTTTGGGGTCTCCAAGCAGGATTGGAATTTTTCCCATAAGAAAAATTCCCTCCTTGGCATTGATTTACCACATTAATTTCTTCCTCAACCTGTGCAGTCCTTTTCTTGGAATTCTTGAGGTTAGTAAGAACCTCACACTAGTTTGTAGGATGATTTTGCTCACAAAGTTGACAAACAAGAGCCTTGTCTAGTGGACATTCTCTCAAAAGATGTTTATTTCGACATCGTGGAAAGTAAATGGACAAAGTCTCAAGATTGTGGGTCTTAGCTTGTATGTCATCTAGTGTAGGGTTCACTTGAACAAGTATGTCCATTTTGAGGTTCGCTATTTCTTCTTGGAGCTTTCCTATTTCGTTAAACCCTTTAAAAATAGTAGTTTTATGGATTCCTCCTTGAGTTCATGAGAAATTCTAACACAACTCACATATGACATCGAGGCCTAACTGAGACACTTATCCTTTTCCCATTAGATCAAGGCTTCTTCTTGCATCCTCATCGAGTCCCTTAAGAAATATAGTCTTGAGAATCTCAAAACTAATGGCCTCTCCACATCGTTTAGACAAGAAAATAAACCTTTCTAGGTAATCCTCTAGACTTTCATCCTCATTTTGCCTAAGTTTAAACAACTCCTCCTTACAATCACTCACCCTACAATAGCTCTGGAATTTTCCTAGGAAAGCGGTCCCCATGTCATCCCAAGACGTAATAGACCCAACAACTAATCCCATAAGCCAATGCATTGCCACGTCCTTCAAAGTAGAAGGAAACAACATCAGTTTTTTGTTATCATTTTTATAGTCATAAGTTTTACAAAGGACCTTAAATTCAAAAATAAATTGGTTTGGTTCTTCCAAGGAAAAACCTTAGAAGGTTGGTAGGAAGGCTGGAGAGATGTTTTTCATCGTAGTATCATCATCTTCATCTAGAGTAATAGGATAAGTGAACATTCATGGTACCGGAGGATCATTGTTATTATGGTTAGCATCATTTCGGTTAGCATCAGCCCTATGATCGCCCATGATGTCCAGGGGAATGTGTTCCTCCTAGATAGTTTCCTCAATGACAAGTTGTTCTACTAGATGGTCTTTAGGAAAATAGTGGAAAGTCTCTGGTGGATTAGGCTCAAGTAATTCTTCAACCAAAGTGGTCTTTTGAGCCTTAGTCCTCCCTATGTATGATTGGAACATATTTTGGGGGGGGGTCTTTGGTATAAATCTTCTGTGAGGGCCTCTTTTCTTGACCATGCAGAAAAGGAAGCCAAAGGGGTATTTTGGGCCTAAAATAGGTATTCAAGGTATCTCCTACTAACACTCGAGAAAGAAAGCTTTCCCTGGCAACAATGCCAAAAAGTAATAGGCTATTGAAAGCTTTCCCTGGCAACGATGCCAAAAAGTAATAGGCTATTGTTAGGTCTCATTACTTTAGAAGATAAAACATCAATATATCGATCGGGCAGTGTTCAAGGCTATTTGCAATAGAAGGTGACTTGACTATCTCTCTTAGATTTTTTGTATGTTTAGAGCAACTGAAATTAATCTTAAACTAAGGTCATTTAACTAGTTAACTGGAAAATAATTTATCTAAAAAGCTGGAAAGTATTTAAACTAGAAAGCACAAGATAATTAATCTAGAAAGCATGACAACTAAACTAGTAAACACATAAATAACTAAAATAAGAAGCATGTAAACAACAAAAGTAGAAAAAATTGTAAACAATCCATGAAACATCTAATTAATAACAATAATAGTTCTAAAAATTAACAAAAAGTAACTACGGAAATGAAAGACAACGAGTGTTCTGGAACTTTAGACTCTAAGATGACAGACTCAATTACTATCTATAGAATTAACATGAAAAATGACTACACTCATAATTATTATCCATGCAATAAAAATGGCAGAATTCTTAAAAAGAAAGTACTCGTCTATTTAATCTATCATCCCTTGAGTGGCCAGCTCGCAGGTTCCTACGTTCAGGTCGCATGCACATTGTAATCGATTTGTCTTCCATTAAAAGTAATCTTCATCCATAATTTCAACAACTCAAAGATTGATATGCACTAGTTTATTTATTCATATATATTCAAAAAGCATGTCGATAGCATAACAATACTATTTTCTCTCCCTTTTTACTTATGGAGATTACATATTTATAAAAAAGCTTCTAACTAAATCCTATATTTTAGATGGTTTAGATTACCATTGAAAAAGTATGTAACAAATTTTGAACAAACTTTATGTCTTTAAATGCCCATTACATAAATATTAAAGAGGCTCGAGTTGAGCCATGAATTCTTAAACTTTAAACGATAACTAAAATTTAACTAAAAGAAACTATGATTTCAGTCTGTCATCCTAAAGTTTCGGAGCATGTTCCCAATGCATTTCTTTAATCTATTATGGAGCTCATGTAGGTTGAATGCTTTTGACTATTGTATGATGCCTGATTATTATCCTAGAAAATACTTAAAACTACCCATTAAATCTGCATTGGCAAGATACTTCAATAAATCAAAAGAAATAAAGTTTGTACTATTTTTCTCAAAAGATAAGCAATTATTATGCCTAAAGTTTAATTAATTGGCAGAGAATAAGTATTTAGCATATATGAGGAAGGGTTTTATTATGTTATCATGATGAGATTATTTTTACCTCATCAAAGATGACAAGATAGCATAAGATCACATAAGCTTGTGTAGACTCTAGATGTAGATGAGAAAAATGACAATGACAAGGTCTTTTATAGGAAAAACAATTTTGAATGGCTAAGATTGAATGTCGATAATCAATGGCCAAGAATGAAAGATGTAGTATGTCATGGCACTCTCAAATTTTGCAAATTTGAGATGCCCATTTCAAAATTTTGCATCTACACTTTCAGAAGTGCACCTAATAAATCTGTCTGAGTGACCCACTTGAGGGGGTCAGAATTTGAGGCCTGTTGATATTTGTGCAAAACCCATTTGCAAACATATTCAATTGACATATGTGAATATGCATGTCATTTTTAAGCTTCCCACGATGAGTTTTGTCTGTGTTTCAAAAAGTGAAGCTGGAGGGTTTTTGACATTGTTCTGTTGTTTGCAGATTGTCAGTTTTGTGAAACAGCTTCCTGTTTGAGCTTGGATTTCACAACTAGTTTACTTTTATGTCAGAACGAATGTTGCTTCATATTTTCCATATCAAGATGATCTCACATGTCAGTTTTCAGAGTCTTATGATCTGATTTTCTATTTTTAACAGATCAAAATCGAATGCAGTTTGTTCAGTTTTTGCATCTACATTCCTGATAGCCTTTCTGAGTGGTCAACTTTGATCATTAATAACTTTTGATCAACGATGTTTCAAATAAATTCCTTTTGCACACTTTCTCAGGATACCTTAATGAACTTGTATGTCTGGTGGAAACTCGTCGGGATTTGATTTGCTATTTTTACAAATTGGCAGTTGAATGAGTTTTAATTGGTTCAGGACAACTGTTGTTTCATAAAAGCCTGACTGGGAAAATTTTCGGATTAATATCTAGTTCCTCAGGTTTCCTTTTTCTGATTCATTTGATGCACTATATTCTCGAGTCAAATTTCTACATTTCTGCAAGTTCTCTTTGCTTCATGAGGTCGTTTGACTAGTTTCCCAGATTGATTCCAGAGGCAACCTGACCAGTTTTCACCATTCTCCAAAATTGCCAGAAAACAGATTTTGATGAAGACCCAGTTCATTTTTCAACTTCAGAAGCACTCAAAAGCAGTGTTGAGATTGTTTGAGTATAGAACTTGTTTGAAAATGAAATTTTTTTTAGCTAGGCCACTTGGGACCCGACACGCTTTGCATAATCATGAACCTATATTTGTCACAGTGTTGCAACCACATCAAGTATGTTGTTCTAAGTTGATCAATGTGTGGAAGGGTGTACAAATGCATTTTCTTTCAAGTGTAAAGTGTGTTCCACCTTTCCAATGAGGAGTTTGAGGGTCATGTCATTAAAGTGGATAAAGATGTTGACCAAGAGATAACAGATATGAAGGTGATACTGCCAATATAGTGAATGGTAGAATATGCAAACTACCATGAAGAAGTGGTAAGATACTTGTTCAGTGTCTTCATACTAAAAAGGCAACATATGTAAGTGAATTGTAGAAACACACACAAGGCATGTAACTTGTTTGAGTGATTGAGTCTAAGAATAGTATTATTATGAAACACAATTGCAGAGGATGATAATGCATCACTCAAGTCACTACAAGATAATGTCACAACACTATTTAGTCTTGATAGGTGATTTGAATATTTACATGCTACTAAAAGGCAAATCAATTATATAATGTATTTTTGCATCTATGCCTTGGGTTCGAAGTGAGCTCCAATTATGTTTGTAATTTCAAATGTACAGTGGCCAATTGTGGCAGCTATATTTGTCAGCAATGTGTACATTTGACCATTTTGGTTTCCCTTTCAAAATGTTTAGCAAATCAGTGCAAATGCATCGAGTGATGGCTTGTCATGACGTATCTGATAAGGGGGAATTTCAAAGTGGATCAACACATATCAAATGCACTTTTCATGGAACATAGGACTGAGAGTTGGCTTGATTCAAGAGACATAGTTAAGGTTGCAAAAGGTAAGTCGATATGAAAACCAAGTTGGAAACAGGGTCAATTTTGTATTACAAATGAAATTGGTAGAGGCACGGTTTGGTGGAGTGGGGTATGGGGATTCATCAAAGCATAAAATGATGTGATCTCATGGAATACCATTTTGCAAAATATGGACAAGATGTATCTGTTGAAGAGACTTTAGAAGCTATTTAGCAAATGCAAGTGGCGGGTGAGGAGAAAGCATGCACTTGGAACAGGTTATATGCAGCCATCAAACAATGAGAGGTGTGTTGGCCACAAGTTAGCAAAGGCGCATCCATTAGAGGAGAAAGCATGCACCTGGTAAGAGAAACATGAGGGCCTGCACAACAATGGAGAGGATGGACACCCATCAAGGAATAATGGAGATTGCAAGGGCGCACACACTAGAGCACAAGGTGTGTACATTCATCAAAGAAAAAGTGGGGTGCCATCACAAAAAATGGATTTAGGGAAAACCTCGCATGCCTCGCACAGTAAAAGTGGCACCATCAAGAATGGTGCAAGGTGCGCGAGGAATGCTAAAAGGAAGAAAAACATTTAAAATTAAATGTTTGTGGGCAAATATTAGGTGGGCCCGACGTGGGTAATGATTTGTTTTAAGTAGCTCGATGAATTTTTCAAAAGCCAAGTTGAAATGGTAAAAGGTGGGTGTGCCCATAAAATGAGGAGTGTAAATATTTTAAGAAACATGTTTTCTTAAGTATTTAAATACAAGACAGAAGGGGGTATTCGTAAAAAAATTTACTCAAAGAGATTTTAAAGTCCCATTTTAAAGGCAAATATGTTACTTGCGTGCAACACTGGTGAAAAATTACTCCATCCATAAGGTATTGTTTTAAAAATCTTTACCAAGTGGGTGAAAGCATCAAAGTTGAAAGAAGGCCCAGATGATGAAAATATCTTAATATTTTCATTTCAAGAAAGAAAATATTTTAAGTGCCATATGTGAAGTATTATTTTGCTGAAGGTGAAATGCACATGAGAGTTGAAATAGATTTTGCACGGGAAAGAGGTTTTTTCCAACAGCTGGGTGAAATAATGAAATTCTCCACATGGGCAGATTTTCAGTTGCAAGGCAATGATGAGCAAAGGCAGTTTTGAGAGAATAAGTTTGTTGTTGCAAAGGAAGAGAGATGAGAGATTCTTTTCAGTTTGATCAACGATGGATGGAGTTGCCAGTTGTCTTCAGCTGATAAGTTTTAGGGCTTCTCATGTTTGCTTCTCTCCTTCTATATCTTGTCTTCTTTTCTCTTTGGAATGGGTTCTGAGTTTTTGTATTGGGCTGGGTAGATAGAGAATTGAAAATTCTGAGTTATTTCTTGAGTTTGTAAGCTGTAATTTTCTGAATTCATGAGTAAATACAACCAATTTATGCAAATAAAATCATGAAGGTGTTTGCACATTCATGAATATCATCAGATTGTCTCCATATTTGTACACTTTTAGTCATGTAAATTCAATAATACAAAGTGTCTTTGAGTTTATCATCTCAATTTTCATGAGATTGTTTTATCTGGTCATTGTTTTGTTTCAAAGAAATGGTTAAAATTCTTTGAGCAGGTGATTGTGATTTCAGGTGTGCATATAGGATTTGATTAGAAGAATTTGATTGATAATAAGAGAAGGATTGTTGGTGCAAGACACTAACAGTTGATGCAAAGCATTAGCAATTTAAATCCGGTAGTTGAAGATTTTTTGTTGGGGAATTCATTTATCTGTTTGACTCCATGGCCCAGAATTGGCACTAATCTATTTTTCAGTTTTGTGCATTTGAGGAATATTTTATAAATGCAAAATCATTCTAATCTTACTGTTTGGTTTGTGGTATGTCCTGCTTTCCAATGGATGAGAGAGGGTTGAGTTACTGAGAATTTAGCCAAGTTTAAAGTTGTCAATGCTTCCCTTAGTGTATTTTCATTGGGAATTATCTGCTTTATAAAGCAATGTTGGTGTATGAGTGAATTAAGTTTTGGGCATTGTATAGGTTTACCCACCTTGGTCCTGTAGAGCTAGAAGTGTAGGAGATGTCAGTCTTTGACTAAATCTTGTCAATTGGCCACTAGCCTTTGTGGTTCTTTATTATAGAGGTTGGCTACCTCTTAGAGAGTTTCAAAGTTTAGTTGGGTTGTATTTTGAAACACCAACAGTATGGACTAGAGTTAGGGAAAAATTAGGGCAAATGATAAGGATTGACAATCAAGGGTGGAGGTTAATTGAGACATGGGTAGATAAGGACTTGATGTGGAAGATAAGATTCACACAGACAAAGAGGTGACAGGAAATTAAATAATAATAAAATTATTTAATCTAGGTGGCCAATAAATAATTAAATAATTAAAATAATTATTTAAATATAGAAGAATGTGACAAAAGGAATATTTTGAATTAAATAATGATTTAATTCAAAATTCAAGAGAGTGGAGCAAATTAAATAAATTAAATTTATTTAATTTATGATAGAAGAGGCTAATGAATAATTAAATAATTAAAATAATTATTTAATTATAGTGGAAAGTGATAAATATTTAAATAATTAAAGATTTATTTAATTTTAGAAAGAAAAGGACTTAATTAGTGATGTAATTAAATAAATAAAATTTTATTTAATTAATCAAATAGGAATAAAGATAGAAATGAATTAATTAAATAATTTAAAATTATTTAATCAATAGAAGACTTATGACTTTAGAAAATAGGTAAATAATTATTTAATTATTTAATTATCAAAGACAAGAGAGGAAATGATAGAGAATTTACAAGTCACGGGCCTAGGAAATTTTTTAGTGTCTACACCCATTAGTCATTTGATGATTGAAAATGACTGTGTAATCATATTTATTTAATATGAATATCTTTTGTTGCAAATTTCAAAGAATTTCATGAGACTATGTTATAGATTTATATGCATTTTTGAGATTGATTGAATGTTTTTTTCAAGAAAGAGGGTTGTTGAGAACCCTTCTTTCATCAAATAAAAATTTGCTTCCTAGATCTAAGCTTCAAACCCTTGTTTTCCAAAGTTGTAAATGGTGACCAAATTGAGTGAAATGAAAGCCAAATCTGACTTTCATAAGCCTCTTGGACTCAATGGGATAGCCAAAAATACTATCACTATAGCCAAAAGTGTTACAATCACCAGATCTCACCAAAAAGCATGCATGCAATATAAGATTAATAGATATATGCAAATCATTTCTGATTCTCAAGATCATATTGAAATGTAAGAGAAGAGCATACAAGAATTTACAAGATCATAATAGAAACTCAAATCACAATGAGAAACTTGATGATAGAAACTCTCTAAGAAATATAGGAAAGGGCTTGTTAGATTCAAAGCTTTGATACCATGTTGAAGTGAACAACCAAGATCTTCAATCTATAAAACCAAATAACCTCCACGTGCAAATGAGAGAAGAAACAATGAAAGATGTTATTCCACCAAACAAGAATTACAATATGATCAAGATTCCTTTCTTATAAAGACAAGGTGAGAGATAGTATTATACAAGATCATGAAAAGTATCTTATTCCTATCACATGAGACAACTAACTCATAACTACCTAGGATAATGTAAAATCTAGATAAGACAACTAAGACTTCTAGAAGAAAGCTTATATCCTAAGTAAACTTAACATGTGAATAAGTCCCCTAAGTTACTAGTAAAGAATTAACTAGGTACAAGACTTTATTCACACCAACAACTCTTTCTATTAGGATTTGATTAACTCCAAGAGAAAAAAAATCAACGTTGTAATCGAAGGGAATTCATTGATAGTGATTAATTCCCTAAAAAGAAAAACAATTGCATTCTTGGAAGCTCAAAAACATGATGGAGTAAATTTGGAATGTTTTTTCAACTTTTGATCTCCTTGAAATCAACCATTATTTCTAAGAGGCTAACAAAATTGTTGTAAGGGTGGAGTACATGCAAAGTTTTATCATTGATGACTAGGAAGACATTAAAAAGTGGAAGACACAACTCCATCCATGTTTGATCAACCAATTATTTTGATGAGATGGATTCATCATTTTTTTTTGTACTCTCCATAATTTTGTTGTAATTGGAGGTACATGTCTCTAGTGTTGGCTTTGAATATCATGTGTTGAGTTAATATCTCAGTACAAATTCATCCCTTGTTCTTGGATTTGATCCATGTGAAGTATTTGGTGGTGTGAACTACAATGCAACTTTTGTATGGTTCATAATTTTGTTCATGTGTTTTCCATGAACTCTCCCTTATACTCAAAAGCTTGAAATACCATTTTTAGATCAACAAAAATCCTATTTGATGATCGCGGGCTCTTTATTCCACACATATCTACCATGTTGCTTCTGAGAACACAAGGACTCATTCTCTTTTGACAAGGAGAATTTGGATTACATTTTTCTCATCCCTTGCTCGTAAGTGGAAAAAACAATCTTGTCAATTATTGGTTATGAGTGGTTAATTGATAATTGCAATTCCCTCCCTTTTGAATTTTCCTCTATCTGCCTTTCTAATTCAATGACATTCTTTGGTGCAAAGAAATGATAAATTTCCTTCCAGTCACCTACATTCAACCATCTTTGTTTTCTCTCTTTGTTTGGAAAACCTCTTTGGATGATTATAGTTCCAATCATGGTATAGCACATGTGGGTGGTATTTTTGTTAAAAATTATATGTTGAGTTCTTTGGTTCTCTTGTATGTCCTTCTCACCATGGTCAAGGGCTTGATTGGTGAAAATCCTCACAATTCCCTCTTGTGCATGGACCAAATAAAACTGGTTATTGGTGAGGAGTTGTTTTAAAAATATTTCAACATGTTTAATGAAATTCACTTCTTGTTTGAAAGCATGTCAAGGATGATCCCATATCTTCCTTTCTTTGGTTGAGGCTACGAGCTCTAGTGGGAATTGAGTTGGTTGAATTATATCTTTGTTTTCACTATAGTAAAATCTCTGTAAACGTGACATGGTTTTTGTGTGTCTCCTATTATCCCCTTTTTGGGTGATGGAAATATTTGTTGAACTTTAATATTTTCTAATATCAATAATTTAATGGCTTTGTCACATTTATCAATTAAAAAAAGCTTAACATTATTTATTTTTTTCAAACTCACAAAATAATTTTAACCAATTAGAATGCAATCACTAACTCCTTGAAACATGTTTATGAGAAAAAGGAAACTACTAAATTAAAACACAAAATTATTAGTAAGCCACAACATGAACAAACTCTAGAATTTCCTCCAATTCAAATCTAGTTTGCATAGGGTCACACATGAATTACCTTGCACTTGATTTGAATATGATAGGGAACAATAGATGAGCATGGCTCAATGCAATATCTCCAAAATAATAACTCAAACTTGTAAAATCAGGTGGAGAAATAAACATCTACCTAAATTCTTAGAGCACACGCTAAGTGTACCTACTCAATATATAATAGCCAAGAAATACATAAACACCCATGGGACACAATAATACATACATCATATAAGTATGGAAATAAGATCATCAATCAATCACCTAGTGTCTTTTAATACACACAATATAATGCTAAATATAAATATATCAAGACAAGGAATTTAGGTGGGCATTACATTTCCCAACTCTAGATTAGTTACAAATGATCCAAAGGGAATGGCAATACAATACACAAATTGAATAACTTATTTAATAGACAATAAATGATCGTACAACCAAGCTTGACTACACTTGGGATGGTATCTACTTGCACTACAAAGGGCACATTAATTTTTCTACAAATTAAATTTTCTTTTGGTTCCACTATTATAAGAACTACATATGTCCCTATCTACTAGGCATTATTGGTTCCTTAATACATATAAAAAATAAAACACAATTTCTTTTGAATTAGTATGAAAAATGACATAAAAAATTGTTTTAGAATGTGATTAGTGCCAACAATAGAAGGTGAAACTATCTATATTTTAAATAATGTAAAATTATTCTTGATTTTAATGGATTAGTACTTAAAATTTTAATTGATTTTATTGAAGGATTGTCTAAGTTTGGTAGAAAATTTCAGATTATATTATATTGATAGTTAAGAATCTCTCCAAATATGCCCACTTTTTTTATTTGTCCCATTCATACCATACCTCTATTATTTATAAAGTCTTCTAGGACCCCATATTTTTCCTCCATTATATGTTCACTTTCATTACCTATGCTCATTAACCCACCTTCACCAATAAATTTTGGTAGTTGTTTAAGCTATATAGGTTTTAATTGAATATGAGATCAACATATCACCCAAAAATTGATTGTTGGGCATAAATTGTCAATAAGTGTTTGGAAATAATTATATTATTTGGATTTAGAGAAACACATTAGGATAAATGGATTCCCATTTTAGAATGGTAGTGCAAGACCTCCTATCATTCTTCCACCAAAATGACACCCTATGAAGTTATGTATGGCCACCCTCCACCATCTATTCCTTCTTACTTTCCTAGCAATTCTAAAGTACAAGCCATTGATTTCTCTTAGAAAGTGGGTCTCTTCTCTATACTCTCAAGGACAACTTGGTCTTGACTCATAACCAAATGAAATTTAATAGGTTTATTAGCATCATTTTGGGTGCACATTATTTTTGGGGATATGATGTCTCTCAAGCTTTTGATTGACCTAAGTTAGCACCCAAATGTTATGAAATTTCAAGATACTACAATAGGTGAGTGAAGTGGCCTACAAGCTATAAGTTTCCCTATCTTCCAAGTTGCATCTTGTTATCCATGTCTTCTATCTAAAGATGGTTATTGGCCAAAATATTCACATTCCATCATGACTTCTTGAATTGGATTACAAAAAGATTTATCATCCCTAAGTTTGAGGCTATTTTGAGTTATCGATCATACTCACTACATAACCACACCATCATCAAAGTTTTATTTTAGTGGAACATATTGTAGTTAGATGCCACTTGGCAACCTCTCCACCAACTTTAGCAACAGTTTCTCCAATTCACACCTTGAGGACAAGGAATTTTGAAGAAGAATATCATACACTAGGATCCATCTATAAAATATTTCAAGCATTGTAATAGTCATAGTATATTTATTTATTCAATATTGCATTGTGTGGGTTTATCCTAATTTTTTTGTATATTATAGGTCAATTATTGTAAGGACTACATATTGATGGTGTAATACAAAAATAATCATAGTACTAGAAATTTTATCTTAATGTGGTTAACCCTGAAGTAGCCTATGACTTTTTTATCAATATAATCACATTTGTAGCTATTTTCTAAGCATTTTGTTCTTTTTTATTAAATATCATGCAAAAATAGTTACATATTTTCCCTAAGCATCATTCTCAGTTGTAAGTCAGCTGCTGCCTTATGCAGTGTATAATATACTGTTCACATCTAGATACTTTTCTAACTACTATCTATAGAATAGTTACATAACTTCAAGGTTACATTATATCTCAAAAGTTAACCCAAAAAACATAACAACCTTGTTTCATTTTGCCCTACTTTCTTCAAAGTCCTCCTAGTCAAGCCAGCCAATAGGTGGGTAAGTTACATATTTGAGTGGACAACTTCAATTCCTAATTCTGGTGGGTCATTTACATGGACCCTAGTGCAGTTTATATCATTTTTAGCTTTATCCTCCATCTCCTAGTTATAACTCTTTAACAGCTTAGCCATACCATTAATCATTGGGATTCTTATGTCTTTATCAAAAGCCTAGGTATGCCCATATCTAAATTCACTAGTGTTCATAAGTACAACTCCATCTTGCAAGAACTTCAAGAATTTATGCTTTGAAATTTCCATAGTTATTATAGCCTACATAGCAATTTTGTGAAAAATGAGTTTTTTATAAAACTCAATAAGCATTATTTTCACCCCTTGTAGTTTTTCCTCATTCCCCTTTTAGTCCATATGAGCCATAAAATTTTAATGGTAAGGATTAGTAAAAAAAAATTACATTATTTACTTAATCCCTTTATTTTACCAATCAAGATTTCCATCCATTTATTGTTACCATTCCAGCCATTAAAATTTAAGAAAAGTAGATATCAAACCTCTTTTGCAAAAAGGCAATCAAAGAAAATATGCTTAATTATTTCAGGTTATTTGCAAAAACTACACAAGTCAATATCAACATGATTAATTTTATAAGGAATTTTTTGTCAAATTAATAAACATTTAAAGCATGCTTTTTTGGCTCTACACAGCTGGACTAGTTATTTATGAAGACATTTTTCCATTTCTTAGAAGAAAGAGACAAGTTCCAAACTCGATTTAAGGAATCAAAGATAGCATTGTTATTAGTTAGTGATTTATAAATAACTTTAGAATTCTGCTTATGTGGAGGGGTTTCATCATCCCAACTAAGATGAATCCAAAAGTCCAGACCACTACTACACTTTTTAGGCAGCTGAATAATTTCACAAGAACTTTTCAATGTGGTGGAGTAAGTTCTCTAGATAGAGGGAGGTAAACAAAATTCATTACTTAAAAATTCTCAGGTTTGATGTCCCCATTGGTAAGGATATATTTAAATCACCTTATACCTTTGCCAACCCTACACTTGGGTGAGCACCCCTGTATGAGTGTCAAAGGCTTATCTTTGTGCCTTAAATTCCACCAAACGGATCTATCACCTAAGGTACAACTATTATTAACTATAACATTCTTATTATTAATTTTGTTACTAACATATTCCCAAGCTTTCCATAAACTTTTAAAGATCAAATATCCTGCAAGCATCACTAGAAAGGTATCAGCCACAAGGTCACTAAAAGGGAGAGCTTTCATAGATTTGGCATGTCTAGGGGTTGTCAACTATATATTGTGACCCCTTATGAGTACCTTACAAGGCTCATTCCCTTGAAAGGATTTTAGAGTCAACTTGACTACAAGATCAATTCCATGTAGTTTCATATATTTCAACCCTGGACCACACCTTGCCTTCTCCATGCAACACCACTCTCATTTGATAGAATGTTGCTTCTTTTTTCCTTTTCCATATGACCAGAGAAACTTTCTTATCCTCTTTTGAATCCAATTTATTTGGTAACTATTGAAGAGAAAAATAGAAGAACATTATAGGGTGTAAGATGCTAGGAGTTTTTGGTAGAACTGCATTCTAACTACCAAGGAAAGGTATTACTTGTCCCATTTTCCAAGTTTACTTTCAATTTTTCTCTTTATCCACTACTACATCTTTGTCAAACAAGGACTTACTACAAACGGGATCCCCAAATGCTTCACTTGTTTATCAAGACCCCCCACAGAATCTCAAACTTCTCTAACCAATCTAGTGGGGTGTGGATTGCCAACCCAACATAATGGACTTAGAGTTAGATAACTTGGCCCCTAAGGCAAGGAAAAATAACCTTAGTTTTTCTATAAGGGATTCTATATTCTTCTCATTTAGATCCAGAAATATAGTTGTATCATCTACAAATTATAGTTTTAGGAGCTCCTCTTTATTTGGGAGGGAGATACCTTTGACTTTGGGAGATACTGAGCATTCTCTTCGTAGATAAAATATTGCATGAACAAAAATCACAAACAGGACAGGGGCAAGAGGATACCCTTGCCTTATTGATCTTTCCAAAATGAATTCCTTAGTTAGAGAGCCATTTATTTCAATCTGAGCATTAGCATCCTTCATGAGAATTCTAACCTAGTTACAGAAACTATTTGGGAAACCAAAATGTTTCAAGTGATAGGAGAAGAAAGTATCATTCTACTCTATCATATACCTTTTCAAAATCTAAAAGCATCATTTCTACCCTTTGATCAAAGATACTAGCCCAATTCATAACCTCCAAACTTGTAATTAAATTTTCAAGTATATATTTGTAACTTGTTATGAAGCCAGCTTAGGTTATGCTAATGAATTCTAGAAGAATCTTCACCAATTTGTTGGCCAGAGTCTTAGCCAATATTTTGTAAGATACAATTAACAACGTGATAGGTCTACAATTCTTTAGGAGTGTTTTATCACCCTCTTTGGGTAGAATCTTAATAATACCTTTGTTGATTTCTTTGCCCAAAGACCCCTTGATGGAAACTTCTTTGTATAACTAGAGGAGGTCTTCACTAACCCATTCAATATTTTTCTTGTAGAATTCCACTATGAGGTCATTTTCCCCTAGTGATTTATCATTATTTAATGCTTGGCTAGAATTCTTAATTTCATTTATAGTAATTTATTTGTCAAGCTTCATAACAAACTCTTCAGATAGATTTTTGGGAATGACCCATTTTTAAAGCTCTCTTGCTATAGTAGTTTCCTTATTGTTTCCTTCTGAGGAGAATAGGTCTTTGTAAAAGCTTTAAAAGGCCTCCTTAATTCCCTCTTGATTCAAAATTGCATTTTCTTCTATCCAAATATTTTCAATGTTATCCTTTGCCTATTTTCTCTTTGATATTTTAGAAAAGAATTTTGTTCTTTTATCACCATTTTAAAGCCAATTAATCTTGGATTCAACTCTCCTTAGTGAATTCTTGAGTAGGGATACCTCCTCTATAAGTACAATGTTGGATGGATCATTTTGAATATTTTTCTCAGTCTTCAGTGCTTTTTTATTTATATGAAGTTCCTCCTGTTTAGAGTCCATGGCTCCTTTTTTGCCAATGGTTTGGAAGATTACCTTCCAAATTTTAACATTTTTCTCCCACCTTTCCCTTGATGAGACATCTTTCAGCATCCATCTGTCAATCTCCCTCAAAGTAAATATTGCATTGTTGCAATCTTGATCTCTTAGTAGCTTATTGCTTAACTTGAATAGGTTATCTTTGTTTGTATTATTTCTCTCTATGTAGTTCAAAACTATGTTGGTTAGGATTGGATGGTGATCAGAGAGAGTGTATGGGTAAAATTTTATAATTTGGCCCTCCTCGTTCTTGTAAAAGCTAAAGAATTTTTTGTTGGCATAGAACTTGTCTAGCCTATATAGTAAATTCTACCATTCCCCTTCTAAGAGTTGCACCATTCCCCTTCTGAGAGTTTTTTTTTCATATGTTATTGTTACTTTTTATGATATTTTGTAGGTGAAAATCTTTAAAATATGTATAGATGGAAGTAGGCCAACTTAGTTACTACTCATCAACAACCCTAACAACATGAAACCTTTTACTTCTACACTTTTTCATGGTTCATGGGGGCCAACTTGGTCACAACTCCATGAACTCTCTTCTAATCCTATGTGGATTTTTTCACTTTAAAAAATTGATATGGAAATGCATGTTTGATACTTAATTATTACAATGATTTTTAACTTTATGCTCATGTTTGAAACTATAGAAGTTGAGAAATATAACTTCATAGTCCCCAAGAATCGCCTGCATGCAAATACCTATCATATACAAAAGACATTCAAAACCAAAGAGGATTTGTTGTAAACCTCAAAGTAAAAATGCATTATTGAGAATCAATTATTACAAAGAGATCAATCCTTATGAAGGAGATCAAGAAACCCTAAAATAAACCTAAAAGGGAAACCCTAGTGTGCACACTTAATAATTAACCAATTATTAATGTGCCTAAGTTTAGCTTAAGTAACTAAAAGAATAAGTGACTTAATTAATTAACCAATATGATATAAATAATTAAGTGAAATAACTTATTACTCTAACACCCCCCCTTAAGATGAACTTAGGAAGAAGCTAAAACACTAGAAAAAATATGCATGAAAGCAAATATGGGTCCCGACAATTAGGCCTGATTAGGTACCCATTTACAAATACAAGAAAGAGGTAGAGAAGAAAAACCCAGTGGGACAAAACCCCCCTACAATGACATGACATGTTGCAAAGAAGCACTAGAAGAACACTGTGGAGTAACACTGGAACCAAAAACTAGCAAGCAATGAAAGATACTTTTGTTTACTACTGAAGCCAGATGAGAGTTGTTGATTGACTCAAGGAATCATGAAAAAGCAACAGTAGACCCGATGCCACAGAACACTCGAAAACTCCAAACGGGAACAACCCTGGAATCTATGAAGCAGCAGTTGATTATTGAATGATGTATTACTGAAAATGAAGTGCAAAGATTAAAGTTTCACCCTTCCAACTGCCAAAACATCCAAGCAATCTCCAAATAACCCATCAGGCCAAATTTGGACTAAGCGATCAACCTGAGATAGATATAGAAAAAAGTATATGGATAACAATGTAGAGCTCCTCAATACCTTTCCAATGCCGCAAAGATAGAGAAAATCAGAGATCGTGGCAAAAAGTTATGAGCTCGAAAGCGATAAATGAACATCTGAATTCAAACAGCAATAAATGCAGCTAAACAAAAAAAATACTGAAAACTAAACTACACCACGGGATAGTGCTCGGAACCATCTTTCCGGTGATATCTCATTTTCCCGATTTCGATACCGTATGCCCAAGTTATGCCAAAAAGAAAAAAACTACTCCTTTAGGGAAAACTGGGGTTAGGAGGGGGCAAAGAGGGGTCATACAGCTGTTGATGTCATATTGACATCAACACTTCATGACCTTAAATTTGACAGCCATCTGGTCATCGCCACAAAAAATCAGCCCCCTACAAAAAAATATGCAGCCCCTAGTCACCCATGTGATCGGCGGCACAGGGCAGGGGGCTAGGCTGGAGCCCCTGGTTCTCCATAGGACCTTGGCGGGTGCTAGGAGTCCGGTCAGGGGCTAGGCGCATAGCGCTTGGTCCCCCATAGGACCGCGACACTACAGAAAGAGGCCTGTGGGGGCTATCTGGCTGAGCGATCGGTTGGCGATGGAGGTTGGCGGTAGTGGCAGACCAGCGGTCGCCTAGTGGCCACCCGGTGGTCACCCGACGACGATTGCCTTTTTAACTGGGAGCGCTGCACAAAAAACATGTTTTTTTTATTTTTTTTTATTTTTTTGAATTTCGAAGCCTCAGAATGCATGTTGGGGAGGTTGTACTGCTTCTGTAGCAAAAAAAAATTGCCTCAAAAACCAATTACTCCAAAATCGACCAAATGACAAGCGTTCTTAGGGTTTTTTATCGTTGCGAAAACGATGGTGACCTCCATTTGAGCTCAAAATGCTCCAAAAAATTGGCTACCCCTAGATCTTGCAAAAAAGATGTTTGTGGAAACCCTTGCATTTGAAGCTCACTGAAAGGTCATATCTCCAAAGATAAATAGGCAGTTGTAGGTTTGGAGCTCTGATACCATGTAGAAGTTGAGAAATTCAACTTCACAATCCCCAAGAATCACCTGCATGCAAATACGTATCACATACAAAAGACATTCAGAACCAAAGAAGATGTTTTGTAAACCTCAAAGTAAAAATGCATTATTGAGAATCAATTATTACAAAGAGATCAATCCTTATTAAGGAGATCAAGAAACCCTAAAATAAACCTAAAAGGGAAACCCTAGTGTGCACACTTAATAATTAATCAATTATTAATGTGCCTAAGTTTAGCTTAAGTAACTAAAGGAATAAGTGACTTAATTAATTAACCAATATGATATAATTAATTAAGCGAAATAACTTATTACTCTAACAGAAACATGTGTGATTGTTGATTTTTTGTGTGCATGTGTGAAAATTTTGAGATTTAGCCTCATGAAGAACAAGAGGACCACATTCCAAATTGAATTATTTTAATAAATTATATCCTTTTGAAATATTCTTACTACATTATCCTACTTTAGCATGCATTATAGATGTATATTCATATTCGCACTAAGGTGGGGGGAAATTATAGAGTGGAAAAAAGCATACTTCATACTTTTTCCTTCTAGTTTTGTACTCACTTTAGCCATGTTGATTTAACAATTGATTTTGATTATATGTACATAAAAGTTAGCAAATTTTGTAAATCAGCTATTCATTTACCCATTTTGAGTCTCATTTATTTGTACATCTCATCTACCATCCATCTTCACTTTCTAGATGTGATCATTATTTTGATCTTGTCCCTAAACAAGATGTTAGCATGATCTCATCCTCCAAATTTAAATTTGTTTTCCACTAATTTCAAGATGACCTAACTCAAAAATATGACCCTTGCATGTTGGCTTGTGTACTATATTACTCAAGTTACACTCTAGGTTGTCATATTTAAAGACATTTCCTTGGTCATTATATAAAAAATACAAGATCATAAGAATGAAAAAGAGAAATAATTAGAACATTAGATTCATGTTTAAAAATACACATGGCATTCATCAAAACTTGCATCAACATTCCAAAAGATAAATTATGCACTATTCAAATTTCATCTTTCTATCATTACAAAAATAAAAACATAGAGCTTCACTAACACACAAACATATCACAATTTAATTCTTTCATAATAAATCCTCAAAAGTGTTCCTCAACACCACACTATACCAAATCAAACAGCACATAAAATAAGATTAAAAAAACTACCTTCATAAAAATCAACCAAAATCTTACCTATCCTATCTAGAAACTTAGAACAACTATATCAATTTACTGTAACCATTTACATACATTTGCAACTTTTAACTCAATCTCAAATAAAAAATCAACCAAACATATCAATTAACTCATCCCAACAAAAAAAAAAAAACAGAAAAAGAGAGATACACCATCCTCCTCTTTTTCTCTCTTACAATTAATAACTTGTCTTAAAAAATCCTTATATACAACTCTTCTGTAACATGTTTATTAGAACCGCGGTTTGTGGTTTTCCATTCCAATCCAATAGTCTTAAATTCTGAAAGGAACTTCCCTCCAAACCATATAATCATTATCACTCAAAATCCAAAGTTTTCTTAAGCTTAACTTTCCATAAATAATGAAATACAATGCCCACCAACCTCCCTAAATACTCCCATGACTCAAATTTTGTTTCTTGTATATTATGAGGAAAGAGAACCCTGCAAATCTTATATAGAAGATCTGTCGGCAAGGGCACGAGATCCTAAAAACAGTAAGGAATTCTATTTTATATTGCTTCACTGAGCGACTGTGTATGTGCCACAATATTTTATTCATAAATAAGAGTTTCCATTGTTGGACACTTGGGTTAAAAAATCATATTATTAGGCATAATAAAGATTACAGAATACAGGCAACAGTCAAAGATCAGCAGAGTACAGACTAACAATTAAAAGATACCAACCATGGCAGATTATAGATTGGCATACACACTTTGCTACTAAACAGAATTAGAGTAGTATTTACATTTTTAGCCATCATAACATTTCTTAAATTTTCTTTCATATTAAAATTCAAAATTTTAATGTGTTGTTATTATTTCTTGTAGATTCTTGTTGGTGCTTATATTTTTTCTATCTCTTCCTTTTTCTCTTGTGTTCATTCCTCTCAATTTCCTAAATTTATTAAACATAATCTTGTTGTTTATGGTCATTTGGGCACGAGGTGTGTTCATTTATGAGAAAAGAACACACACCATTTATAATCACTCACCGATTTATAATCACTCATCCATTTACCCATTTTGAATCCCATTCATTTGTATGTCATCCACCATCCACCTTTAGTTTCTAGATGTGAAATCTATTTTGGTCAAGATCACTAGTGTGGTCTCATCCTCCAAATTCAAGTTTATTTCCCTCTCATTTTGAGCTGACTTGATTCAAAAATATGACCATTGTTTGTTGGCTTTTGTACTAAATTAATCAAATAGGGCTTCAATTTGTCGTATTTAAAGACAACCCTAGGTCATTACATAGAACACATTATCATAGAAATAGAAATGTGAAATCATTAGAGCATTATATTCACATTTAGTAATGCATACGATAATCATCATAGCTTGCATCCACATTCAAAAGGATAAATTTTGCACTATCCAACTTTCTATTATTGTGAAAAAAGAAAAAGCATAGAACTTGACCAAGGAACAAGAAAGTATCAAACTTCAATTTTGGCAAAGCAAGCCCTCAAAAGTGTTCCTCAACACCACACTATTCCAAATCAGCTACTAGATAAAGGTGAGAAACACTCTTAACTCTATAAGTATACAAAACAAGACCACATAAAAATATGACATCATAGAGAGGCAACAAAATTGCATCAATCATATCCAAAAATTCAAAATAACTAGATCAATTCATTATAATAATCTATATACATTTCCAAACTATAATTTTGTCTCATAGTCGACGTCTATCAACATATCAATCAACTCACGTTAAATAAATACTCTATCTTTCTCCATGTCTTCATAACTTACAATTAATATCTTGAAAATTACAAATTCTTCATCGTAAAGTACTTAAATATACTTTTCTTAGATAACATTTAAAAACTATTAGAACTGTGGTTTGTGATTTTCCAATCCAATCATCTTTTCCTTTTTAAATCACTTGATGGTGTATGTTCTTAATAGGAACCTTAGTCTTGAAACATGAAAGGAACTTCTCACCAAACCATCTAATCATTATTCACTTAAAAATCTCCAAGTTTTCTTTGTTTTGGCTTTCTCCATAAATAATGAAATGGGATGCCAACCAGCCTCCATGAATACGCATATGACCCAAAAGTTTGATTCTTGTACATTATGATAGAAACATAACTCTTGTCTATCTTATCTACAAGCTCTGTCGGCAGAGGCACGAGATCCTAAAAACTGTAACCAATTCTACTGTATATTGATATGTATACTACAAAAGAGTTTCCATAGTTGGACACTGACATTTTCACTTACCATACCTTTTCATGACTGTCGCCTTTGATTAAGAGGCCAGTGATTATAAAGGAAACAAAAGGGTATACCTACCTAAGCTCATCGTTACGTCGTGTTTTGAATTCTGTTATATATTCCTATTTTTCCTTCTTTCCGGTTACACACATGGTTGATGATACCCCCCTTATATGTCCCCTTTGTGAATATATTTCAGTCTAGATAAAAATACGGTAAACCATTTAAATATATTTAGATTTTTAAATTTAAATATAAGGGGATAAGGTTAGTTAGAAAAGTAAATGCAGAAAGAAGAGATTAGAATGGTTTAATCTTATTTTGGCATTTGATATTGTTATGTTCTTTTTTGTATTGGTCAAGGATGAGAAGTCTAGAAGCTACATCAAAATCTTTGTGTATTTGTCTTTGACATAGATATCATTGTTCATGGTATTGTCCTTTCTGATATTATTGGATATATGTGGTTATTGTCCTATCCTTCGACTATGAAATAGTCCTATATGATTGTAGTCCTATTCACTATAAACTTATAACATGCACTTCTAATACAAATAGCCTTTTAGAATGGAGTAGTGTCATAGACTCATTTGGGAACTGTTGTGCTAGTTAGTGCAATTGTCTAATTTCCTCCTAGTGACTTTGTCAAGTCCCACAAATAGATTTGAAAAGTTGGAGGTTGGACCTTAGAAGGAGTGCATAATGCATATGTGATTAAGTGCAGTATTATGGGACAAAAGAGTTGGGGGAAGACCCATTTAGAGGAGTGTATGGAGTGTTTTTAAGGCGCCTCTCTCTCTCTCTCCACTATTTATTAAATGTAATATATTTATTTATGGCTATTTAATCACAATAAAAGGTTAACATGTACAGTGAAGTGAAAAACGAGATAAAATGGGAAGAAATGTATATTTTTAATGTTGTGAGAGAACCACAAGTTTAGTAGCAACATATTTTCAAAAAGTTAGTACATTAAATGGTTACAAAGTAGACACGATTATGATTATCAAGCAACGTGCTAAAAGTGAGTGCTAAATGAGAGGGAAAAGTGTAAAGTATACATTTTTTATTTCTACAAAAACATTAGCAATCAAGTTTGAATGTGATGTAGTCATTCTCATATAATCATTTTGGATGACATATTAGGTAGTTTACATTATTGTTCTATATTGACATGTGATATTTCCTATAACTTTAAATTTCCTTATGATGATCATTATGAGTCTCAATGATCATCAAGTCATGAGTGGAATTGTAGTATAGTTCCTCACTTATCCATGCCCTTGTTCCAATTATTTTAGATTGTTATCTCAATTAACGCATGAATTAATCAAGGTTTTGTGGCTTTGTTTCATTTAATTTAATGAGTAATATTTTTGTTGATCTTAAGGGTATGTGTATGTCGTAATTCCTTAACTAAGGATGATTATTCTAATTATTGATGTTTTCTTATACCAACCAGATGGTGTTGTGCTCTTATTTCATTTGATGTGTAGACCACAAGAATCGAAGAAGGGTTCATAAGAGGTACAATGGCCAAAATTTTAACCCGAGGAAAAAAATTAAAAATATAGTCTAACAAAAAAATTTAAAGGAGAAGCAAATTTCTTTTAATTTTCTCTAGCATAAATATTTTATTCATTTTTTATTTATTTAAATTATAATTATGTTGGTGGAAATCACACACAGTTTAATTGAAAATATTAGAAGAAATAAAATGACTACAAGGTGAAGGAGAAAAAAGTATTTTGCAAGTGATCACAATCATCCATTGGGATAGTAAAGATGAGTGTCATATTAGGAATGCTTGAATTATATAACAAGGGAGAGTGGGGGTGGGGTTTGCGGGGATCTAGTTGTAGGAGGGGGATAATAGAGTGACACATAAGCATATATAGTTAATGTATGTATTAGAAGACATATATAATAGATAAGAAACATACACATAGTATACATAAGTATATGTTAACTTTAAGCATTCTCATGTAGAGACATGTAATATTAACCACTATAATATGGACTAGATGGAGTGTGTTGAATAGTTATTTAATATGTTTCAAATAATAGTGTTATATTTGATATGAATATTTCATTTTATGGTTAAATAATATTTCCAATCTATTGAATGTATTATCTTAGCTTATGTTACCTAGGGATGCCTTCAAACCGTCATTTTTAGGACCCAAACCTAGCCGATTTCAACATCTCTATATTGTCTAATTGCTTGTTTGTAGGTCTCATTTATGTAATCATTCTATCATTTTTATTCCTTTCCCATTCTCAATATGTACCTTCCATGCATGTTGGATTCATGTGGCAATGACATGAGTACACTTTAACAATATATTTTTTTGTTGTAAATTATTTTTTAGGTTTTAATTAAGTTTTCCTTGGTTAAATTTTGGGCATTACATTAGCCATTATAATTGTATAGTAAAATTAAATTAGAAATAATTTATTTAATTGAAAATGATTTCATTGTGACATACTTTTTATTATTTCAAGATAGAATAATATAGTGTTAAGAGTTTGGATAGTTTGACAATTTTTAGACATAATATTACTTTATATTACAAATACTTCTCTCATATCTTTCATGTATGTCTTAACTCTTTGGACAATGGATAGGAATTGGGAACTACAAACACCTTTATTTTATTATTATGTTGGTCTTATATAAAATATGGGTGTAACATTATAATTTAAGAACTTAAAATTTCTTTCAATATAAAGATTATATTGTATAATGAAGTTCTTTTCTTCCTACTATTAGACTAAGTTGCACCCTCGAGAAAGTAATAGATTAACTCTTCCTTTAGTTGACACCATGAAAACACTCATAGGTTTTGTTTGACCTATATATTGGAGTTAATCTCTAGAAAGGGTTGGTTCCCCTAGTGAAGCACCTAAAAACTAACTTACTCTATTATTTTTGTAAAGAAAAGGGTAGAAAATAACACAAAAATGAACTCTAGAGCATAAACAGAGGTGATACACTAGATGTTTTATGACTTGTAATTATCTAAAGAGTATACAATATTATTATAGAGGCCAACACAACATACCCAAGTCAATTTTTGACATAATTTTTGCACAATTGTTTCATAGAAAGGTTTTAAGTTCATGACAACATTCAGAAGGAATATTATTAACACTTGAAACTTGCATAAATTTAACAAAACACAAACTATGACTTGCAACATAGATGTACTACTACATAAAGGTAAGAAAATGAGACTACAAATCAAGGATAAACATTCTTAACATGAGACATAATCAATTATTTCATATTATACACAATACACAGTTGTGAGAAGGTACAAAAATGACTCTTTATTGATCAATAAGGTACATTATAGCAAAGAACAAGTCTACTACAATGTTTTTTCTCATATTTTAAGTTCTATCTTTGATCATAATGATATTACAATGATTTTTTATAATACAATGCCCTTTTTTCCTAACCAAGCATACACCTTACAAATCTAACAATAATGAGGGAATATAGGCCATGTGTCATGTAATAAATGAGGCTTTCTTTAAAAATTCTAAATTCCTTGAGAAATTGGGGGGTCAATCTGTTGGAAGAATGAAGAAGAACATATCATTATGTAGCTTTTTTGTTGTCATTGATGTCACCGTGTTATATGAGTTGCAACTACAAGTTTAAGTTCAAGGTTGATCTAGTATTCTGAATCGGTGTGCAGGTATTATCCTCTGGTATTTTGGTCTGCAATCCTCTAATGAATATCTTTCATTACGGCTTTTGGAGATGGTTCTTGGTTGCTAGAAGATTGTATATTCAAAATTTCATATGTACAGATGCTCGTACGGCGAGTTGGCATTACTTTGTTGTTACATTTTTCTATCTTTGGCCAACCTAATGTATATTCGATGTGGTAATGGATTAATTATGTATTGCGGATGTATGTGTGACCTATCTTAGGTCCATGCTGACATGTTGTAGCATGTTACATGCTTGAATTGTTTTTAGAAATATTTTGTACATACTTGAAGCCAACAGTTATCTTTTTGGTGAATAAGGGTTGCATCTAATTAGGCCAACCTAATTGATGTTTGCTGATATGTTAGATATAAATATTGGATGGTTTTGAGATTGAAAGATGTGGAATGAATGTGAATACAAATCAAGGCGAATATATGTCTATTGGTATGCAAATTTTTTGAGCATTAAAGGAACTAAATCAACACTTTTTAGGTGTAACTTTATCAGTTCATATTTTGGTTGTAAGCCATTTTGTTACTGTATTTTTTGTAGGCAGCGAGCCTCTCATTTTGGATAGTGAGTCCTAGCAGTGAGCCACCCTTTTTAATATCTTATAACCTATTATACTATATTGTGAGCTAATCCTCACCTTGGTTTTTCCCATTCTGGGTTTTCCATGTAAAAATCCTAGTGTTCATGTGTTGTGTGCTTTTATGTTATGTTAATTCTCTTGCTCATTTTTACTGTTATATACATTGGATTAATTGGATGGTGTTTGTTCAAAGAAGATATTGATTCACACACCCTTAGTATCTTGGGTATTTAACAATTGGTATTAGAGCTTGGTTCCTTTGAAGAAGCCTAATAGCTTGAGGAAGATCTTGAAGATTGATAAAAATGGATGATAAAGAAGAACTCTAAACAACTCTTGATGATCTTGAAAAAGTTGAAAATGAAAATAGAGATCTGAAAAAAAATCTTGATGAGGCAAATGAATGCATTTAGAAACTGAAAGAGCAATTGAATAAATTCAAAGAAAGACATAGAGAAGTGAGTGAGCAATTAAAACAAGAAAATGAAGAGGTCACTGGATTGAAGGTGCAAGTGGAGGAAAAGAAGAGAATTGAAGATTGTTTGAATACAATGGTGCAAAGAAATATTGATGAATGCACAAGGCTTGAACAAGAAGTGGTAAACCTGAGAGCAGATCTAGAAAAAGCAAGAGTTTGTGAAGATAGCTTCAAAATAAGCTTCACCAATCTTGATGAGTTGATTGCAGGACAAAAACCAACTAAAGATAAAGGTGGTTTGGGACTGGAAGCAGGTGAAGGATCAAAGGCTATGAAGACCTCAACCACAGTAGATAGTAAAAAAACTCAAAATAAAGGGAAGAAATAAAGAAATCCAAGAAACTTTGCTAGAAGACCGCCTATCAGACAACCAAATGCTCAAAGGTATCTATCCTTCAATGGTATTTATTTTTCATGCAATAAATTTGGTCATAGGGAAACAGAGTGCGGAAGTAGAATAAATCAGTATACTATTCCCTTCTTCGGACAATGTTTTGCATGCAAGAAAATTGGACATAGAGCTAGTGGAAGCGGAACTCAGATGACGAATTGGTTTAATGGAGGTGGAATGAATCAATCCTTTGTTGGCTACTGCTATACATGTAATATGTTTGGACACAAAGAAAATTAGTGCACATCAAGAGTTAATGGAGTTCAAACAAATCAGAAAAATGTTGTTTGCTACAACTGTAATAAACCTAGACACATTTCAAGAGCATGCAGGAGTAAAGGGGGAAAGCAATCTGATCTAGTAAAGAAGAATGAACCAGTGAAGAAAATTGACAAGAATGAGGTTAAGCAAGAAATGAACAAGATAGAAAAATAAAGAAGAGCTAGAAACATCAAATGCATATATGCCCTCATCTGGTCCAAAGAATTCCTCGAGGAATTAGACCCAACATGGTCTTAGGGGGATCTTTAACAAAAAATTATTTGAACCCCCTAGATATTTGGCGTTTTAGTCTTTGGCACAAGGATATGATGTAAATAATGAACAAAGAGAGCTTTTGCAAAATGAATCGGAAGAAAATGTGCAGGCATGATCATTTGCGGAGTAAATTAGGGTTTTTCAGTGCAACAAAAGGGTTTTTATCAACTTTTCAAATTCCATCGCATTTAATGCGAATTAGGACATCGTGTTGATCTATAAAGTGAAATTGTAAAGTGTTTTTGATCACTTGTGTAATTGAAGAAAGCAGAGAGCGATTTGGAGCAATCTTGAGGCGATTTGAAGAGTGAGCTATGCAAACCCTAGTTTTGGTTCTCGCGAAGGAAAAAGGTATTTTACTCTTTTGTGCTATTGTGGGTTTATGTAAATCTTCTTTTTGAATTCATTAGAGCTTGATTTGTTGGAGAATGGCAACCCTTGTAGTCATAAAAGCATCAGAAAGACCTAGACCTTCCTATAAGAAATATTCTATGAAGGTTTTCAAAGATGATCCTTTGGGTTCCTTCTCATCAATTCATCATGGTGTTATGCCCACTGGAGACACTAGGATGTACATTCGAGTAAAAACTGAGGAATTCAATCATAGCAAGTTGATAAATATGTGGCACAATGAGCTCACTAGGGATGATTTATTGGTAAAACCAAAATATTTAAATATTGTTGCAAAGAAGTTGGATCGATGGAATTACTTTCCTAACTTTAGCTCCATTGTTGATGATAAATATGTTAAACCAGTTCTCAGTAGAATGCATGACATTTTTTTGTGGACCGACAAACCTCATCTTATAACTAAGGAAGTGATTAAGGAAGTTATTAGACTGTGTGACACTGAACCAGTACTAGTGTTGAAGTATGTGAAGAATGAACTGGTGATGGAACTCATCAGAGCTACATTTGATAGAAGGGCTCTTGCAACGAAGCCTATTACTAATCTTGTTGTGAAGTATGCCACTATAATGATAGGACACAAGATCTACTTCACAAATAGAGAAAATTCAGTGTCTGCTACAGTAATTTACATTGATTATGACATGGTAGCTAATGGTGTTGATTATGATTTGTGTGAACTTCTCTGACAACAATTGTTTGAGAATCTAAAGATGACCAGGGAGAAGAAATATGCATTTAAATTTGGCTCCTTGATTTTTATTTTTTTGTTCTACTTTCTTAGAAGACTTCCCAGAAGAGATGATGTGGTGATTTGGGACACATCCAGACCAGTTGCACATCAAATTTTTATTTTATCCATAGTTTGGGTGATTTGAAGAATCGAGACAATGCCCTGAAAACATTCTTTGTTGTGTTCAAAAGCAATATGAATGAACAAGAAAGGATCCCTAGAAAAATTGTTGAGAAATACAAGGATGATATCATCTTTCATGTCTCCTCTATTGAGTGCATGATTGAAGTAGTTGAACCCCAGACTGCCTAGATTCAATCGTTAGGTTATGAGATTATAGAGGATGAAGTCAAAGGCTATGTACAAGTTTTGTTGAAAAGACTGAAAGATACCAATGAACCTAGAGTTGGCACTTATGCAGAAAAATCTATGGAAATTCACTTGGATCATAAGAAGCCTGCGATAAGAAAGAAGGTTTGTTCAAAGATTTTTTGGATGAAGAAAAGAGTAAACACCTTGATGACAAGGGACGAGAAGTCTAGATAAATAAAATAAGGAAGGAAACTACAGAAGCCATCGAGGGTATGGCTGAGAAATATGGCATGTTTGGTGCACTCCATCCAGTTCTGCACCTAAGTCAAGAGAAGAAGTTTCTACAGAGGTTAAGGAAGACATTCCTTCTAATACAGGTGATACATACATTCCTCTAGAAACAAATGATGCAGATAACCCTCTGGATATAGGTGTTACAAATGATCCTCCGGAGATAGAGAAACAAAATGAAGAAGTTGAATCATAGAAGCATGATGTTGTCCCTCTGAAGCATACTGAAAAAGAAAAGGATAAAGATAAAGATGAAAAAGAAGAAGATGGAAAAGGAGAAGAAGATAAAATAGAGGAAGAAGAAAAGGTAGAACAAAAGGAAGAAGGAAATGCAGAGGAAGAAGAAAGAATGGGGAATCTGTCAGGAAGAATGAAGAAGATCAAAGGCAGGTTGCAGAATCTCAAAGGTCCCCCAAAGAATCCTCCTTTGGTGATGATGTATCGAAAGGCTTGTTATCCAAGAAAATCAAGTTACATCCAGTGATTCCTCCAGAACTTCTACAAATTCCCATGATTCAAGGAAGTGTGGATCTAGATAATATTTCTCATGTTCATAAATTGGTGTTAAGGGATGCATTGCATGCATCCAGAAGAAGAGAAATTCTGGAAACACATCAGAAGGGGATAGAGCTTATTGATGATGCCATCAAAGCTTTGTAGGAGGCCACCCCTAGTACATCAATGGATAGTTTTCTCACTCTGGTAGAGAATCTAAAACCTCTATTGAAATCCTTAAAGGAGTATGCCTCCAAACTTGGTGAGAAGACAAGGCAAGAGGTTGAAGAGAAATTGGTAGAGAAAAGGATTTTGGCACTTCATGATAAGTGTGCTCTAGCACACACCAATGTTGAAAATAATTTGGAAAATATGTAGGCTTGTGATTCTAAAGCAAATATTGTATTTTCTTATTGCATTAAGTGGTCAGATGCCACTCGAAATATCAAGGATCTCATGGACTCCATTGAGTCCTAGTTGATTGTTGTCTCCAGTACTTATAGTGCATCCAAATATAGAGACAGGACAACTTGGAATGCCATCTCTTCTCACAAAGAGAAATTATTTATGCTACAGAAGCAGAAGAAAGATATCATCAAAAAATTTGGTTTGCTAGTTGACAGTGTGAGAATGGAGTACACTTTGGTCGCCAATGCCTTGGCTAATGCAAAAAAAATAGAGAAGATCAATCTGACTCCTGGTACTCCAGATGATGCAAAAGAAAGCCTGATAGAGCTGGAATCTTTGAATAAGATATTGATATCTGCTAAGAAAAGTTGGGAGAATGGCACTTGAGGCTACATGGCAAGGTATTCGCAATGAGCTTCAAAGCTCACCTTCCTTCGGGTAATAACTTTACACATTTTTGAGACAAACTCCTAAGGGGGAGTTAATAATTTTGATTCTTTTAATCATACAATGTTCCGGACCGACCTTGTATATATATGTATATTCATATTTTTTTGGACCGCCCTTTGTCCTTGATGTTAAAGGGGGAGAGAAAATGGAGAGAAAACAAAGAGAAAGTTATGTAGAGACAAGGGGAAAGTATTGTACATAGGAGGTTTGTAAATTCTCTGGCACATGTTACCATTAATGAAAAAAGGGGAGATTGTTGGAAGAATGAAGAAGAACATATAATTATGCATCTTTTGTGTTGTCATTGATATCCGCATGTTATATGAATTGCAACTACAAGTTTAAGTTCAAGGTTGATCCGGTATTCTGAACCGATATGCAGGTATTATCCTCTGGTATTTTGGTTTGCAATCCTCTTTTGATGAATATCTTTCATTACGGCTTTTGGAGATGTTTCTTGGTTGCTAGAATATTGTATCTTCATAATTTCATATGTATAAGTGCTTGTATGGAAAGTTGGCATTACTCTATTGTTACATTTTACTATCTATGGCTGACCTAATGCATAGTTGATGTGGTAATGGATTAATTATGTATTGTGGATGTATGTGCGACCTATCTTAGGTCCAAGTAGACATGTTGTAATGTGCTACATTCTTGAATTGTTTTTGGAAAGATTTTGTACATGCTTGAAGCCGACAGTTATGTTTTTGGTGAATAAGGGTTGCATCTAATTAGGCCAACCTAATTGATGCTTATGGATAAGTTAGATATATATATATATATATATATTAGATGGTTTTGAGATTGAAAGATGTGGAATGAATGAGAATATGAATCAAGGTGAATATATGTTTACCGGTATGCAAATTTGTTGAGCATCAAAGGAACTGAATCAACACTTGTTAGGTGTAACTTTATCAGTTCATATTCTGGTTGTAACCCATTTTGAACTACTCTATCTTTTGTAGTCAGTGATCCTCTCATTTTGGACAGTGAGTCCTGGCAATGAGCCACCCTTTGTAATATCTTATAACTAGTTATACTATATTGTGAGCTAATCCTCACCATGGTTTTTCCCATTATAGGTTTTCCACGTAAAAGTCTCGGTGTTCATGTGTTATGTGTTTTTATGTTTTGTTAATGATTTTTCTCATTTTTACTATTACATACATTGGAGTGATTGTATGGTTTTTGTTCAATAAGTTTAAGAAGATATTTATTCACCCCCCCCCCACTCTCAGTATCTTGGCTATTCAACACAATCTACCTTTTTGAATACTTAGGATGCTCTAGCTAGGTGTTGAGGGGGGATTTCCTTGACTTCTTCAATTTCTCCACCTTTGCATGCTCCTATATTTTCTCCTCAATCTCCTAGATTCTTGTATGATGATTAAACTATGTATAATGTTTTCATAACTACTCCAACTAACCTTTACACAGTTTGAGCTCATTTGCAAGATAATAGGGCATGTATTTTCTTAAGTTTGAAAAGCATTAGGTCTCCTTGAGGATGTGGGAGGAAGAGTGAATAGGTCTAGGAACTTGTAATTGAATGAAATCATTCTTTCATGCTTTTAAAGTATTTTTCTCTACATTATTACTATCATGCACAGGTGCATACCTTTGTGTTTCTTGTCTCTATGTGACTACCCTTATCACACTCATTGAAGCTCCTCTCCTCGATGCTCTTTTACAACAATTTCCAAGTATATTGTCATACTATGTTGTTCACTTTGATTTAGCTTGGTCTAAAAGGTAGAAAATTGCCCAGTTTTATGTATAATTTGTTCACTTGGCCTACAAGCCATATTTGTGTCTTATTCATGGAAAACCCCTATCATATGCTCATTTATGGGTATGCATAATCATTCAGGAGTGGGAAGATGTGTAGGTCATGATATCCTTTATCTTTGAAAATATTGTGTCCTTATGACCATATAATTGTGTCTTTGTTCTTGTGGGCTTCCCAACAATAGACATCATTTCCCTTTACTCAACCCTGAAGAACCTTATCATGATTTTTTTGTTGACTATGTCAATCATGCATGCGTCTATTGACTATCATCTTGTATGTGTCTATAATATAAATCACTTCCATGGAGTATCCTTTTGAACATGGTGGTTCCCTTTTTTATGACTATCCTTCACACTAGCATGCAAAATTCATATATATATTGAAGGAACTGTCATGATGAAAATTATGATACTACTTTATATTAGACACTTGACTACCCTTTATTTAAAATACCATTGTACAATTTCTGAAACTATCATTGTATCCTAGTCAACATTGTCATGATTTTTATTTTTGTTACATCTTGACACAAGGTCCTTATGAAGATTATAAATATTATCCTTAAATGTATAGGGTCTTGGAGTATTTCAATCATAGAGCACTTCCTTCTTTACTATAGAATTTAAACCATCACTTGATAGTAATATCCTTTTTGATAGACTACCCACTAGATTGTAATCTCTCTTTTGGTGCTACTATTATATTGTTACTAAGTCCTTTTCCACTGCCATTCACATGTTTTACCTTATAGTGAACAACACTATTATATATCTTTGGATTTTTTCCTTTCTTGACCTAATTTAGCTTGTTTTCAAAGTTAGAACACTGCCCATTCTTAGGTATATAGGTTTATTTCTTCAACATTATTCCATGGACAATGATTTTATCATGTTACTATGAGCAGGTATGTATATTATCATCATAAGCCTCATTTGATTATTTCCTTTAAAGGAATGCCATTGTTTGTTAAGATTGAACTCTATATTTTATTAACTAGAACAAGTTAAGACAATCCATATTGAATTCCTTGTCCTATGTGTGGGACCTAGATGCAACTTTTAGAATGTCCTTTAAATAATCCTCCATATTTTTAATCTTTATGTCATCAATCTCTTGGACAAGGTCCTTGTAACATTGTCAAACATACCACTTGATGAAGGAAACACATGTCATATCCCAATTTGTAGCTTACTATGATAAATGTATGATGAAACATTATCACACTACCTTCCATTACACCTTTGTATTTGATCCATTCAACATGAATCCCTTAATATAGTGAAACAAACTTAGACAATCAAAACCAATGACGACAAATCACCTCCACAATAGGGCCATAGATGTATTCTCTTGTATTTTCTTATCCTTTGGAAGCAAGGAGCAACATCATTTGATATGGAATTTTCAACATTAACCTTCAAGATAACACACAAACCACTAGGGCCTTCACAACTAAATGCAATTTGGGTTTTTCTTGTGTTATCAATGATACATATAGTCTTTTATAAACAATCAAAACATAGCTAACAATTTTTATACCATCAAGGAGACTTATCCTATTCCAATTTGGTCTAGGATTTCATTAACTCAAAAAGGTTGAACTAAAAATTGTAAATTTAAACTTCACACAAGCCTCTGGATAATTCAACAAGTTTAACTCCTTAGAAATATGACATATTTCAAGGCATACCTAGAAGAACGTGCAAAGAAACAAATATTTTTTACAATATGGATTTGAAATATGAATGCTTGGAGCTCCTCCAGCCTCTCAACAACGTGTCATATCTCCTCTTGAATCTTTGCAACATTCCCCTTCTCAGGACCTATGTGTTCTCCCACACTAACATGGAAGACTCCTTCAAATCCAACATGGAAAAATGTTATACTTTCTCATGCAACATGGGTCAAACTCAAAACTCTCAAAAGAAGACAAATTTTAAGCATTCCCTCTCTTGGCATGGAGATAGTAAAAAATAAAAAGTTTGTCTTTTTCTTTTGCTCCTTGGCACCTAATATTTTGTAAATTATTGGTACCTTTTATTCATAACCTAATACCTCTTAAGACTTAAAGGCACAAAAAAGTGGCTTCTTAAACAACTAGACCAATGTGTATGAAAAATATCAACACTTCTCATTCCTTGTAGTTCATCTAAATTTGTTCATATTTTATTTTAATTTATTATGTATTTCTACAATAAAATTAAAATTTATATAAATTTATTTATAAGGTGGGATGTTAAATAATAATAGAAACACAAAGTTCAATCATCAAAAGAACAAAATTCTAAACAATATTAAGGAAAAATAGAACCCACTTTTTATTTATAATTACTAATTAACATTAATAAATTAAAATCAAGTTGGTTATATTGGTGATCAAGATTGTATCCTACAATCATACAAAATAAACTCAAGAGGGTCATAAGTAAAATAATGGATAGGTATTTAGCATAATGAAAATATTATTTTTCACTTTACCAACTCTAATAAAGATCTTTTAGTTTGGTGGCCCTTGCATAATGTTAAATATTATACCCATGTTAATTTTTTTAAGTTTAAATTTTTTCATGGGTGAATGAAACCCTTTTGTGAGATAATCTCCAAAAAACCAATATATAATTCTCAAATAGGACAATAACCCTCTCATATTTTCCCATTTTCATGCGTCCACCAGAGACATCTTTTCTCTAGCTAGCTACATTTATGTGCTAGACTAACCACAATTAAGTCCTTGTAGATTATATTGAAATAAAAAGTTTGAAGATATATGGATTCGCATTCTTTCCAATTCCACCTATTGGTTCTCCAATTTTTATCTCAATGAATCCTAAATATTTACCAAATCTTATTATTAAAAACACTAAGAGTATAGCCAACGAACAAGGAACACAATTTATGATTGTTTTCCTATACACTTTAGTCTTTTTAGGACCTAAGTGTGTTCCAATTTATGATACTAAGTGTAATTCAATAGCACAATTATATCATAGTGCCTAGTAGATCTTGACTTCATACAAATTGATGTAAGGTTTTACAGAAGTACATACAATATAACTAGCTCATTCCTTGTGAACGTTATAGCTATGGTATGAAATTGGAAAATAATTATAAATAATTTACAATTGACTTAAGATTTTATCATTTAAAAATCAATTCTAAGTTTGAGGATGATAATAAGAATAGATCGATGCCTATTTAGGGTCACTAAGTCAAAAAATCGTGCATCCTTCTTCAACACATCCCAAACATACTTTGATGTTAATTTTAGAGTTAATACCTTGTAATAATATGACAAATTGAGGGCTAACACTGTGACTACTTTATAATCCTTTTTTGATAGTAATACTCCCATTATCTTCAAGAAAGAAGTTACAATTTTTCTTAAAGAAGTTACAATTTTCCTTGAACAAAAACTAACAATGAAAATAACTCAAATGCAACAAATGTGCATGAAAAAATTTATAATTCTTGATTATATTTCTCAAATAATTATTACATCACAAAATTGAGATGATGGGACATTGAAGCATTTTTTCATATAAGCTTCAATCAAAATATATAATGCAATTATAGAGGATTTGTACAAACTAAGAAACTATTTCCCTAAATGGACTTAAAAGACTCTTATCACACCCAAATTCAAATTCTCTCAATCCTTTACAGTGAAGAACAACTCACCTTTTAAAGGTGAAACAAGCATGTAATATCATGAGCAAAGACACATTTCATATTTCACATTTGACAACCAAAACTTTGTTGAAACATAATGGATGTAACAACCCATTACATTTTGATATCCTTTAAATTGATTTGTAAGAAATTTTTTATGCTATTGAAGTAGAAAATATGTGAACCCAACCTCATGTTGAAGACAAAATATGGGAACTTTTATAACATAGCATAATAAATTTTATCCATTATACTTTTCCAACCATGAACATTTCCTTTGTATTCTATTGAAATGTTAAAACCTTTTCAACTATATTTGTGTATGTTGCATATCTTGCATCTATAATGCCTTAGTCTCATTGATCTCCTTAGCTATATCTCCTCTTACATTCATTCAAAAATTGTCTACCAATAAATGAACATCACAACACTATATATTATTTCTCATATCTATGTGGTCCTCTAATCAACATATCTTGCATCTATAATGCCTTAGTCTCCTTGATGCCTTTAGCTATATCTCCTCTTACATTCATTCAGAAATTGTCTACCAATAAATGAGCATCACAACACTATATATTATTTCTCATATCTATGTGGTCCTCTAATCATGTATATACTTCAGCATCATGCAACTCATTCATGATCGTCAATTTTTTAACAAAAATCATAAGTGCTAAATCCTACTATAGTTAATAAAGATTTTGTTTCCTAATCAACAAAGAAATTAGGAAATTGATGAAATAGACTTTCATCAAGAGCCTTCTTATTATAGAGATTTTTGTACCATTTATGAATCATGTTACAATATAGCTTCAACCATTTTTTCAAATAGTGGATGAGTGTGATGAGCATAGTATAATTCCCTATTACCATTATTTCTTTGTAATTATCTTTAAAAAATGTTTGGCGCTACTAACATTCCAAATATTCTAATGAGATATAAACATCCATTCCCACTTCCTCCAAATTCTATCTTTTGGATCTAAATGAACATTATTATCTTCTATTACCTTGTATTGAAAATCAATAATTTTCACCAAGATATATTAGCATTGTCCAATCACTTTTAACGTAAAATATAAAAAAAAGCATACATCATTCCTAATTAAGATGGTCAATATTTTATCAAATAATCAATTTTTTTTTTAATAATAAAGGAAGGTACTTTATTCAAACCATGATGATGCTAATATCCACCTTGAATCAAGTGTTTCTTTTGTTTCTTTTGTTTCTTTTGTTTCTTTTTTTTAGAGATTAGATATAACCATCCATCTTGGTATCATAGTCATTTGTGATCATCTTGGAGTTCATTTTGTGTTTTGTCTCATTTTTACAATTCTTAGGCATTGTAACTAAGTACAAGACTTAGAAACAACTATTTGTTTAATTTTTGTCCAAGATTACAATGCACTAAAAATACTACAATGCAATATAGGACTACAAAATAGTTTTTAGACTCTATCACTAATTTAGGACCAAAATACAAAAATTGGACCATAGAAAAAATTTAGGACACATAAATAATGGTGCACTAGTTCCTCTCTACACACTAGTGTACCTTCTATACACTAGTGTCCTTTTTGGGTACTACAATATTTCATTTCAATAGATAGTGAGTACTTCTAGTTATTTCTCAAGAAAACTTTATATACAAAATGTGTTCCTCTTCACCTTGTGAGCCTTCCCATGTCATTTATACATGGATAGGCCTTTTAATCTAGAAGATATGTCATCATTTGTATATGGAAGTGTTCCCTTGCATAAAAATAACCTTTGATACTCTGATTGATGGAAGGATTGTACAGGTCCTAGTGAGGAAACATCTTGTGAATTTTTGCCCCTTATGTTTGAGTGTATTTATTTGGGATATATTCCACCTTGCATTCATAGTTGTGGCATGCATGAAATAAATGGTGGTCATCTCATCTACTCAATACATGATACCTCCTAGTTACATTCTACCTCTAGAATAGGTTTCTCTTGGCATTGTGTTTCATAAAGTGTGTTTGGGGAATTGGATTCAAGGTGGATAATCACTCATCCTAACCTTGTGTTGTCTTCATGAGAGAAGGTGATTGTGTGTTGGGACTGAGTACTTGTCATGGTGTAGCCCCACTCTCTTGTAGGTTCATCATGGTGATTACATCATATAATTTTTTATTCTTCTACTTGTGCCACTTTTCTCGATGCAATAGTGATGTCTTGTAAGTGTTAGCAATGTCTTGAGTTATTGTGTGACATGAATTTTTTCCATAACCTCCTCGTTATGTTGTGTGTATCAATCTTCTTGATATGAAACCTTAATTATATATTTATGTTCAGTGTGATATGTTAGTATTCTATCTTAGTTGTTAAGATTCATTCTTGTGTTTTTTTTCAAAAAAAATATTTAGATAAAGTCCTAGGTTGAGGCTTGGGTATTTATAGAATCAATATTATGTTTGTGATTAATTATTTCTCCAAACATACCCAATTTTGTTCTTTGGCCTATATATATCATACCTCTATTATTACAGAAGTCCTCCATGAATCTATGGTACATCCACTTCCATTATTTGTGACTATGACCACCTTCACCAATCAATTTTAATAGGAATTTTTCAAGTTTTAGGGAATACAGTTGAATGTTAGCTTGATATCCCACCTAAAAACTAATTCTTAAATATAAATTTTCAATAAATCTTGGAGACATTTTTAATTAGACACCCCTCAATCTTAACAAGACCAACATAAGTGACAATGCACATTTTATGTACCTTTCCAAATAATATAATGGGTTGTTGAAGTGTCCTACAAGCTATAATTTCCTCTATCTTCCAAGTTGCATCTTGTTTTCCATGTATCATGTCTAAAGAAGGTCATCGGACAACATGTTTATATTCTATCAACACTTCTCAAATTGAATTACAAAGGATCTATCATTCTCAATTCAAATGATATTTTGGATCAAGGATCATAATCACCCTATAACAACACTATCACTACTAAAGTTATGGTTTAGTTGTGTGCATTGGAAACAAAAGATGCCACTTGGGAACCCCACCATCAAATTTAGTAGTAGTTCAGGTTTGACTCACAGCTTGAGGAAAATGATCTTTGAAGGGAGATGGCATGTTTGGACCCCACAAAATAATTATTTAAGCATTTTAATAATCATAGTATTGTTATCTATTTAGTATTGCACTATGTGAAATTATCCTAAGCTTTGTGTACATTGTAAGTCACTCTTTGTGAGGGTTGTGTATTGATGTAATAAAGAAAACATCATATCAGAATCATATTTTCTAAGAAAAAATTTCTATAAGGTGGTTATCCCCTCAAAGTAGTCTACATTTTTGTTATCAAAATAATCATATTTACAACTTTTTTTAGTATTGTGTTCTTTTAGAAAAATATTATTTTGTTTGGTGATATTTTGTAGGTGAATATTCTAACAATATGGATAGATGGAAGTGGCTCAACTCAGTTACTATTTCTAGACAACACTGTAAAAATGACACCTTTTCAAGCTCTTCATTGTTTATGGTTCATGGGGGGCAACTCTATGACAAATTGTTAACCCTCTTCTAATTTCATGTGGATTTTTTTTCTCTTTGAAATATTGATATAGAAATGCATGCAGTGGTAAGTGATTATAATTATTTTTAGATTTATGTTCATGTGTGAATTATGTGGCTAAAAATTTGTTGTGTGCATGTGTATAAGTTTTAAGATTTGGCCTCATGGAGAACAAGAGAGTCACAATCCAAATTGTATTATTTTGAGAAATTCAACCCTTTTGGAACATGCTTATTCATTTATCTTACTTTAGCATGCATAAATGTAAATTTGTATACAAACTAAGGTGGGGGGAAATTTAGAGTAGAAAATAGCATACTTGATGCTTTTCCCCTCTAGTTTTGTACTAGCTTTAGTCCTATCAATTTAGCATTTGATTTATATCATTTGCACAAAAAAGTTATTTTTTTTTTAATCACCCATCCATTTACCCATTTTGAATTGCATTCATGTGTATGTCTCATACACCATCCACCTTTAATTACAACATGTGAGATCTATTTGGTCAAGATCACTAATGTGGTCTGATTCTCCAAATTCAAATTTATTTCTCTATATTTTTTATATGACCTAATTCAAAAATATGACTAATGTTTGTTGTCTTTTCTACTAAATTAATCAAATAGGACTCCAATTTATCATATTTAAAGGAATTCCTTAGGTCATTATATAAAACACATTATCATAGAAACATAAATGAGAAATTAGATAAATTTTTTAATAACCATCTTTATAGTATTGGGAAAAGAAAAATAATAGAACTTGACTAAATACTATTGAAATGAGAGAGAAAAAATGAGATTACTCTCAAATTAAAAATCAATCATTCACATTACTCCAAAAATCTTATTACATAGTATTTCCTTTATAAGGTCATTATCTTGTATGAATATAAGCTCCTTTGCGTTTCAACTTCCCGCTCCTTCGCGTTTCAACTTCAAGTGTGCATGGTGGACTCTATTTTGGGGGCACCCAACAGTCCCCCTCTGGCCCCCCCTGACCTGTGCTCCTCTCTTTTAGGCTTGTGTCTATCGGGTACCACCCCGATGGGGATAGTGCTTTCACCTACAAGCTTTTCAAATATTTTGGCGGTTCCGGGTGAATCTTATGTGTCGGCGGTGGAGATCTCTCTGTTTGTCGATTGGAAGGATGTGCTTTCCAATGGAAAACAAGTCTCCTCCTTTTTTTTCCCTTACCTGAGATTGTCACGGCTTCCAGAACAGAGTTTGACATTCCTGATTCGATTTGTGATAGGATTCTCTCCTCCATGGAGAATGTTGTTGTGGGTAGATTTCTTTCTTATCGACCGATGGTGGATATGGTTCAGAAATGGGTTGCGGAAAAATGGCGACTTAAGGGTAGTGTGGAGATCTATGCGATGGTTGGTGGTCTTTTCCTATTTAGATTCACGACTGCGGAGGACTTGGTGGTGACTTTTTCATCGGGTTTGTGGGTTTATGGGAAACACAACCTGGCTATGTGTCATTGGAAACCAGGTTTTGACCCTACTACTGATCTGAATAATTCAGCTCCAATTCGGGTGCGGTTGTCGGGCTCACCTCTGGAGTATTGGGATGAATCCATTTTCAAAGGTATTGGGGATTCGTTGGGTCAATTCGTCGCTATAGATTCTATTACAAAGTCGAAGTCCAGGTTAGTCTTTGCAAGGTTATGTGTCAATATTTTTGTTGATAAAGTCCTCCCGAACTCTGTCAAGTTGTGTTCTAATTTTGGCAACTGGATTCAACCAGTGTGTTATGCAAATGTGGTGGTGTACTATCAAAACTGTGCCAAAGTTGGGCATCTAATTTTTGACTATAAATTTACAGTCAGTTGGGAGGTTAAGGATAATTGTATCGTGGAAAATCCCACTACTCCTTCTGGAAATGTTCCCCATCCATCGGATGACTCTGGGATTGTCCCCCCGAGTGTTGCTCATTCACATGAGGATCCTCTGCCTTCACCCACCCCTGTTGGTCAAACTTCAAATCTATCTAACCCTAGTGCTTTACTGGAGTTTGATGTTAACCCTTGTCTATCCATAGGACTCAGGACCCTGGCTCTTTGGTTGTTAATCCCCTGGTTGCAGTGGTCTTTGTGGGGACTCAGGACCTTGGCTCTTCGGCCGCTGATCCTCTTGTTAAGGTAGTCTCTATGGGGACCTATGAGGCTTTGATTGAGGATGGTGAAATATGGGAGGAAGAGAGCTCCAGTATGATTGATGAATCTACTGAAAGTTTGGGGAGTTTGAAGCTTGAGAAAGATGGGGAAGGAGGGATATGGACAACGCCAAAGAAAAAAGGAAGGAAGAAGAAGGTTGATGTTGGAGGTGAATCCAAGCCAGGGAGACCTACTTAGAGGCACACTAGGATGAGAGAAATGACAAATGAGATTGCCCTGGGAAAGCAGAGGACATTGGATGTGTCCTCAAAAAAAGGTCAGAAATGAGAATTATGTCATGGAATGTTTGTGGACTCAATAGCTCCCACAAACAACGTGCTCTGAAGGACTATATAGTGGAACATAAGATTGATGTTTGCCTACTTCAAGAAACCAAAATGATGAAGGTTAATTTTGATAAAATTGTGAAATTTCTTTGGCTTAATGCATCTTATGTCTATAGTGATGTTGAGGGTGCTTCGGGGGGCCTAGCTATCCTTTTGAACCCATCTAATTTTCAAGGCTCTAAAATTTTTCACTGTAAAAATAGTGTGGGGGCCTTGTTCACTTACCATGGTGAATCCTGGTCTATAATCAATATATATGCTCCAAATCAGAGGAATGTGAGGAGTATTTTGTGGCATAACATGGCGGTTAAAATTAATCTGAATAGGAAAGGTCGTTGGCTTGTTGCTGGAGATTTTAACTCTCCTCTCTTTCCGTCGAAAAAAAGTGGTGGCCTTCTAGATTACTCTGATAGCATGTCTGACCTGGCTAATTTTTTGCACTCTTCGGATTTAGTTGATAATGAGCTCTTGGGACAAAATTTTACTTGGTCTAATAGATGGGCTAATGGTAACCTGATCCAGGTCCGGCTTGACCACTTCCTCTGCTCTCCTCATTGGACTAATACCTTAGATGCCAACCTAATAACCTTGCCTAGGACAGTCTTTGACCATAACCCCCTTCTGCTAACCACTAATATTCGCCCTGCTATTGGTCCCTTTCCTTTCCGCTTTGAGATAATGTGGAACTCTCATCCTAATTTCAAAAATAAAATTGCTGAATGGTGGAATATTCATGTCCAAGGCTCCCCCATGTATAGGATTTTCTTCAAACTTAAACACATTAAAAACATGATTAAAGGATGGAACAAGAATGTGTTCGAGGATGTATTTCAAAAAAAAAAGTTGCTAGAAGGAGAGTTGAGGATTTTACAAAAGAAAATGGAGGAGGGTGATGACAGTCAATGGACTCACAACCAGGATGGAATGGGAACGGGTTCTAAAGAATATGGAGGTCTTTTGGAAGCAAAAATCAAGAGTCCAATGGTTGAAGGAAGGAGATAGGAATACCTCCTTCTTTCATGTCTTAGCCATCAATCATAGGAAAAGGAATCAAATTTCTAAGCTGACTAATGTTACTAGGGAGGTGATTTCGAATCATGCTCAGATTGGCCTTTGTGCAGTCAACTATTTTCAGGAGGCTTATTCGACCCCAGCTGAGGCACCTAACCCGACCTTGGACAATGCAATTCTCAACCATCTTCCTACCACCATTTCTCAAGAAGATAATCTGGGGATTTTTAGCAAGGTTTCTATGGAAGAAGTTCGTCTGGCTACCTTTAGCATGGGGGATTTCAAAGCCCCGGGGCCTGATGGTTTTCCTCCTTTTTTTTAGATTTTTTGGGATACTGTGGGTGGGGATCTTGTGCTTGCGGCCAGGGACTTCTTCAAATCTGCCAAGATCCTCAAACAATTGAACCACAATTTCATCGCTCTTATACCCAAGATTAGTGAGCCCCAATCCATGACTGATTTCCGACCTATTAGCCTTTGTAACACCTTCTACAAGATCCTTTCCAAGATACTTGTAAACCATATCAAACCTCTTCTGAATAAAATCATTAGCCCTACTCAAAAGAGGTTTGTCCTTGGGAGACATATTCTTGATGCTACTTTGACCACCCATGAACTGCTCCACTCAATGGATAGATGTAATTATGCGGGGATGTCTGTCAAGCTTGACATATCCAAAGCTTATGACAAAGTGTTATGGGACTTCATCCCGAAGGTCTTGGCCAAGTTTGGTTTCAACAATTTGGTCATCAAACTCATTTTGGAATGTGTTAGTACTGTAAAGTTCTTTGTTATGGTTAATGGATCCCCCTTTGGGTTCTTCTCTGCTAGAAGAGGGATCAGACAGGGATACCCCCTGTCCCCCTATCTTTTCATAATGATTGTTGATGTGCTCAGCAGGAACTTCATTGGTCTATTGTCAGAGGGCTCCGTTATGGGCATTAGAGCGGCTTCCTCCCTGGATCCGGTTATTGTGCAACAATTTGTGGATGAAACCTTTCTCTTTGGGAAAGCTTTTGTGGTCGAAGCCAGGAAATGGAAATCTTTCCTTAACAACTATGCCTCTTGTTCTGGCCAAAGCATCAACTACAATAAAAGCATGATTTATTTCTTTAACTACATGCCTAATTTGCAAAATAGGGTGACTGTGGTCTTGGGATGTGTCAGTGACTCTCTCCCATCGATGTACCTTGGGCTCCTCCTCGCGGTTAAGGAGGTTACCACCGATTTCTGGAACTCGATTCTGGAAAGGATCCAAAGGAAACTGGTTGGGTGGAAGGGCTCTATCCTAAGCCATGTTGGAAAACTCCAACTGCTCATTGCGGCTCTCCAAGGTATCCCCACTTACTTCCTCTCCATATTTAAGATGCTAAGTACATTGCTGATAAATTTGAGAAAATTCAAAGGAACTTCCTCTAGTTTGGGACTGAGGAAAAGAAGAAAATTGCTTTGGTGAAATGGGAAAATGTCTGTCAGGCCAAAAATTGTGGTGGACTTAGAGTCAGGACAATTGTCTACTCTAACAAGGCTCTGATGGCCAAGGTTGGTTGGGATCAGTTAAGGAACATTAAGGACTGGTGTAAAATTCTGAATTCCAAATATCTTCAGGATAGGCCTTTGATCAATTGTCTCTCGAAGTCTCACCCCCAAGGTTCAGTTGTCTAGAGGAGCATTTGCAGCACACAAGGCCTGTTGAGGAAAGGGATTAAATGGAAAATGGGAAATGGGAATAGAATCAGATTCTGGGAAGATCCTTGGCTATTTGACACCCCTCTGGCTTGCTCTGACTTTAGGGCTTTGATGGGTTAGGCCCAGAGATTCTTTAGCATCCATATTAGTGATTATGTTTCTGGACCCCCTGGAGCTAGGATTTGGAGAGACCTCACTCTCTCTTGCCCCCAATCTCAAGACCTTTGTTATCTAGCTCAGTCCCTTTAGGTGTTTCTCTCTAGAACCAGGTTTCCATCCTATGACAAAGAGGATGAGTTCTTTTGGATTTTTGACAAACAAGGGGATCTCTCTATGCGATCGGCTTACAGGCTACTGACAAACCAAAATGTTGTTGAGGAACCTTGGAAGAAGATTTGGAATCTCCACATGATCCCTAAAATTAATTTCTTCTGGTGGATGGCCTATCATAATAGGATTCTTACCCAAGACAATTTAAGGAAATGAGGTTTTTGTATTCCCAATCGTTGTTTTCTTTGCAAGAATGGGGATGAATTTGTCAGTCATCTTTTGTTACACTACTCGTTTGCTACCGAAGTTTGGGGGTTGGCTTTTGAGAAACTTGATGTCCCTTGGGTTATGAGTAAGTATTTCTTGTCGTTCATTCTGGGTTGGTATGGTCCCTACTCCCACCCTCTGCCTGGTGAAATTTGGAATCAAGTACCTCTGGTTTTGGGTTGGTGTTTGTGGAAGGAGAGGACTAACAGGGTTTTCAGGAATGTTGATAGGAGCCCTAAGGATGTTTTTGGCATTGGTGATCGGCTCATTGAGGAGAATATCTCTCTCTTTAATGGGAAACTACCGGAGAAGGGGCCATTCAATTTTGAAATTAGATTGGCCAAGGCATGACACCAGGATCTAGACGCTAACTCTTTTAATAATTTGAAACTCTTAGCCAGGAAAAATACTAAATGGGAGCCTCTGGATAGAGGTTGGTTTAAACTCAATTTTGATGGGGCTGCTAAGGGCAACCTAGGAAGGGCAAGTATTGGTGGATTTATAAGAGATCTCATGGGGGCTTTGGTGGTGGGATTTGCTGGAGGTATTGGGTTTCAGTCTTCATTAGTGGCAGAAGCCTATGCGCTGCTAATGGGCCTCAAAATTGTTGTCTCTTTGGGGATTGTTAATCTCCGCATCGAAGGAGACTCCAAATCTATTACAGATGTTGTGAATAAAGACAGACTAATTGGCTGGAATACTAAAGATATATTGTTGGATGCCAGATTCGTTTTATCCAAATTTAGGGATAAAAAGGTGACACATATTTTTAGAGAAGGCAATCAAGTGGCGGATGCCTTGGCTAATCTTGGCTCTTGCTGGGATTCCGCTAAATGTTGGAGTAAAATGGAAAGGTTAATGCCAAATATTCAAGATTTCATCACGCGGGAACAATGCAACCAATTTTTGCAATGACTTTAAATCTTTGGATGATGGGAGCTGATTGGGGGGTCCACCTGATTCTATTGGGGGTCTGGTGGATGAGTGTCAACGCTGAGATGGCGTACAAGTGGAGGGACTTTGATTTTTTGACTCACTTTAGGCTTGGATATTTTCGTGTGTGGGGCATGGATTGGTGGATCCACATGTTTGTCCTTTTCAATTGGTGGACGGGTTTGAGTACTAAGGTGATGGAAAAGTAGCGGGGTTTAAATTCGAAGGTGGGTAACACGAATAAATGTGGCGGCTTGATGAAGGAAAGATGGAAGGATATGACGTCAATGAATCTGAGGAGTTGTACCGTGCGATCTCTTCTCTTAGGGATTGTGGGATATCTTGTTTTATTTCATCCTTGCTTCAGTTTGTGTGAGAGTTTGCATAATGATTTGACTCCTCATTATGAAACTTTGCCTCCTTCTAGTGTCTTCGTGCTAGCTAGTTTAGCATGGGTCTCAATTGGCACCTTTAGGATGGTTTCTAATTTTAGGCATTCGGCCATTCTGCCTTGTGTCTCGTGCTTTTTCTCCATGAAGAAGAAACCCTATATGCCTACCATTTCTTGCCTCACTGGCTGCAATCATCGCAATATCCTCATTAATTTCATTATCAAGTCACCCTGTGGTGACTCTCCCTTCCACGCATGTGACCTGTACGCGGGTGTTATTAACCGTTGTTGTATTTCTTTCCTAAATAAACACAATGTGATAATTTTATGTGGCTTATGCATTTGGTATCTTTTGCAAACTCCTCGGCTTTTGGTGCAGGTTGGTAAAATGGGCGGCGAGCGGGTGAGGACTGAGTCGGATAACTGTGATGATTTTCAGAATAATCCTTTAGTCTGGCACATTTGTATGGAAGGTGGCATTGCTCTGCTTATGAATATTTTGGTTGGTCATGATCCTATCTTGTCGTGCCAGTTTGCCAATTCGTGGAAGGATCGTAGGGTCTCAATTGGAGGAATCTCATTTGAAATCAGTGAGGAATTCATAGCGCAAGCCACAAGATTATAGTGTACTAGGAAAAAATACCCCAAACACACCAAGAAACTGGACCACGAAAGCTAGAAAGCTTTTTTCAGAAGTGATGAGGCTCCGATGCGGAACCAATCAGGTTTTGAGAGAGAAGCCCTCCCAAAGCCCTGGGATCAGGTGTTCCTGGCACCGATGAAGTACGTCACCTTGGAAGGTAGGTTTAAAACCTGCTTTTTTTATCACTTCCCCCTGTTAAATCATATAAGACACAATATGTTGCTTGGTTTTTCATTCTTTCTTCTAATGGATTTGGAAAACTCGGTCAAAAAATGTAAAGAGTCTGCCAGCCTTAACCCCAGCGATCTCCCGCCACTCCCGCTCCATCAAGGGCTCATTTTGAGACTTTATCACTTCCACCTGGCCCTCTATCCTCCTAAAGCTATTACGGTTGTTCACATTGAGAATATTGAACCCCTGTTGACTTTGAACATTTCCCCGGCCGAGTCTAAAAGCCCTACCCAGAATTCCAATACGGGCTCTACGGGGAATCCCAAAGCCAAGATAACCACCAAAAAACTCAAGGGTGGTTTGGGTAAGGCTCATTCCAGTGCGGCAATGGGTCTCTATGAATTAAAATCCACTCAGGCAAACTCGACCTACAAGGCCACCATTGCAAAAAAAGGGAAGGAGAAAGGTACGTTGGACCCGATTGCTAGGGAAGGAAAGGGCAAGAACATTATAAGGAAAGACTCTAGAGGAGACACTGTTGTGGGGACTACTAAGATGACTGGTGAGGAAAGTACCAGAAGGAGGTCCAGGAGGCTTGCAAAGAATAGCAAAAAGAAACTGATTATTGAGGATTTGGAGGAGGAGCGGTCTGACAGCAAAGGTTACAAGGAAGAGGAAACTGGAGATGATGAGGACGAGAATGTGGAGGGGCCCCTATTTACTCCTAAGGATAGCAAGGTTCCTAAAGATGACTCAACCTCTCTCTCTCTACACCCACTAGTCGAAGAGCCTGGAGAGGACCCGGGGACTATGGACATTGGGGAGGAGCCCTGTGATTTGGTGAAGATAATGGACACGCTCGACAAGAGGTTTCGTGGGTTGACCCGCTTCACCATGAAATTGGGCCATTCTGTCACTAGCGCCCTATCTAATTCTATAAAGGAGGAGTTGGAGGGAAATAACAGTTCGGAGAACAAAGAATGGGTTGGTGATGAGGTTGTGGACCTGCTAATCAAAAATTGGGACAACGCTAGTTAGTTGTTACCCGTGCTAGTGTCCTGTCTGTCGACTGCCTCTTTGTGGTCTCTATGTTGTCTCTTCTTTTTGTTTTTGTAATGTTTGCTTAGTCTTGCTCCTTTTTGGCCCTTGTGGCTCATTGTGAAGGGATCGGCACCCTGAAAATGTTGCTTAACTTTTCAAAAACAATAGCATGTTAATTAATTAATTTATTTTACTATATATATCAAGTACTAAATTTTAACACCCACCCTTACTACTAACATACAAGAAAACAAGAAATTAGTACACATATTCTTCATCACTTGAAATGTGGTCCTTTCCTTCAATTATCAAAGTGTTATCTTGCAACTTTCCATCAAGAAGATCTTGTGCTCTTTGTTGCAATTCAATACTACATGTCTTGTCTTTTTACAATAGAAACATGTGCCACTTGTATGTTTGAACATCATCATATGTTTTATTTTTTGTAAGAAGTGCTAACCTTGTTTTGTGTAGTCAATGCATCTTCTTCTTTTGAAACATGTTTGTTTCTTTCATCAAGCAATGTGGATATAATACTTTCTAGACTTGGATTGATTTTGCTTAAGGTGAATACCTTGTAGACATAATATTTGGCATACTATTTAAAAGTATGGCTTTAGCATCATTTTCCTTTATTTCTTCATTTATATTAGCCAACTAATTTATCAAGGATCAAAATTTACCGATGTGAGACACTATATCTTCACCTTCATCCATTTTCAAACCATGCAACTTTTATTTTATAGTTATTTCTACACTATCAACTTTTGATCCAAACTAAGTATTTAATGTTTCCCAGATGTCCTTAGAATATTTTTTAAAATCTACATGATGTAAATAAGGTTTAGATAAACCAAGACCAATTATAGCCAATGTTTTCTTATCTTTTACCTTTCATTTTTGAAGTTCATCTGCATCTGTTGGCTTTGTCATTGTACCATCAACAATTTCCTAGAGATCTCTTTCAATTAACAATAATTGTATTTGTATTTTCCAATTGTGAAAATCATTTCCATCAAACATTTCATAAAGGCTTAATTTATCCATTTTGTGTTAAATAAAATAAATCCTTAAGTATTCAAAAATAAAATGAAAAAACTCATAAAAAAATAAATTATTTCTTTTGTGCCCTAATTGCCTCTTTTCAACATGCCTTGACAGACCATGCCTTTTGCAGCGACACTCTGATATTCTCCTTTATTGCATTTGCTCCAATACCCAATGACTCCACAAATGCACGAGTGTCAATGAATGTTCACAGTAGGTTTCTCAATATACCTTCGGTTTATGTTGATACCATAGAAAACATAGATTAATGTTGATGCTATAGAACTCTGCTATGAGTAGCGGCAAGAGTACAAGCAACTCTTGAAAAATAGTCAAAGCTCTACCGATAATGATAATGTCACCTCCAAGATAAATCTTTTGTCAATACAAATATATTAAGACAACATCCACATAAATAGTTGGCAGCAACATATAAGAGCAATGCTAGTAATATGAACAATTTTGGAATCCTCCAAATTTTCAACTCTCAGATATAAACACACTTCTGCAATAGATTGGGGAATATTTAAATTTTAAATTATTTTGGATGACAACAATGAACAAAGTGAAGTGTTAAACAATGGAAAGAATGAACGCGATGGAGAGAAAGAGAAGAAATGTAGATGAATGATGGAGTCAAAAAGGGTTTTGCACATGGTCTACATTGCTCACCTATTGACAAATGCAAGAATGGTAGAAAACAATAGTAGTTGCATGTGGTCTTCACTGTAGTACCATTGTAAACACCGTTGTGAGAAAAACAAATGAATGGAGAGGGATCAGAGAGAGGTCCAAGAAGAAACCCGCTTTGATACCATATTGAAATGAGAGAGAAAAATGAGATTACTTTCAAATTAAAAATCAGTCATTCACATTACTCCAAAAATCTATTACATAGTATTGCCTTTATAAGACCATTATCCCGTATGAAACTAATTATGAGAATATAACTACCAAAACCAAATTTATTTATTAAATTAACAATAGCATGTTAATTTATTTATTTAACTATATATGTCAAGTACTAAATTTTAACAAGTACAAGGAAGCATACCACTTCAACCCTAGCATAATAAGCTCTTGAAGATGTTCCTTAACACCACACTATTCCAAATCAACTAATAGATAAAGGTGAGCAACTATCTTAAATCTACAAATACATTGAACAAGATCACATTAAAAGACATCATCATAGAAAAGTACTAAAATTACACCAATCCTATCCAAAAGCTCAAAATAGCTAAAACAATTCATCATAATCATCTACATACATTTCTAACATATATTTTTTTTTCATAATCAACATCTATCAACACATCAAAATTCATCACACTAAAATAAATTCACCATCTTTCTCCTACACTCTTCATGCCTTACCATTAATAACTCTCTTGTCAGATGCTTAAATATTTCTTCTCAAAAGATAGATAACATATAAAAGCTATTAGAACTGTGATTGTGATTTTATTCCAACCCTCTTTTCCTTTATAAATTATTTGATGGTGTGTATTCTTAATCAGAGCCTTAGTCTTAAACCATGAAAGGAACTTCTAACCAAACCATATAATCACTATAGACAAAAATAATCTAAGTTTTCTTAGCTTATTTTTCCTCTATAAATAGGAAATGGGATGCGTACCAGCCTCCATGAATACTTCCATGGCCCAATTTTTGGTTGTTGTACATTATTCTTGTCTATCTTAAAGTATATCTTATCTACAACCTCTGTCGGCAAAGCCACGAGATCATAAAAACTGTAAGCAATTCTACTGTATATATACTACAAAATCACTTCATTCATACACAAAAGAGTTTCCATGGTTGGACACTGATATTTTTAACCCAGCATACCTTTTCTTGACTGTCTCTCATATAAAAGCTTTGATTAAGACGTCAAAGATGATAAAGGAAAGAAAAGGATATATGTGGACATTGTTGGTTCTATTTAGGTATACCTACGTAAGCTCACTGTTATGTCGTGTTTCAAATTCTGTTATATATTCCTACTCTTCCCTTCTTCCAGATTCAAAGACTGGTCACACTCCCCCTTGTATGTCTCTAACTTAAAATAGGGTAAATCATTTAAATATACTTAGATTTTCACTATAAGATATAAGTGGATAAGGTTGATTATAAAAGCAAATGGGAGAAGATATTAGAATGGATTAGTTTTATTTTGGCAATTGATGTTGTTATGCTCTTTATTTTGTATTGGTCTAGGATAGGAGGAGAAAATTAGAAGCTATATCAAAATCTTTGTGTGTTTGTTCTCAGACTCTATGTTAACTAGATGTGATTGATTGTGGTATTGTTCATTCTGATGTGATTGTGTTTTTGGTTATGGCCTTATCCTTTGGATGTAGAAGAGTCCTATATGGCTAGAGTCCTATCCACTATGAACATTTAACATGTGCTTGTAATACAAATATATTTTTTTGTAATGGAGTGGTATCATGGGCTCATTTGGGGACTTCTTGTGCTAGGTTGTGGAAGTGTCTAACTTCCTCTTAGTAACTTTGTCAAGTCCCACAAATAGATTTGAAAAGTTGGAGATTGGACATTAGGAGTGCATAAACCCTGTGATCAAGTGTAGTATTAAGGATCATGTGTTTGTGGAGTGTTTCTAAGGCTTCCAATTTCTACCATGCTCTAGGTGTGCTTTTTACTATAGATGCTTGTTGTTGTTTTTTTTTTCTCTTTTTCTCTTGTGTGTTCATTCCCCTTAATTCTCTATTTATCAAATATAATCTATTTTTATGGACATTTAAGCACAAGATAAGATTGACATGTAGAATGAAGTGAAAAAACAAGATTAAATGGGAAAAATCATATTTTGAATGTTGTGAGGCAACCATATATGGTCCCATCTAGAGGACAAAACTATAGGTGTATTAGAATTTTAGGTACTGGAATGACATGGGATGAAATTTTCTCTAAATGAAATTAGTTTTGAAATAGGGTGTAGGTTTTAGAAGAATTGGTGCATTAAATTATTATAAAGTAGACATGGTTATGATTATTTAGTACAGTGCTAAAAGTGAGTACTAAATGAGAGGGAAAATTTAAAAGTAAACACTTTGTTGCAACATGTTTGTCATTGCACCAAAAGATCGACCTATTAATGCCTAATACAAATGCTAGAGACAAACGGATCCACAAGAGGCGATTAGTCCATGTCTTGAATCCAAAGGGAGACGTTGGTGATTGATCCAACACACTTATCATCTCTACATAAATATTAGGAATTAGATCTTAATGTAGGGTGTAAATTCTCATATAATCATTTAAGATGACATATATGGTAGTTTACATGAGTCTTCCATATTGACATGTGACATTTCCTATAACTTTAAATTTCTTCAAAATGATCATTATAAGTTTTGATAGTTGTCAAGTCATTGAGTGGAATTACAATATAGTGTCTTGCCTATCCATGCCCTTATTCTAATTATTTTATATTCTTGTCTCAATTAACACATGAGTTAATCAAATTTAAGTGATTTTGTTTCATTTAATTTAATGGGAATAATATGGTTGTTGATGCCTTAAGGGTTTGTCTATGTCATAATTTCTTATTAAGAATGAATATTCTAAAGGGTTTGTCTATGTCATAATTTCTTATTAAGAAAGAATATTTTAATAATTGATATTTGCTTATACCAAACAAATGGTATTGTGATCTTATTTGGCTTGATATATGTAGACCACAAGAATTGAAGATACCAAGTAGAGTAGAAATGGGTTGTAGGGGTTCATAAGAGGTGCAATTATAACATAAACTTTTCATGCATTGTTTAACTTAAATATTAATTATGTCAGTGGTGGTCACATGCAAGGCTTAATTGAAAATTTTAGAAGAAATAAAATGACTACAAGGTGAAGGAGAGAAAATAATTTTTAAGTGATCAAAATCATCTATTGGATTAACAAATATGAACCACATATGCATCACAATCAAATTATATAATAAGGGAGAGTAGTGGGGTAGGGGAGATAAAGTGACATGTATAAACATATATAAATAAAAAGATAGACTAGAACATATAAAATATAGATAAGAAATATATGACATTATGGAAGACTATGTAGATGATCTTTTGGGAAAATTAAAAATAAAAGAAGAGAATTCTTATGTCCTTGAATGTATACTCGATCACTTGAAAAAATACAATGTGTGTCTTAATCCCAAGAAATGTGCTTTCAAATTAACATTCAAAAAAAAAATGGGTTTCATTGTCTCTCAAATATTTATAGAGGTTGATCCTACTAAAGTTACAATTATCATGGACATGCCACCTCCTAAAAATTTAAAACAACTTCGTATTCTCCAAGGAAATTTATAGGCCTTTAGAATATTTATAGCACAACTCACCGATAAATGTCAACTATTCTCCCATCTTCTCAAGAAGAATTGTAATTTTCAATGGGATGACTCTTTCCAACAAGATTTTGATAGAATCAAGGAATATTTTACATCATCACTATTTATTATGGACCCTATACCAAGAAAGCCCCTAGTTTTGTACAAATCAACTACACTAGTTTCCCTAGGGGTACTCTTAGCACAACATGATGAAGAGGATCATGATCAAGCAATGTATTATATCGGCAAAATTCTCATGGGATATGAGCATAACTATATAGCTATAGAACAAGCATGTTTATCTATCATATTTTGTCTACAAGAGTTATAACACTATATTTTTAATCATAAAACAAAGCTCATTTCTACAATTGAACCACTCAATTATCTCTTATCCAAAACTTCCCTCATAGGTCATATGGCTAAGTGGGTAATGTTATTAAGTGAATTTGACATTAAATATTTAGATGGAAAATTAATCAAAGGACGGGTTGTCATAGATCAATCAACAAGGCACCACTTATAGATAATCAATTATTAATTATAGAATTTTTTGATGAGTCCATTTTTACACAAGTAAAGATCCATTTATATGAGAATTTCATTTTTGTGGTTCTTGTACTAGTCATAGATTAGGTGTTAGATTCACACAAGGAGATTTAATACCAAAGTTATTTAGATTGGGTTTTCTATGTACAAACTATATTATTGAGTGTGAGGCCTTTCATATAGGTCTTAAAACAAAAATTCAATGGAATATTCAATACCTCCTTGTCTTTAGGGATTCTCAACTAATAATCAAACAAAATAACAATGAATATAAGACAAAAGATTATCATTTTACCCTACAAATGAATGGTGGATAGTTTTAAGAAGTATTTCACACACATTCAATTTGAAGGGGTATCTCACCTTACTAATCGAGTAATCGTTCATCTTTCCATGATTAAGGGCCCACCATGGAACATGATGTCTACTAGCATGTTAAATAGTATATAACATATCAATGGCATGGGGACTTAATTCATTCACTAGCATAAATGTTTCATCCTATCACTACTCCTTGGCCCTTTTCCCAATGGGGCCTTGATTTTTTTGGAAAGATGAACACCCCTCCTCTTTTTATGGTCATATATTTATTATTATTTCCACTAAGTATTTTATTAAGTGGGTCAAGGCTATCCCTCTCACTTACACCGCTAGTAAATAAATTTTCAAGTTTGTTATCTATTACATTATTTTTCATGGCATTAATATCGTTATTGTCACAAAAAATATTAAATCCTTTAAGAACCATGAAATGTGTACTTTATGTAAGTTTTTTCCATATCCAACATCAATAGCCCAATCCATACTATCCCCAAAGTAATAGATAAGTATAGTAAAATAATAAAACCTTTCTCAAAATCCTCAAGAAAATTGCAAATGTTGTTCATTATTGTTATCTCCACCTCCATCCCATCATATGGGCTTATAGTGCTAGTATCCACACTTCTACTAGTGCTACCTTATATTCCTTAGTCTTTGGATCTAAAGCAGTCTTGCCATTCGAGATTGAATTGCCATCAGTGTGCATCTCTTTGTGTGACATCATTAATAGTGGGGATTATAGGTTTGCATGATTATATTAGTTAGATCTACTTCATGAAATTCACCTTAAATCCTTAAATAACTTAGAATGTTATTAAAATAATATCCACAAAATCTATAATTAAAGGATCAAATCTTGATAATTTGAGATAGAAAATATTGTACTTGAAGAGAATCAAAGAAACACAAATCAAGATTGTGAAAAGAAAGGAAATTTTGAACCTAATTGGCTAGGTCCTTATGTCATCATTGTCAAGTATGAATTAGGTGTTTATTATTTGGCTACTCAAGATGTTCAAGGGATTGGGGAACCCTTGAACATCATTCATCTCAAATGATTCTATGCTTATTCTATAGAGCATTCCAACTAAAAAAATCACAAGAGCAAATTTTTTTTAAAAAAGTAGAGAAAAAGTTTTAAGAAATCATTCTCTATTGAAAACTACTCTTTGTGGTTCCTTTGACATTTACCATGGTGACAAATTGCCTATAGGAATCATGTGTCTAGTTGGATTCCATTATACTTTAGGTCATCTTCATGAATTTCCTCTCATTGACATTTCATGTCTTAGTCTCTCACATGACCTTGCTCTATGTAGGGTTTAGGTAATTTTATCTTACTTTTAAAAAATGGCATTCTCCCCTTACTTATTTAGCACCTTGAATGAGCACCTTTATTAGTCCTAAATTTCATGCATTTACAAGTATGTTGGTATTACCTAATTTTCACCTCCAACTCAACAATTGAAACATTGAACTTAAAACACAAACCTCCATATTTAATAGCCTTCATAACATGCAATAGTTAAATCATTTTCCACTATGACATCCATGTTTTATCTTTTTCCTATCTTTTTCCTTCATGGGATAGATTGTTCCCCACATCAAGCATCGTCATCATCCTAAATATTTTCAACACTTTGGAAAGAGGTAAACTATTGTATGCTAGTTGATTGTTACTTTTTTATCTTTGTTGATCTTTTTGTCTCACATTACACTTCCTCAATGTCATCATATTTTATATAATGTGAGGCCTTGAATGGTGTCAACTAGGGCATATTATTATCATTTTCTATGATATGTTTGTTTAATTATATCTCCACAATACCACAAAGGATGTCAAATTCCTTGTGATGTGTTGGGGAATCCTTTTTGTCTACTTTACTTGTGTTTTAGTCCTTTGTGCATGGGATAAATCATCACTTTGGTCTTTATACCATGGTGCTAAACATTCAATGAAATATCAAACTAATTTATCACCACATATCAACATAAGCATTGGGTTCATGTACTCTCTCCTCATCCACATTGTCCATCCATTAATATCCATCTCTATTTCATTTTCCCGCATTCCTTTATCATTGTGTAAGTGATCCACTCATGACTAATTATATTCATTCTTTCCTCTCCATTTATTCTTTCAATAGATCCCTCATGTTGTTTTTTTCTAACTAGCTTCTCGAGGGGGCACATCATGCAAAGTCTTATCCTTCCATATTGGGTCATATTATTATCCTTTCCTATCCTAAAAGTGATTTTTAAAACATTATAAATTATTGTCTCAATGTAGACACTAAAAATTTCCTATTATTATTGTCATAACCAATCTCATTTATCACTATTTCATCCTCAGTATTTATTAATTAATTAATTATCCCTCCTTTACTCCTAACAATAATTAAAATTTATTTATTTATTTATTCAATAAACCATATTTTTGTCCATTTCATTTACACATTTCTCGTAGTCTTAAATTGATAAATTCCCCATTTACTTATATAATCCCCACCCTTATTTCACATGATTTAATAAATTTTATTATTTAAATCACACTTTCTCCCTTCAATCCCTAATAGGTCTTAACTAGTCCCTAATTAATCACTTATACTTTTAATTCATTAAACAATTATGAAATAATCATTTTTTCTCCACCTTCCATTTCACAACCAATTAACCAACTCATCCTCAACTATTGACCTTTTCAACTAATTTTGAAAATTGATCTTCTCGTTCAAAATCTTACAAATCCACCCTCCCATAAGTTTTTTTTATAATAAACTAGATTGTTAATGTAATGTTATGTTTTCATGTTTAGCACTTGGCATTCCTGCTTTCAACAAAAAAATCCTTCAAGAACAACCACCATTAGTGCATCAAAAGTCTTGTATGGGTGAATATTTTGGTTTTTTCACATTTTTCAAGTTTCCTTTGCTTAAATTTAGGTTGTATTTAGGTGTTTAATAAGGTAATAATTTTAATATTTTAATCCTTTATTTAATTTTCACCCATTTTTACATAGGTACATTTTAAAGGTGGGTTGAAGATTCTAAATGTATGACTAGATTGAAACTAAAATGAACTATAATCTAAATTTGATCGTTTAAACTTGTTGAATTTGATGCTTACAATAAGGGTGCCTCAACTAGCTCATGTTATGTTGAAATGGTTGCCCTAAAATGAATATTTGTTACTTTTCCTAGATTTGAGCAATCTTGGAAACTATACATTATTGTTTTCATTTCTAATGACTTCAATTTAAATTTATCTATATCATGTCTTAGTATTGAGGTAATCGTCAATTATGCCAAAAAATCAAACATAAACTTTGTGTCAAGGGTTAAGACACTTTTTATGGTTTTATAAAATATATTAGTATCATCCTGAAATATAAAATTTATTTTCATATGTTAGGAAACTATAATATTCAATTGCAATCCTAATGCACTAATGTTGCATCTCCAACAATCTTGGAATATGTACTTGGGCACCCATGTTATTGAGAGATTTTATTATTATTATTATTCTCCTTGTTGAATTGAAATGTTAGTTGTAGTGTCATTCATGAAGAAGGTGGAGCATGATAGTGGTAGTTATAAATTACTTTGAATGCATGTATACCAATTTCTTGATAATAGGTTCTAGAGGGGAGAATGGAGCATCTTGCTTATGATGGGTAGGTCCCACTTGAGGTAGTAGTGTTATATTAGATCAATATCCTTGGGATTGGTGCTTACTAGGTTGAATGGAGTTAAATTTATCATTTGATCATGCTTTTTATTCATGGGTGCATTAATTATTCACATGGGTATGTTGGGGTTTTTTTCATACCGTAGTTTTGGATGGACGTGGTTTTAGGAATTCACTTGTGGTTTCCTCTCAACTCCTCTCTAGAACTTATATTTATTAGATAGAGGTTTCATGAGTTATTATAAGTATACAAAGGTTTCTAAAATATTATCAAATTGAAGGGAAAATTTTGTTATATATGTATTCTTGTGTTAAAGATTAATATAGACTTGGGCTTTCTTAATGGTGGGTTTTTTTTCTAAAAAGGTTTTTCCATGTACATATGGTATTATATCTTGTGTTATCATTTTTTTCTAATTTTATATGTACTTTATACATATCCATTACTATGATTAACACGAGAACATGTTAATCTTTTAACTTGTTTCAATGGTACTATTACAATAGTTCACTCTCTATTACAATGTTTTGTATCGTAGATTTGATTTTGATCAAAGGGAAACACCTTTCTAGAAGTTTTATGAGGCTTTTATGTTGAAGTGGGAGCATTTTTTATTTGAGTTTTTGTATTCATGTGTGTATTGTAAACAAGTGCATCTTGATAAGAGATTAAGAAACTTAATGTTATATGTTATAATATTTAGAAAAGTTTAAAATGGAGGATCTCCTTGAGGAGAGAGATCAATGGAGAATTGTTTCAAAAAATATAAACTAAAAATAATGTTTTATTATTATTGGAATAAATTGGATAAAAAGGCATGATGAACCTTTTTTTGTACCTTATAAATGTATTCCTATTAAATGTCTCTAAGAAGGCTTCTATACATCTCATGTGGAGAAGGATCAATGATATCTACCCAAAAAAATGAGTCTAATAAATGAAATTTATTAGAAAATAAAATTATACTAATTAAAATTAAAGAAGGAGAATCTATTGCAAAGCACTTGAATGCATCTAATTTGATTTTGAATTAGTTAGGATCTATTAATGTTAATATTGATGAGGATAAATGTATTTTTTTGTTTTGTTATGATTGGTTCAATGGTAAATCCTAGATTGGATGCCCTTATTTCTATCTTGCTTACAGAGAAAATGAGGAGAAAATATATGTATGAGGGAGCATAAAATATTCATTATAGGTTTAATAAAGGCTCAAATATAAGGAGGGTCTAAAGAAGATAAAATAAAGTATGCCTAAGTCTCAAGGCTATTCAAAGTCTTTAGGAAAGAACATATTTAAGTGAGAGAACTATGAAAATTGAGGGCATGTTAAGGAGTGCATAAATAAGAAGAATATTTATAACTATTAAAAATCCTCTTATGATTGTGAATCTAAAGTTTTATTTATTTTTATTGTTATTATTTATAATGACTCCTAGTTGATTGACTTATCTTGATTGTATCATATGACTCTTCACAAGACTTAGTTCTCATTATTCCATGCTTATGATGGAGGAGAATTTTATTTGGTTGACAATAGTTTTCATTGGATTTTTAGCTATGGGAAGGTATAATTATGATTTGGTTTACAATAGTTTAAGGACTTGCAAGAAATTTGATTTATGTATCTAAGTTGAATGATTATGGTTTGAGGGGCGGTGGGCCTACCTTGATTGGCTACAGTATCATGTTGCAGGCAAGAGGTCACAAGGTCTAGTCTCCCCACCGTCCTCGTGGTATCGGAGGGCGTGTCGTGCCAACATCACCAGCCACGTGAAAAAAGTTTACCAGGCACACTGCAGTTTATAGGGGGATGGATACCCAATCAATTCCTGCAATTTAAAAAATATATTATGGATTGCATGTGGCTTTTGAAAAATTTAGTTGCAAGTCAGTGAGATGAAATTTGGTGGTTTCTAAAGTATCTTGGGCTAGGATTTTTTAAACTAAATTCCTTCACATTTTTCAACTTTACCAGAGTAACTAGTGTAGACACATAAAAATGACCTAGGCCTGTAAGCTCTATTTTTAATCTTTTTCTTCCTAGCATAATTAAGACATTTTAATTATGTCCTTGATTCACTTTTGGCTATTAATTAAATAATTCATAATTATCTAATTAATTCATGTCCTCTTTATTCTTCTTGATTATTAAATAAATAAATTTTATTTATTTATTTAGTGTGTCACTAATTGTCTAATGTCTTCCTATAATTAAATAAATTTCTTAATTTATTTAATATTTTTGTCCATTATGTCTTCCTGATTATTAAATAAATAAATTTTATTTATTTAATTAATATGTCACTAATTCTTAAAAAGTCCTCTTATAATTAAATAAATTCTTTAATTTATTTAATTATTGCCACCTTCACATTTCCCTCATTTTAAATAAAATTATTTATTTAAAATAGTCTCACTTTCTAATTTCCCTCTTTTTAGTAAATAATTCAAATTAATTATTTACTGTCATGTGACCCCACCTTTTGAATTAAAATTAATTTTTAATTCAGAATAGTATTTTTCCTCCAAAAATCAAGATTATTTGATTTTCTAGCCACCTTTTTTTTTGTGCTCATTTTAAATAAAATTATTTATTTAAAATAGCCCCACTTTCTAATTTCCCTCTTTTTAGTAAATAATTCAAATTAATTATTTACTGTCACATGACTCCACCACTTTTGAATTAAATTAATTTTTAATTCAAAAGGTCAACATCACTTCTTGAATCAAATAATTTTAAAATTCTTATTTGATTCTCCAACAACTTCGTTTTATGTGCCCAATATCTTCTTGTCACATGCATTATCAACCCTTGATTTGATTTTCTAAAAATCAATCTTGTCCATTCATTTCAAATTTGACCTAATGTTGCCCTAACCCTAATTGTGGGTTGTCATATTGAATCTTGTCCATTGATTCTAGGGCACTTGTTAACTTTTAATCTTGTCCATTCACACAAAATTGCATTTTCTATAAAATGGCAATTTTTGTCTCATTTTGTCATCTTGCAACCTCATGATCTGGCAACCTCATCATTTTGCACTCTTATCATTTTTTCATAGGCATATTTAGATTTCATTTGGCATAATTTAGACATATTTTAGAGGCTTACTAGTTGCATCATAGCATTATATTGCATGTAGTTCCTCAAATCCTTCAACATTTGCTTACAGCTTGTCATTGTCATTAGATTGTTCATCATAAATCTGAGGGCAACATCATATTTTCAGCAAGTTGAGAAGGTATAATGGAGGTCAGCCATGGAGGATGAAAATATTTTGGTGAGATTGTTTCATTTGTTTTCATTTTATTCCTTTGCACTTCATTATCACTTTGGGTTTTATGTTTTGCATTTGATTTGCTAACCCTAAGAAAATTCCCATAGTTACAACTAGAAATTCTAAATGCATATCTATTGTGACACAAATTTTTGGGACACATTGGTGACAAAGGCCTTCAAATCATTATTAATAAAACTATGAATGGTGGTTTTTTTGTTTACACTAGTAAGAATTTAATTTCTCTAAATATTATGTGTTGGGAAAATAGAATATAACTTATTTTGCCTCTAGAAGTTATAAAGAAAAAAATCATATTTTAAATCATCTATTGAGGTTTGTTTCATCCAATGGTTTTGTCTTTTATGATTAAATCTCAATATTATGTCACTTCTAGCTTCTATTAACATTTTTTTCTAGATATGTCTAAATTTATTTTTTATATTCTAAAATTGAAGTTTTCTACAAGTTTAAAGGGTTTATAGAACTTCTTAAGAAGTAAATTAGTAAGAAAATAAAGTTGTTCAGATCTATAAATTTATTTTTTATATTCTAAATTGAAGTTTTCTACAAGTATAAAGGGTTTATAGAACTTCTTAAGAAGTAAACTAGTAAGAAAATAAAGTTGTTCAGATTTAAAAATGGTGGTGAATATTGATAATTTTTATAAGCATACAAGTATTATGTGGCAGAAGGCTAATCCTTACATACTACACCAAAGTGGGGTGTAGAGAGAATGAACCAAACATTAATGGAAAGAGCCAAAAATAGGTTGAGTGCTACATAATTAGATAGGTTGTTTTGGATAAAGGCCATAAGTATCAATCTTGTTATGTGATAAATCAATCTCCTTGTTTGGACTTTTTTGGAAAAACTCCTTTTGAAGTGTAGAAAAATAAGAAAAAAATTGTTACATATATGGGGTATTTGGTTGTGATGCTTTTTTTGATGTTCTAAAATAAAAAGTATGTAAAATAGATTCAAAAGTATAAAAATGTATCTTTGTTGATTGCAGTGATAATGTAAAAGGTTATAAGCTTTGTAATCCACTAAACCAAAAAAAGATCTATTCTAGAGGAATTATTTAAAGAATTTTAGTGCATTTTAAGATCAAGTACAATCAAAGTAGAAAATAAGGAAAATAATACATTTTGAGAATAATAGAAAAAAGAAGGAAGATGCACATGTTGAAGAATAGAATTTTGGGTTAGATATGAAGAGGAAGACGAGGGTTCAAATGAGTGTTCTAAATAGGATGAGTAGGATGAGAATGAAGAAGAAAAAGTAGAGACCCTTACTCCAACCTTGAGATGGTCCATGAGACAACAAAATATTATTGATAGGTGTAGACCACCATATGTTCATTGTGTATTTAGTTTTTATGTATTGATGATGAACTAAGATATTTTAGGGAGGCTCTCTCTTCAAAGGATAGTGACTCTTGGATGTATTTCATACATGAGGATATGATGTCCTTAAATAGATGTGACACTTAGTATCTAGTTAGTTTTCCCAAGGGAAGAAACCCATTAGTTGTTAGAGAATAATCTTTATTTGGAGATTATATTTAATGTAAGCAATCCTAAATAACATTTATAAGATTCTAACTTATAAGTTTTTATCCTTATAAAATAAAATAAGGCATGCTATAACAATTAATTTACTAACTAAAAGTATAACCAAAAGGTTATATGGTGAAAAAATGTGACCTATTCACCAACCCTTAGATTAATTTAAATATGGGCAATCGTAAAGCATTTTATATTGATAATATGGATCATATGAATTGGTATGTGCCAAAGGAAAGACTCAATGAGAGGTATATTAATATATTGTATATGCATGCAAGGCATTATAGAAAGAAGGGGAGAAAGAAGATACTATGGTACATCTAGATTATTGATATATTTGTATATACAAGTATTGATTTATAAGTTTCTTCAATAATAAATTATGTTTTTTTGTTGAGTTTTCTTACTCAAAAGAATATTCCTCACATACATATTATGTAATGTATAGTTTTTCTATTTTTTATAATTTTTATTTCAATTATTTTATTTATATGTAATGATTAGTTGTCTAAGATCCTAATATTAACAAGGTATCAAATCCAGTTACGTTATACTAATCATTTTTACAAGTTATACAAGAAAACATATAGAGCTTGATAAGTATGATTGTAGAGTAAATTTTAAACATTGTCATGTGTAAATTTTATGAATAGTATTGAAGCTTTTCTTTTGGGGGTTCATTTGAGCATTGCTTATGTTCATAAATGTTAAGAATGTAGCTCATGATTAAATTGTGGAGCACATTTGAGCATTCCCCTTTTAAAAAATTTAAAATAATGATGCAAGCTTATGTGATGGGGTACTTTCAAGGATCACCTATGCTTTTAGCATATTATTTTGTAACAATGGATTTAGAAAATTTAGAAGACATGCATAAAATTTATAAATAGAAACATGATAACCTAGATGGGAATGTTTCTCATCCATATGATTTGAGAAAGTGATATACATAAATGATTGCAACTAAAAAAATGGTGTCCTAATTTTAACCGTGTAGTTGAGAAAAGGAGCTCAAAAATCATTTCATTTGGTGCAGTAATTTCTAGATAAGACTTTGTGACACTTATTGTGTTGAGAATCCTTTAAACTTGAGCGAACCCATAATCATTGAATTGACCTTTATAACAAATAAGTATTCTCAAATCTTAGCTTATTTCATGATGTTAAAGATTTGTGCCCCTCAATTGTATAAGGGGGTGAATATTTGGGCCTAAATTTGATGGTTGACCATAATTCTAAAACAATTTTTTTCTATAATGGTTGATCATTCAAAGTTTCCCTTCAAGTATTGACACATTTTTTTAAATACACTTAAACTATAAATATATAACTATAACTAAATACGATTTTACATTTGTCTAAAATCTCATATTTTATGTGATGTAGTCTTCCTAAAATTTTAATTATAATTTGTGCTAAAAATATTTAAATACAATCATACAAGAATCAAATATAGTGTGTAAAGGTGATAATCAAATTACATTATTAACCTTCGCATAGAGAATTTTAAATTTAGGTGAGGCATGATGACAACTCTTCAAATGAGAACATTTTTTAAATTAATAATATAAATTATGTTTTATCCATAAGTTGAGGGTTTCAACTTTCGATTTTAATTTTTCATATAAATTTGGTTTGGTTCTTGGGACTATAAATAGAGGACCACATTTCTAGAAATCAATAGTCCAAATCAAATCAAATCAAACATAATTCTTTTCACCAACAACCAAGTGTCTAAAACCATTCTACTCGTGATTTAAATTGTCGAACAATAAGACTGCAAATGAAAACATTGTCCTAACAATAACAATAGCACACTAAAGTACATAAAATTTGCAAACCTACTAACTCAATAAACACAATAATAATGTCATCCACACCCACTAAATGTGCCCTCAATAACAAATTTAACACTTCTTGTTAATAAAAGATTTGAAAATATAAAGTAGCGTGTATGCACTTGACTTACAAAGTGAATGGAAACTAAGTCCAAAGTTAAATGATACAAAAACGATAAGGTGTGCAACGTGAACAAAATGCTATATACTATAGTCCAAAACATTTTTCCAATCAAAATCCCAAAGTCTTTAAACTTAAAGTCAAAGACCATTTATACATTAAATTCTAATTTTGTTTTGATGTATTAATTCATGTTGACATATACGCCAAAGACTCTTTGTTTTTGGCTCTCGGAGTAGTTTTCTTTTTATTCTATTCACTAATTTACAAATGGTACGATTTTCTAGAAAAGTTGACAAATGAATTCAATTAGATTTTTTTAATATTTTTTGAGTTTGGAATTACTTTTTTATATTATTTATTTTATAATCTATTAATTTTTATTTAAAAAAAAAAAAATTAATATTTATCATTTTGATATTTTTTTTATTTTGTTTTTACTTATTTATATATATATAAATATCATATATGTTATTTTTAATAGTTTTATATTAAAAATTTGATGTCTTAATTTTTTAACTTTTTTCATAATTACGACATCAAATACTTCTACCTTTGTTGTCATTGCAGGTTATGTCTTTCAACATAACTAAATTCATATGAATGTGGATAAGGTATCAACTTATTGAATAATAGAAGTTTAAACTACAGTAAAGAAAATATATTATCAACTCTCTCATATTAGTATAATAACTTACTAAAATGTAGATTCAATTCCTTGCATACAATAGTAATATTGTTTTGAATGGGCATTTCCTATTATTGTTCCTTGCACACATGTCCCATTTTACTTTGGCAAATTGTGGACCCCCTTTTTATTTTTTATTTTGCTTTGTCTTTGTTTCATTGTCTCTCTTATTCATTCCCTTGATTATGGAGGACGTGCTTCACAGTTAAATGATGACTTGATGTCATGTGTTTTTATTTTTTTTGATGAATAAGCAGCTATCTATATTAATATAAAGATAAAGTCACATATTATCGAGTGTGTCTTTTTACCATGCCATGTGTTTTGAAAGTTAGGTTGTTTGCAAGTTGGTTGGACTGTATACCTTAGAAAAAAATCAAATTTCCAAGTGTTTGCAAAATGTGGACTTATGAGAGACTATTAAATATTTAAACTTGATGTCTTGACCTCCTTAAGTCCTTGTCTTTCCTTAAACCTCAAATTTGTTGGCTAAACTAGCCAAAATCTTAAGAAATGTGATTTTGTAGACTTTCAATGTGCTACCAAGCATCCCACATATTGTTTAAATCTCCAAATATCTAGTCTATTCTCATAAAGTATTCTCACAGGTAGTTAATATTATTAAAACCTTTGTCAAAGTTATCTCATGGAATCTCAAGGACATTTGGATATTTGTCTTCATGGTTTAACTTCTTGCTCTTCGTCAAAATCCTACAAAAGGGGATTTTCATTCTAGAATTTGTTGTGAACTTTGGGTTTGGAGGAAAAAATTTCCACCTTATGTGTTATGTCTCAAAGTCCTTAGATCCCCACACAAAGTCAAGAAAGAGAAAATGTTAAGACACACTAACTTAGTGAGGTTTTTCAGAAGAAATTCCTTGCAAGATTCTAGTAGACTAATGGACCTTTCTTTCAAGTTATCTAGATCTCCTAAGCTCCAAGATTTTCTCACAAGATTTTGTCAAGAAATAAATTATGAATGATATTAAGTGTTTAACTTGACGGGTTTCCTTTTCCACTTTCCTTCAAATAGATTTTAGGAGTTAACCCCAATCATTGACTCCTCGTCCTTTTCACTATGTCATTTCTTAGATTCAAAATTTTGACCATCCTTTTCCCTACATAACAAAGAAAAGTGGAGTTGACTATCAAAGGTTCTAAAGCTTGCCAAAGCTCCAAAATATTAACAAGGGTTTCAAAATGATAAAAAAAAGCTTATAGGTTTGTACAATTCTAAAGTCATTGATAAGGATGTTGGAGGTTCTCAAATTTTTAGAACCTCCAAAATATTGACCAATATTTTAAGATTTTCATAAATGTTAATAAAAGTGTACCTCCTACGAAAACCTATAGCTTGTCTTGAATTCCCTAATTTTCACAAAAAAATGTATTTTATCAAATTTGATGGATTTATTTTGGATGGTATAGGACTTTAAGTGGGGATCTATGATTTCTAAAATGTATGAACGTTTCATTAAGTTGGTAGGTGCAATGGTCATTTCAAAGAGTTCACAAAATTGTCATTTATTACCAAATTCAACATATGTAACTACGGTTCAAGGGGTTTTTTCCGCCTACAATACTATTTACACATCATGGTAGTTCATATATGAAGAAATATCCAATTCCACCATCAATGTGATGGAGGGTTTCAACTACAAGGACTCTCATACTACTCTAGGCCATTAAATGTGTAGATTTCATGGGATTATCCATGCTTGCACATTGCCTTTACCAAAACCAATCCACCATGATTGGTACTTACAAGATCTACACTAGTGATGATGAAGGTCGATCTGAGCCATCAAATATTACTATTAGAAGTTTCCTTTTTTATAAGAGGCATTTTTTCTCTTTGAAATGGTTTGAACATCTTTCTTCAAACAACTATTAGAAGTTTTCCATGTTGTTGGTAGAGCTATGTTTTCAAACTACTTTGGAAAGTATTGGTACCAATGGGACTTGTGGAAAATATTTATTTTTTCAATTCACTACATGGCTTCAAATAATTTATATATACTTTTTATTATAGATATATGAATGTAATTGGTATTTAATAAAAAAAAATGTCCATAACACTAGTAATTTATTGATTATAATTTTTTTTAGTATGAATATTTAATTTTATTTTGTGGAGTCTTTTGTTAAGATGGACCATTATTGGGTTCTTGATGATATTTATATCTTGATTTGGAGTTTCTCTAAAAATAAAACTTGTCTTATGACACTATGAATAATCTAGTTAAGTAAGAAACAGTAAAATTTGAGATTTATATATTTATGCATTCAAATATTATAATGGAGGTTTAAAATCTAGGATCTCTCCAAACCCTTTTTCTCGATAAACCCTCTCTTTTGTTCTTTTTTATAACAATTAGTTAGTTTAGGAACCAACATCACAAACTTTGAATATTGATGAATAGTCATTATTTCCTATAGTAAAGCATTTTTCAATTGTAAGAGTATGAAAAAATTATGGGTTAAGAATGGTGGTATCTTTTGGATCTAACCCATGTTTTAGGATTCTAGAAAAATAATTGTGTAACTTGAGTTACCAAAAAAACATAATGAATAATTGAGACATCTCGCAATCCAAGACCTGGCCATCAGGGACCTTGGGATAGTCATTATCTATCTTGGGTTTTGGTTTCCTTTTAGAATATGTGAGATACCCAATATTTCATCTAAATTGGTGAATGTGTCAAAATATTTGTTGATAGATTGGTGTTAGTAGAGTGTGAAATTCAAGTGAAATCCAACACCCTAGCATGATTTTGAGGTAAATATTTAGGAGGGCCTTTTGTCATCCTTCTAACAATAGACTAAGAGGTTTTATCTTCTAAATTCTTAGAACAAGGGGGAGTAGGGGCGATTCCCCCTCAAGGAGCCCATCAACATGCGAATAAGGATCAATGGAATGGTGAGGTGAAAGGTGACCCTTCACTACATGAGTAATTCAAAGATAATTTGAGGCTAAAGGCAAAGAAAGTTGCAAGATGAAGGTAGGAGGTTCTCTAATAGGGTTTGAAGAATGTGTCAAAGTTGCAACAAGAGCTAAGGAATCATTCTCCTAAGAGAAATTATCATCCTAAGGGGAGCCATTCCATAGAGAATCATTGGTAAAAAAATTGGGATTAGAGCTATGTATTGGGCTTCTCAATTGTTGACACAGTATAGGGAAACCATGTGAGGTTTGAAACTAGGCTAGTGGCTCTACAAGAAGAAATCCCCACCTTCATGTTGCAGGGTCTCCCCATGGGTGTGATGTCTTGTTGATCTATAAATATTCTTAATAGTAACTTATTGAAGGTATGCACATATGCAAGATAGTGCATGTGTCCCTCAAGTGGTAAGAAGAGGATCCTCTATATACAATATCAATCTCAAGTTTCCAAACCTTACATCAATCATGTACTCCAACCCCTTGTAATGTACAAAATGGTTGTCATTGCCACATAGAATATTGTTTGAATTTCTTTTTATTCTCCAAACTAAATTAAAATATAAATATTGTTAAAACCTTTATGTGTGCCCATTGCATATATATTTTTGCAATGGGTAGTTATTAATATTTTTAAACAATGCATATTTTGGTAATGTGTGATTTTTTAATGAGGAAAAAGTAGATGTAATACAAACTAACTTCTACTCTAACTTATAAAAGATAAAAGAAAAAAGATTGCTTATAAACATGGGTTTTCCTAGCTAGATTTTTTTTTTAAATCGCATAGTGCAAGTGTTCTTGCATGCAAAGCATCGGTTCTTAATGTGTGATAAGTGATTGTTTTGTGCAAGATTTATCATGCATGTCATTGATGCATATATATTTTTTATGTTTGGACATGAAGGGTGATTGTGGAGATGCTAGTTATGGTCTCAATTTGCATAGTGACTTATTTTCACATGGTTATTATCATAGCTTGCAAATGAGCTCTATTATGTTGTTCTATTAAATTGATATTTGGGAATTATATGGGTGTGCAAATAAACATGGATCATGTTGTGAAATCAATTCTAGGGCATACTAATTAGAAGAATATGAGATAAAAAATGTATGAGGGAAGCATATTTAGGATAGAAGTTTTGGGGTGTGTCATTGGCCATAATAAAAAAAAAATTATTCTTTAACTATCTTGAACATGCTCAATTGGAGAGGGGAGGTACCAAATTTTGAAGTTTACTAAGTTGTACCTAATATTATTTTAATTAATTTTTTTGATTGCTACCTCCACGAAAACAAGGTTGTGTGGATGTAGATGAGAATGTTGATAATAAGGAACAAGTGGCTGCAAGATCTTACTTTGCAACCTTTGTATGTGGATTGCATTCTAGACATCTATTCTCACAAAATAAAAATAAAAAAATTGTCACACTTTTCTAAATCTCCATGAGCTTTCATGGGTGAGCAATAAATAACTTCTCCATATCCTTGTCCCATAAAATAAAATAAAAAAATCATTTTAGAAGAGGAAGAGATACATGGAAAAAATACAAAAAGAAGAAAACAATCACTAGCTCTCATAAAATTAGTTCGCATATTGGATAAATAATTTTAATCTCACAATCTACTGTAAAATAAGAGCATAGATGACACATTACTTTGGTCTAGAAGCAAGTGAACTACAAACCAATTGCTCTCAACTGCAAGCTGAGATCTTTGTAAAAATTTCTAATATCATAATTGCAAAATGTTCTAATATCATATGGATAATTATATAACTTCAACCATTGTCATTGACCTACATTTAGACTGCATACCCATAAAATAAATGATGTAGCTTCAATTTCCTACAAATTATTTGTATGTATAAAATGATATGCATGCAATCGAAATATGGAAAATGCAAATTCATTTATTCAAATTTGAACACACTCCATAAATATGATCATACTTATTTTCAATTAAAACATAATAAATATTTATAATAAAAACATCACATCACATATAAATTTTATATTGAACAAACAACTGTAAAAAACTAATAAAATATCTTAAATAAATTTAAAAACAATTTTCAATTGCTATAATTCCTACTACTAATCAAAGCACAAGTAGTTTTTTTGTACAGGGAGTGAATTTACCTGTGACCCATCATGCTTCTCACTGCCTTCACAATAAGTAAACCCACTCTGCCGACTGTCGGTGCCTCCTGCTTTCTTAGAAGAAACTCCTACAAAAGTACCACCGTATGGGAAGAAAATAAAATATGCTGGTTTGGAAAGAGACCAGCTGGCATTTTCTATTGATGTTGCATGGCACTCCCATCATTCAAACTGTGGGCCATTCTATTCAATTTCACCACATTTTCATGCTCTATTTGATTCAAATTCATTTCACCAACAGATGCCTTTTGCTTTCAATGTCAGAAAGGAACAGCTCATCTCACTGTTTCACTTTAATTAATATCTTTAATCTAAATTTTGAGTGCCCACATTAATATCTGGTTAAAATTAATATCTTTTTTGAACTATTGGAGGGTTAAAAAAAAAAACATGGTCAAACAGCAGAGGTAATTAAGATCTCAATTTATGAAAGTTTATTAGAGTTTAAAGTATTTTTTGTTATTATGTCTGTTAATCATATTTGGTCATAAAGGTTAATAAGAGACAAAGTATTTATAATATCTTTGTTGAAAATTTGAAGGGTCAAAAAACACTGCCAAAAAGTAAAGAGAATTAAGATCTCAATTTATGAAAGTCTGTCAGTGTGGAAGCATTTTTCATCATTATGCCAGCTAACCACATTTGGTTGTAAAAGTTAATGATCAGAGACAAAGTATTTATGTTTGAATGTGAAAAGTCATTGTAGTTTATTTGTAAAGAAATTTTTAGCATCAGTATTTTAGATCTATTATAAAAATGAGAAAAAAAAAAAATTAAGTATTAATTGGTTCTATTTTTTATCCATCATCAATCTTTGGGTGAAGTCATAAATGAGGGAGTTCATTTTTATTTTCTAATAAATTGAAACATAATATCATAGAAACTACCACACAAAAGTCTCATAGAAACATTATCGTCTCTTGCTCCTCTTGTTGCTGGTTTTGGCCCTATCTACTTGTTCTTCTTTTGGCTTCCTTCAAGCTGATTTCTCTAGTTTATTCTTGTTTAGTCACTCGAACAACTTTTGTATTGCTCTTGTTGGTGAAAATCTTATAAATCTCTTTATCCTCTAGTTCTCAGTCTTTTGCTACTTCTGAGTTTCGTAGAATTTTCTCCCTTTGCAACCCTTTGGACTCTATGTAATTTTCTCTTTATATTATCAATAAATTTGTGGCTATACCACCTTTACTTAAAAAAAAACACTACCACACAAAAGTATATTAAGTATTAATGGGTTATATATTTTATCCATCATCAATCTTCCATGAAGTCATAAATGGGGGAGCTCATTTTTATTTTCTAATGAATTGAAACCAAATGTCATAGGTGTCTAAACTATGACAAAAAAAAAGTATTAATGGATTCTGTTTTTTTATTGATCATCAATCTTTCAATGAAATCATAAATGGGGGATCTTTTTAATTTTCCAAAAAAAAAAATGTAATATTGTAGATATCTAAATTTTGGCAATTTGTTAATATACATAAGACCTATATTGTAATGATGGACTTAATTGGAGGGTTGGAAATATCAACCAATCCAAATAACTTCAATAAGCCATCAAGAGAGATTTGATAAGAAAGTTGGTCATGGACTAACCCTAACATTTTTTATTTTTTATTACTAACCCTAACATTTGAAAATTATAACTATCGATAAAGAGAAATTGAGGTCTAATATTTGTGAGAGTTTTGGATATTAAACATAGTTTTTTAAAATTATAATTTGGAATTTCATTATATCAATTAAACAGAAATATTATTTAGACTAAGATATTAAAAGAATAGTAAATTATATAACTATATATAAGTGCACAAAACATATATGATTTGGTGTATAGGTTATAATTAACTTTTTCCTTTTGTATTCATGACATGACAATTTTTTAAAGCTATATAGCACAATATTTAATGAGATATATACCAATCTTTAATTTATCAAATAAATTAATATAAAAAAATGAACAGTTTAAGTATCAAGTAAAAATTAGATGAATGCAAAATTATTCTTCACAACTCAATCAAATCATTAGGTAAAAACTTAATAACTTGAATCCTCTCCCATTTTTCTCAAATAATTTTTATCTATCTTTTATGCTATTACTGTGTTCTCTTTCTTCTTAACATTGTTAAACCCCAACAAATTAAAAATATATATTTTGACCACTAATTTGATGAAGAATACACTATATTATTGAAACAAGATTCATTTCAACCTATACTATATCCTTAACCAAATTGTGTTTGCTAGCTTCTTCACCTATGCTATTTTTTCTTAGCCTACAAGCATTTTCCTATACCATCCATTTGCCCTATAAACCTAGTGATAGTCATCGCCCTTGTAATGCTTGGTTAGACACTAATTGTCAGAATATCCATAAGAAAATCAACTCTATTATAGAAAAACACAACCCAACTAGAGTTAGTTAGTCTAGAGTGACTTTCCCCTAGTATTTTGAACAAGTGAGATCATTAATCTCCTAGAATCTAGTCACTCACTTTGAATAAAAAACTTGATTTAAAATAAAAACCACCATTGTTCAATGAAAACATTAGTGGTTAACAAATTATTTCGATAGTTAAAATATCTCATAGAAAAAATGACTACTAAATAAAACATGAATGCCACCAAATTGTGTAGAAGACCCATCAAAATAACCAAAGAATTGCCCAAACCATACAATGTATATATATATATACATTTGTACAAATCTATGTGACCATACAAATCTATATAGATCTATGTATTTTTGTGTGAAAATTTATAACCACAAAAAAATGCGTCAACATTTTTGAACTCTAATTTTAGCTTTTGGATGGGAAATCTTAGGATTTTGACACCTTTTGGACACAACAATGAGGTACATTTTCTTTAGAAATCTTCTTTTAGAATCTAATATTAGAAACCCTAAAAAAAAAAAGAGTTTTCTCATTCAAAGCTCTAATACTAGAATAATGGAAAAACCCATAGGTACAACAATCTATCAACAAATCCAAAAAAATCTACAAAGGAGAGATTCATTAAATAATTTTATTTTTTTTAGACAAAAGGTAGTAGCTGCCATTAGATATTTATATTAATATAAGTAAATACTTCGGTACAAAATAACCAATTTTCATGGCAATGAATGAATGAATGATTTTAATTACATCCACAAGACCAGCCAGTCTATGGGACCCAAGAGATGAAACCGGGAAACCACCTTTGCCAACATAGCAAAACCATTGCGTCATACTACCTGTTGTTGTTTTCAATTTGTTTGCTGATTTTGTTTCTTCTGTTGTGTATTTGGGACAAGTAACTTGTTATTTTATCAATCTTCTCCTCTTCAAACAAAGCCACTAAAGATTTGACTTTTAACAAATCTGAGTAATAATACTGAATGTCCTCGTAGGCTTTGCACTCCATAACGTAGTGTCACTTTGTCTCCACTAAACCCGAAGAGCAAAAACAACAAATCCTATCTGACCACCCCTCTTTGGGCATTTTCCATCTTCCCGTTTCGCATCTCAAACGGTGTGAGCTAGTTCTCAGCTGGGCTATTAGCATTTCAGCCTTCCACTTTATATCTGCCCCTATGTAGAATTTTTGTTCATAATCACAAATAGGATTAAAATGCAAAACATAGTGTTCACTTTTCCGGCCAAGTTGCTTCAACCACATGGTGTTTTTGAATTTCTCTTTTACATACCTTTTCATCTCAACTTTTGTGCTTGGACATTCTTGCAAGTTGATCCCCCATTTCCCCATCCACTTGACATTTTGTTTCATCCATGTGTTCTTCCTTCTAGTTAATTCTTCTTCCACCACAGTTTTGGGCCAACGATGTTCCTCCATATTCTCTATTCTTTGCAAATAGCCTAATAAATGGATTAACGTTGTCATTTCAATTGGGTAGGCCCCAGCTTCAGCTAAAACAATCTCATAAGGAACCGTGCTTTTTATTTTGAAATTTCTTGTGATTAAGTGCTTTTGAAGTCTTTCTATTTGTTTCCATTTTACAACTAACGTGTTGCTGCCCCAAACTTCACAGCCATATAAAACCACAAGTGTAACAAGCAGCCCAAAAAGCTTCTTTTTTGTTTTCCAATCCCATAACTCAGCCGACCTACATCTATTTTGGAGCAGGTAAAGAGCTTTCCAACCCCCTTGAATTCTTTTCATCCTACAAGCCTCCCAATTGAGATTGTTGCAAAAATCAAGCCCCAAATACTTGTATTCATTCACCACCTACAAAGTGTTTCCCTCAAACTCAAAATTTATTTGTTTCCTAGCCCTTTTCAATGTAAATATCATGACCTTGGTTTTGCTGATGTTGACTTGCATCCCTACATCTTGACAAAAAAGTTTCAAATCTTTTAGATGCTCCTGAAGACTATTTTCAGAATTAGCCATTAAGGTAAGATCATCCGCATACAACAACAACTTGATCACATAAGTGGTTAAAAGAACATCATCCCCTCCCCCTTATCTAGCCACTCTTCTAGCTTGTCTATGTATAGCCCAAACAAAGTGGGGGACAAAGGGCAGCCCTACTTGACACCAATGTCACTCCCAAAGCTTTCGGAAAGACCTGTCTTTGTTCTGATTTTGGCCCTCACTTGCTCATAAAGCCTGTGGACAGCAGCCCTATACTTTTTTGGGATTCCAAGTTGTTCCATTTTGTCCCAAATTTTACTTCTACGGACCGTATCAAAAGCCTTTTTGAAGTCAACAAAACAACAGAAAACTTCCCTGCCTTGTTTATCCCAAACTTTTTCAACCATGTGTCTAAGAGTAATGCAATGGTCAATAGTAGAATGCTTCGGCCTGAAACCAACTTGCCCTTTCACCCTCTTACCCTCCTTCTCGGCCCAACGGTTGATTCTTTGTTCCACCATGCTCCCAAAGAGCTTCCCAAAAAGAGGATTAATCATTATGGGGCGATAGTTTGACAGGTTTGACATCACCACTCTTTTAGAGAGGGATAACAACACTCCTGGTCCAATTTGTTGGGAAACCATGTTGAATAACCCTATTGAAAATCTTTTTGATATGTGGTGTCAGGAGCTCTAAACCCCATTTCAAATGTTCAACTTGTAACCCATCAATGTCTCGAGCCTTGCCCACCGCCAAAGCTTTAATACCACCCTTGATATCCTTTGTGGAGAAAAGCTTATCATTAGAATTACTTATCAGAGGGTAGGTTCTTTTCTTGAACTCTTTCATACAACATTTTTGCGTACTCTATCCATTGAATGTCCATGATGCTATTTTCGGTAGTGCCTCTAGCTTGCTGCAATTCTTTCCAAAAACCCTTCGGATTGTGCTTTCCAAGAGAGATTAGCTCCCTCCTTCTTACTATCATGTATTCTTCTTTTTTTGATCTTACTAGTTTTTCGTATAACTTTTTATTTGCTTGTTCACTGCTAGGTATTTTCAACCTCCTTTTAGCCATCTTACACTCTTTGTCATACCATGGGTTTGCTGGAAAACTATTTTTGGGGCCCCTTCTACCCTTAGCCCTCTTGCAAGCTATAAGAGCCTTGTGAATGATTGACATCAGCCTGCCACTATTTATAATGTCTTGATTTCTAGTGGGGCTGCCAGCATTTTTTAGTTTCCTTTAGTTGTTTTTCAAGCATTTTTTTAAATATGTTATGATTCTCATCTATTATAAGAATTTTGTCTTGAAGGCCACCCCCTTTGTACTGCCACATACTAGCTTTTTGTTGGACAGTATCTTTCATACTAAGTTTTATATAAATAGGGCTATGATCAAATTTTAATTCTATAGGATAATTCCCTATTTCCAATTCTTTTATCCTTGGTATTATACTTTGTGAGCCAATGAAATAGTCAACCACGCTTTGCCCATTGTGGGTATGACATGTGAAAGCCCCCGAGCTCGATGGAGTGCTTATGTCGTTACAAATGATTAAGTTGTGGAGGCAGCGAAACCCCAACAGATTTACACCAAAGGATGAAATACCACCTTTTGAGTCTTGAGATACTGTTTGCCAACTTTGATTCTCTTCTTCCTCTAACCACAAAGGATTGTTATTTTTCCCCTCATCCTTACCAAAGCAAAGAGCTTGGTTATTTTTTCGTCCTCGCATTGAAGCATCCAAGTAGGATCATCTTGTCGGATTCACAATATTTTGCTATGTCAATTTTTAGAGCTTCATAAGGGTCTTCTCTATTCTTGTACACTTTAGATCCATAAGGAGCAAAATAGCAAGCTGCAATCCAAATCAAAGACTCCCCATCTGTTATCTTCACCCATATGTATTGATTATTTGGGTCTTTCTTTTCTATCATTATGATTCTTTCACACTCTTTCCTGACCAAGATTGTTACTCCCTCATGACCCTTGTAATTCTTCGTTAGCTCATTCCACACAGATATTTTATTATATCCTTTGAATTCAGGTATCCTGCAACCTCCATGCTCATGTGTTTCCATGAGTGTGATTATATCCTTTCCTTTAGCTATGGGCCCCAACCCAGGCCCCCTCCTCCAAGGGTAGCCCCTACAATTCCATCTTACCATTGAGAGGTGGTCCTAGGGGCCCCCGCTTTCCTATTTGTTATGATTCATGTTGTCTTTGAATTGGGCCTTCCCTCTATAAAGCCAAGCATCCTTTCATGCTTTCCTTGTTGCTATAACTTTCTCCCATTCTTTTCTTCTCTCCTCTAGCTATACTAGGGTTAAATCTTCATCTATATAGAATGTTGTGCCTTGGAGGAATCTTTTGTTTCTCAAAATTTGATTCCTATCTTCAACACTTTTCAGGGTTGCCCTTATATTTCTACACTTTTCTCCTCTATTTGTTTTACCAATTTTGTTTGCTTGGAGAATATGTCCTCCCCATTGAAGCTTACTTAATAGAAAATCTCTCACTATTCTGTTAGTGACTTCACCTTCACCATGTTCCTTTAATAGCAATAACCCTGATAGAAAAGCATAAAGCTTTATGAAACCTACTATGCTTTCCTTATAATTACATTCAAATTTAAACCTTTTACCAATATATATGAATATTTAAAACAAGCTAAAGATATCGAAGCCGAAAACAACACCAAAATTGCCATGATCACCAAACCTTTTATTCTTCCATCTGGTTCAGAGAGTTCTCGTCTTGCCCTTCAGCCAAATCTGCAACTACATCTTCTTCATTCATTTCACCCCCATTTGCAAAAGCCCTTGCTATGTACTCCTCATTTTCCCTACGCAGCTGAAGCAGATTGCAATTGTCTGTCATTAACAGACACACATGGGACCTGAGAAAAGAGACAACAAAATAAACCTCCTTCACTACAAAAAGCTTATTGTTACATAAACATGTTATGTTCATCTACAGCACCTCTAGAAAAAACTTTGTCATTATTCTGCTTGAAACCCCATTTAGTTGCATTATATATGTTCTGGAGACCCCGACACTATCCGATACATTACCTCTGGAACATACCTCCTATAAAACCTTTGCCTTTGTAGAAATTATACCCACACAGAGTTACTAACAATGAAACACCTTGCCTGAATTCATCTCTTACGTATTTGTCTGCAACTTCCTGCACTTCATACACTAACTGACACAAATCCATATAATTAGATAGAAAAATTGAAAGCACCTACGATGGAAAGATAGTTTTGTGTGATTTCGGATTTAAAATCCTTCCTCCAATTACTGACCGAATGCAGTCTTCAACTCTTGGTCATTCTAGCTTGAAAATCACAGCCAAGTCTATATGAGTTACTAACCCTTCAAAGGGCTCCTTGTTGCCTTGCACTCTCATACTAACCTTGAAGTTCCATGGCTCATACTCCATATTTCACAGAGAAGCAGAGATTTTCCACGACCTTACTGAAATCAGCCACCCATCACTTAGAAATCACAGTCGCTCAAACACTCAACTAGAACATGTTTACCGAGATAAAATAGTAAGGCCTTTTGTGTATAATCTATACATCTCATATTGCAATCATTATTGTGAGAGGAGGATCTTTTACGAAGGTGTACGCCAAATATTGGCTAGAGATCACGGCAGGGAGAGGTATGTGCGGACATTACAAAATAATCATTATACCAATGGTTACCGTAGCAAAGATAGTTGTAGCCTACTGAAAAATGTGATGAAATTAATCACAAAACAACCCACCTAGGATTTTGGACTTAAAATAATCATTGCTAATCCCCTTAACCCACCATCCAGCTAGCATTTACATTTGCAAAGACATACCAACTAATCATTATTTTGACATCTCTTAATGACGATTTGAGCACCTTTAGCTAGTCTGCAACAAATGAACACATTGTAGTGCCACTACATACATTATCACACACACCTCCTTTCGCTTAGGCACATACAAAATAGCATTCTGATAAATTGAGTCCTAACATATCTGCATTTACCAAAGAGATTAAGTAGGGAAAATTTTACAATTGGTCTTCATTTAAAACTTCAATTTGCTTACCCTCACTACCCCAATTTGCAAGATAGTCTACCACGAAATTACCTTCTCTCTAAGTATGTGCAATTTTAAAATTTAGAAAGCCATCCAAAAGTTTTCATACCTTCTGTAGAACATACTTCAGCTGGCAACATTGTATATTCCTAGCTTTGCATGCATTCATTATTACCATGGAGTCACCTTCTATATGTATTTTACGGAAACCTAGCTTTGAAGCTAGTTCCAAACCCATAAGAATTGCATGTGCTTCTACCATATTGTTTGTTCCTAGAGCTAAATGAAATAATTTTGCAGCTACCATTGTACCCTTTGAATCTCAAATGCAAATACCTGCTCCCGACATACCTGGATTACCTTTTGATGCCCCATCACAATTAATCTTCATGAAACCTAACTGCAGAGGATGCCATTTAAATTCCTTCCTATTAACTTTAACCTTAGCATTGTTGTGCAAAGACCCTGGAAATGGCAATGTAATATTTTTCCAATTCTTCATGATTGAATCATCCCAACTTGTATACAATGAGGAAGTAGACTTATTCTTATAAACATGTGAGTTTACAACCTCTGAAATCACCTTTTCTAATTTGATTTTAGTTTGCTCGACAGTTGAAACCTCCTTTCTAAATATGCAAATGTTGCGAGCCCACCAAATAAATTAAGGAAGATTCATTAAATAATTATAATATTACCACAAGATAAATAAAGTAAGGTATAATATAATGTAATTAAATGACCTTTCTATAAGAGTAAGGATAAAATCCTAAGACATATGAATATCATACCATGTGTCAAAATCCTATGAAATGAGACACACATGTATTCTTCATAAATTGTCCTAAAATACTATACTCATGTTCTATTCTTAATCTCATGTCTATTATAAAATCAAAATTTTCCTTTCCCATGGTATCTCCATACTTATATGTCCAATCCTTCTCTATGTTCTCCTCTACATTCTTCAATCTAAATGGTGCTTCACAATAATTCCATCCTTCCCTAATTCATTCCTTTTAAATTATTTCTTTCAAAGTGTCAATTCCAAATTCTTCATACCTTACTATAAGTCCATACTTCCCTCCAATATTACCACATTTGTTTATTCCTTCATATATCTTATATTAAAAATCTCCATTACTTTTGTTGACTCATCACATCCTCCTTTAAGTGTTATTTCTATGGGCCTAGACTATATCTACTTATATTAACTTGATCATCCTCACTAGTCTTTGAACCTTCAGTTTTACCTCCTAGTTGATTATTGCCATCATATATACTCACAATCAATAACCCACAAGTTTTCTATTTTTTTCTACTTCATCATCTGCACTCCTAACCATTTCTAAATTTTTCACTATAAACACTACTATCTAATCATCCCCATAGGTGCTACTAAGTTTCATTAGAACTTCTCGATTTCTTTCCAAACCTTCAAGATTGAAACCTATTAACTCATTATCCTCAAAATAATATATTTTTTACTGTTCATACCCCTCTAATCTTCCTTGCTTGTTATTTTTCTTTCACAACAATATTTGGATATGATTCTTCACCTTCATCTAGTAGGTTCAAAATGACTCATTTATTCATTCCCTATATCATCTTATTCATCTAAACTAATTTATGGTATTGAATTTTCCTCAAAGCTTGTCATCATATTTAAAATATTATTTTTCATACTAAACATCAACTTTACCTTGTCTTCTTCACTTTTCTCAATAGGGCTAGCTTCTTATTCGTCATCACTCTCACCACGTATAGGTTTAAGTTTTATTTTATGGCCTTATTCAAGGGAATATATTCAAAATTTTAATATATTAATCATTTGCCACATCTAGTCCATCTTTTCAGCAATGGAAACTGTCTATGGATATATCTTCAATCTAGCACAAACTACCTCAGGCAGCAATCTATGCTTAATCACTACTATAATCTTCCACACTATCAGTGTTTTATTCGCATGCTTCTTGTAGATTGCCTCAATTTACTAATTTATTTACAACCAATTGATCATAAAGATGTTCTACCCAACACTTCCCTGCTAGAAGATACCATTCTTTATTTTTTTAAAGTAACCAGAACATAAAACTATTATTGAGCTAAGGGTTGCATTACAAGTTCCATGAAATAAATCTACTAATGTGTATTGCATTGAGTTTGGTGGTCTTTATATAGATAATTCAACATGGGAATATTTTATCCAACATCCTCATATTGGAATATCTACAACAATCTTTATTTTTAATTTACTAGTGTTGAATGCAAAAGAAAACTGAGAGGCGGGATGAATCAGTTGTACATTAAAATATCAAAACCCTCATTATAATTCAAATCTACATTAATCCCTAAAACTTTAGCAACCTTTAAACCCTTATCATGCATTAGCAAAATATAAACATGAGAAATGGTAATGCAAACACATCCATACACATGAGAACACTAGATTTACATGGAAAACCCAAGAAGGAAAAAACCACTGTGAAGATTAGCTCACTATATAAAGTAATTACAACATTGAATACAATATGCTCACTGTCGAAGGGCTCACTACCCAAAAGAAAGAAGGGATCACTACCAATGGCTCACTTCTAGACTAGAAAGAAGAAGATAGAAGATTGTTACAATGAGAAATTCATCTTACAGAAATAGAGAATATCCACCACTACAAATTTGCACCATCAGTAACCTCTAACTCATTGTTATCAGAAACTTCGGGTACTCTACAAATGTAGAACCTTCTGCTCACTACATTGGATTCATAGGCATTAAGCTCGTACTTCATATATCTACATCTGATTTAATTCGCATCTCAACATATCCTTGCATCTACACCTTCTTCTCCAATGATTCACCTTGCCTTTATACCATTTGTAACCTTGGAAACATCTTTCAAGTTTGGCTATGCACCTCAATCGTGCAAATTCAAATTAGTTCAGCACCAAAACATTCTAGTAGTGGAGAGGAATGAAGATGAATTGCATCACACCTTAACTTAGACCTAAATCCACATATACACGCCATGCCATGCTTCCACAAATACCGAAGCATATCCACAATTAGTGTAAACACCTAAGGTCAACCGAACCTATGTTAACACCATTAAAAATTTAAGTACAAGCTTCCTTAAATCCAAAGATGATTCACAAACCACACAAAACACTTATAACACAATTTCGAATATCCCATCAACACCCTGAAATCCAACAAATCCTTCACAACATCATACACCTAAAAGACATATTCATTTTGTATACCTAGTTAATCTTCTACACATTGTAACTCATGATTCCAACCTTGCGGAGCACCAAACCTCAAATAACTTAGACTGAAGATAGATATGAACAATATAAGCACACTCCCAGATTTGTAAAACTAGAAACCACAATGCGGAGAAATGCAGAGCAAAACCATTTCTCCCAGACAGTATTGCATCACAGTTCACACGCTAGTGAACACAACTTCTTATGTTGAATAATTTAGAACCTAAAACTATGGATATAACACCTTTGATTAGCATATCTAAACCACACAAGAAGATCTTCAACCATGAAGAACTGCGAAGCAAAACACTAAACACCACTTTGCCACACTAAACACTCTTTACCATGTTGTTTCCTCTTTTATTCAAATTTTCTCAAAAGCACTTGGAAACCAAGCACCACAAACACAATCTCAACATTTGGAACACCTTCTCAGCATCTCAACCACAAAAGAGGTTGAACATCCACAAACACATACTCATCAACACAACACTAGAGGTTGATATTAATGAGACTACTAATAAAAACATAATGCGACCAATCAAAGCATCTCCATAGGTTGACATTAATGCAACAACAAAGATATGTTGACATCAATGGCAACACAAAATTTCAAAAATCTCCCCCTTTTCATTGATAGCAACACATGATATGAAAAACCATCAACAAAAACCAGTGACTATGATCAACAACATATATTGCACATCAGTGCATAATGCTCCCTCTTACACAAACATCTACTCTTTCCATCACTATGGCATCTCTCCATCTTTCTTCATATGGTTTTTCAGCTAACTTTATCTCCCCCTTTGACATCAATGGAAAAAGGAAACACATATATCTTCTTAGCTTCTCCTTTGACATTAATCACACATAAACTTTTCTTTTCAACTCACTTCTCTACACACTCCCCCTTAGGAGTACACAACATGTTGCATCAACCAGTAACAACTGCAACCTACACTTTTCCTTTTTTTTTCTCATACCCTTTGTCACAACTGGGAAAGGACAACATCTGCATGCTTACTCTCTTCCCACATAATGACAACACTTACTCCCCCTAACTGCAACAACCAATAAGGCCACTACCTACTCCCCCTGAGAGGTAGCCACCAACATCAATCTAGAACAAAGAATGAATCTTGAAATCAACTGGACTGTTGCATAACCTTATGCATCTAATTAAAAGAAGGAGGGGCAATAACCCCTAACATTTCCAGGAGATACTCAAAAGTATCCTTAGGAAGAGCCTTTGTGAAGATACCTACAACTTGATCCTTTGTAGGCACATACTCTAGCTTCACCTCATTCTTTGCAACCTTCTCTCTCAAAAGTGATACTAGATTGAGATATTCTTTTTCCTTAAATGCATTACCAGATTCTTTAAAATTTTGATAGCACTTGTATTATCATAAAATATATAGAAATAGGTTCATCATATACCACTCTGATAACCTTCAAAGTCTACTTCATCCATAACAACTGTATACAACATGATGCACTGCAACAATGTACTCTACCTCTGCAGTAGAGAATGACATTGAATCTTGCTTCTTGCTAAGCCAAGACACCAACCTACTTCCAAGAAAGAAAGCACCACCACTTGTACTTTTTTTCATCCACACAACCTACCCAATCTACATTTGTGATGGGAAAGCTTTTGAGTTGAAGACCAATCATCACGAACTGAAGAATTTATTTACTCAACCTACACAATCTGAATGCAAGACAAATGAGGTGGTTGGAGTTGATATCATACTATGAAGTCAACATCAACTATATCAAATGAAAAGAGAATCGATTAGTCAATGCCCTGAGTCGAAGAAGGCATATTGCCTCAATGGTAAAAATTTAAACTAACTTTAAGGGGTAGGTATTGCAAGAATCCTTGGGTGACAAATTCTACCAACAAGTTAAGAAAGCACTCATAAATAATCCACAAGATGCAAGGTATGAATATTTTCACTTTGAACCAAATGGATTACTAAGGCTTAAAGGAAGAGTATATGTCCCTAATTCAGAGGATTTAAGGAACCTGGTGTGGAAAGAAGTTCACAATGCACCATACTCTGGGCATCCTGGTGTGATGAAGATGTTGGCAGATGTGAAGCCGCTATATTTTTGGAAGGGTATGAAGGGGGATGCTACAAGATTTTTTGCAAGATGCTTAGAGTGCCAAAGAGTAAAAGAAAAGCATCATCACCTTGCAGGTCTTTTGAATCTGCATGATATACCAGAAAGTAAGTGGAAATTCATTAGTATGGACTTTGTGCGAGTTCTACCTATTTCAATGAATAAGAACAATGTCATTTTGGTTGTGGTGGATAAGTTAAATAAGGTGGGGCATTTTATTCTGATAAATATAACTAATGGAGGTCCTATCATAACTCGAAAATTTATTCAAGAGGTGTTTAGATTGCATGGGATTCCTAAGAATATTATTTTGGATAGGGATTCTCGTGTGACATCTAGGTTTTGGAAAACCTTGTTTTCTTCACTTGGAACTAAGTTAAATATAAGCTCAGCTTATCATCCAAAGAAGGATGGAAAAATAGAAAGAGTAACCCAAGTTCTTGAAGATCTACTAAGAATGTATTACATGGATCAGCAATACAAGTGAGAAGATTACCTGCCTTTGGTTGAGTTTACATACAACAAATCTTACCATTCTACAATCAAGATTGCTCCATTCGAAGCATTGTATGGCAAAAAATGTTGAGCTTCTATAAGATGGGATAAGATAGAGAATAGGATAAGTCTTGGGCCAAAGATGTTAGCAAAAATGGAGTATCAAGTATGAATTATTAACAAAAGGCTAGCTAAAGCCAATGATAGGAAGAAAAGCTATGAATATTCTAAGTGGGTACCTAGAAATTTTGTAGTAGGGGAAAAGGTATTAAGGGTTAAACCTCATAAGAGTTCCATCAAGTTTGGAAATTTTTGAGGCCCAAAATTTGTTTTGGGCCACACAATGGAAGAATCCATTTCTCTAACCTTTTGGTGTACCTTCAATGAAGAGGTGAAGGGTGGCAGATGGTACCCTAACACTGATTGAATGAACTAACCAAAATCTCCCTTATTAGGCAATCCTTTTTTAATTTCTCCAAATAGTGATAATCTATGGCAAAATTTTATTTCTTTGACTTCTCTTTCTTCTTCTTCTTCCTTTTGGTGCCCATCTATTTAAGAAAACTTGTTATAATTCTTCCAAAGAAGAAATTCTCATACAACGATGCAAACCATTCATTAGCTTCACTTGGTAAGTGCATATGAAAATGTAATTCACATTGTCTAAATTGACCATTGGCTCTTTTAAATTGAAGCCACTACTCTAATGTGTTACCACTTCCATCAAAATTAGGAGCCCTCATTGAAACTAGGATTTCTAAACTTTTTACCACATACCCCTTAGATCAAATTATTTTATTATTTTTTTGGCCTCTAAAATAAAAATACAAATAATAGACCCATAATAAATGCTATTGTGTTATCTAGAAATGTAAAAATATTAAAAAAATTCCTTGATTGTGGCCTAGAAAGTGAACATGTGAAAAATCATAAAATTGTTATAAATCATTTAGTATTGATGATCCAAACCTATTTTTTGGAGTTTATCTTCCTTAAATGATCCTCCTAATTTGGTTAAAAAAATGTTAAAATTCTCTAATTGTTTGAAAGATATAAGAAATTCTTCAAAAAATAGGGTTTTGTCCTCACCTTTGCCCAAATAATAATTTTCATATCATTTGATAAGATCCACACATATAATTGTAAGGGGAAAATGTGGAATGGATTATTAACAATGAACCCATATACAAATGAGATATGATTGCAAACAAGTCATGAATTCAAATAAAGGTTAATCAAATCAAAGACATAATTGAATTCAAAAACAAGAACAATATTACCATTCCATTGTGGAGTAACTTGTTGGTTGAATTGTTGGATTGCTTTAACACAAAGCCTCCATGATAGCTTGCAAAAGATTGATATGTGATGACCTAGATACTATGATAAATGTTTTCCAATTGCTCAAGAATCAAATGGACAAGGCTTAGCTATGAAAATTCTAGGTTATGAATGTGAAGGATGAAGGGTGATTCTATACATTTTAGGAAATTAGATCAATGATCTAGATTAAGAGGTGTTGATTTGAGATCAAAGGCTGAGAATAAATGAGAGGAATTGATTGCCCAGTTAACTGACTATAATTGGTTGTAGGATTCTAGTTAACTAGTTTTATGAGATATTGATTGAAAAGTTGATTCAATTGATTGATTAGAAGAGTGGTCAATCAATATGAGTTGACTAGAGAGAGTCAGTTAAGATTTGAAGAAATACTGCATGATATAATTAATTAGTTATTGGAGGAGCGAAAGATAAGATTAAGATAGAAGATGAGTTTTCTTTTTTGCATGATAAGATAATTAATTAAAGTAATTAATCAATTAATGAATGTGTTAATAAATAAAATGTTTATTTATTAATGGATGATGTTGAGATAAGTTAGGAGAATTAAATAATTAATATAATTACTTAATTTAGAAGAAGTGTGAATGTGGAGGATTAAGATTTAATTAATTAATAAATATTTATTTATTAATAGAGAAGATAAAGATGGATTAAATTAGATAAATTAAATAATTGAAATAATTACTTAATTTAGAGAATGATGCATGAATAATTAAATAATTGAGGGCAATTATCTAATTATAGAGAGAAAGGGATAATGAATAATTGAATAATTAAAACAATAATTTAATTATAGAAGAAGTGAATGATAAATAATTAAATAAATAATAATAATTTATTTAATTAGATTAGAAGAATAAAGAATAATTAGTGACATAATTTAAATAAATAAAATTTAATTAATTATGTGGAAGATAACTAGTTTAACTAGTTGCATGCCAAGTGAAGTGAAAGAAATTGTTTGTTCGAAGATAAATTTAGGTTTGCATGAGAGGATAATAATTAATTGAGGAATTGACAAGTGGGAATTAGATAAATATTTTATTTATTCATTATGAATGGATAATATTGAGAGAAGATGGATAATTAAATAATTAAAGTAATTACGTGGGTGAATTTTAATTAAAGATATAATTAAGTAAATAAGATTTATTTATTTAATCAAGAAGAATAAAAAATTAAAAAATATAATTAAAAAAATAAGATTTATTTATTTAATCAAAAAGATTAATTGAATTAAAGATATAATTAAATAAATAGGATTTATTTAACCAGTCAAGAAGATAGATTAATTCAAATTAATTAATTAAATAACATAGTCATTTTGGAAATATGATTTTAGACAATAATTAAATAATTCAACATTATTTAATCAAAGATGAATATTAGTGTTAAAATGTTAGTTCGCAGTTTAGAACAATTTTAGGTATCTACAATAAAAAAATGTAGAAGATAGATCTCGCACAACACAAGAGATGTTTATGTTCCAAGATGCCCTAATATCAACTATATGTAGAAATGGAATAAACTATTGACATAGGGTAACACCATACAATACTTCTTATAGAAGAATCCACTCCACATTATATATCCAAGAGATCTCAAATAAAATATCATACTCAACACACACCTTACAATGATATTCACCTCCTATATATACACCACCTCCCAATAACATAATGGAGGGGTACCATAATCCCAATGAAGGCCTACTCATCTAGCAATACATCCAATTACACAAGTTGCCCACGTGACCCAATATAACTAACTAAAGGGGTGTGTGCCAAAAGTCAATATTTTCACCCACCTAAATACATTATGATATCATATCCCTAGGCACACAAGACCTATCAAGGACTAGCAGTATTAAAAAATACCTTAGAAAAATTGTCAAATCGTAAGGGTCAAGTTATATGAGGTCAACCCCCTTGATTGGATTGGCTTTATAGTCATGGAAATGATCTAAAGCTACACTCTTCAATCATGCAAATATCTTAGAATAATTTGATGTAGAATTAGGTTCCTTTTAGTGCTCCAAAATGAAATGTTCTTAGAATAATTATCCTCTCAATGCATTGGATGTTCTATTTATTTACATATAGGACTTACTAAATTTAAATACCAAGAAATAACAATTAATCATAGAAACATGTATCAAGTCAGCTCATAATCGGTAATGGAATAAACAAGCGTGGATAAATTTTTAATTTTCAATTTTAAATTGGATTGAATATCTAGACATTAAAAAATTAAAAAAAATCGTAACAAATAAGATATATAGAAACATATATATGAATATAACTAAAATTAAAATGAATAAAGATCACGAAATTAACCCACCTTATATAAAAATATGCAAATTACCAATATATGATTATATTAAACTATTTCATCTAAATAAACTAAAACTAAATAAGAATTAAAGTAAACATGCAAATTTTACCGTTAAATTGGGAAAAGAGATTGTGTTTAGATCCCTCCACATAAAGTATTTAACTTAAAGTGCTTAGGAGATTTGAAAAAGCGTTGAGATACAATAAGTTTACAAAGCCCTTTCTCTAAAAGGGCTACAACGTGAATTACGAGGCCCCATTTTAATTATTGATTTTTATTCCTTAGGATCATCCCACAATCATTTCTAGTGGTCCTTCCCCATCAAATGGATCTACCATCTTCACTCTCCCAACTATTTAAACCCCTCAAATATTTTTAAATTACCAAAGTCCAATTAAATTAAATTATAATAATTTAAAATCTTTAAGGTTTATTGTGAATAAAAAGATATTCTTGTTTTGATCTTTTTACATTGATTAAATAATCAAAATTTATATACACAAAAGGTCCAAAAAAAACTTATGTGGTTAGATATTATAGATAAAAACTGCGTAGTGGTCACCTAACCAAGGTTGAAATGTTAAATCCTATGCCATGTAAAAATATAATTTTAAAATAAATTAAATTAATGTTTATTAAAACATGGAAGTTATTTATTAATATTTTTTAAATAAATATTTTGAGTTATTTAATAATATATTAATATAGGGAATTCAAATTCAGTTTTTTATTTTAATGTTAAAAATTAGAAAATATTCATTCTATCAAAATTGTTTGTGTTATAAGTGGAGAAATTATTTTTTACTTAATGTTCCAATGCACTTTTTTTAAAATCATTTGGCATCTTTGGTGGGTAGTTTGGAGACGGACTTGTATACATGTTGCTTCCCTTGTTGAATTTTGGCAATCGTTGGGGTGACCACCAGCTAAGTCATTTTTCTTCCAGGTGGCTTGGGATATCGGACCCTCTTGCATTCTCTGGAAAACCTGGATGGAAAGGAATTAAAGGATACTTTAGGGAGAAAGGTTGGTGGTTTATCAAGTCTGGTAGTGAATTCTTGAAATGATTTAAGAAACAATCAAAGCTAAGTGTGATAGGGATAACCCTCTTGAGCCTAAAGAGAGGATGTTGGGGCAAAGATTGGGCTTGGATGGAATGGTGCCTAGGCAGACTTGCCTCAATGGTAGAAAGCCTCTCAAAAGGAAAATCCAGTGTGATGGTAGATGGCCATTACCCTTGTTGGGATCCTAAAGATAAGCATAGATGGCCCCACAAGGGGTAATCCGAGAGATGCGGGCATTGGAGGTATCGACAAGGATGGTTCAGGGGATATCATTTTCTTCTTTTCCATCCTTCAAGGTCACCAAACTAGAAATCTCATGGAAGTCCTTGCCATCTTAAAGGCGCTTGAGAAGGGGGTGCGCTCTTAGCAGCTGCAAGTTCATCTATCAGATGGATTCACAAATCCTAGTTGATATGCTAAATAAGTGTGGTTTGGGTAAGGTGAATTGGCAACTAGATGGTGTAGTTCAACAAATTATTCGACTTAGCAATTCTTGGACTTGGTTTCTTTTGTCCATATCCCGAGGGAGTGGAACACGGTTGTTGACTACTTGGCTAAGTGGGCATTTGAGCATAAAGACAAATGGAATGTTAGTAGTTGGGAGCAGCTCCTTTTGGACGATACTCAAAAATTGAGGTTGTTGTTGCAATAACGTGTTGGTGGTTTAGTTTTGGTCGATCTCTCTATTCGTTCGGCTTCTATTGCGAACTGTGTTTGGTTGGCCCCTAATGGTTACCTCTATTTTTTGGATGTACTATTGGTTTCCTTTGATTAAATAATTTTTTACCCATCTTTTTTTAAAAAAAAATTGTTTCTATTATATTAATCTTTATATTCAACATGACTTAATCTCTACGAAATTCATTCTAAACCATTCAACTTCTATTGTTTGACAACCAAAAAAATTGAAATCTATGTTTTTAAGTAAATTTATTTTAAATAATGATAAATTATTTTTTATATTGATAAAACATCCAAAAGAATCTTGAAGTCCATGGTGATCAGAAAGTATGTTTAAATCAATTTTTTTAATAATGATTAATTGCTTTTTATATTGTAAAACATAGAAAAAGACTTGAACCCATTACATAAAGCGGTCTAACAGACAACAGAGGAGTCTCGTGAAAGATAAGACTACTAACCATTTCAAACAAGAGAGACAAAACAGAGAACATCAGAAAGACCAGCAAAATATTAATAGGTTGTTAAAACCTATGCTCAGATAAGTTCAAAATAGGCTATCTGTTTATGCCCTGCAAGCTAAAAGAGCCTAGGAAAAATAATTTGAAAATGTTTTTAGGTGCCACGAAACTCAAATCTATATTTTAGTATATCATAGGTGTTCTATTAAAGTATGCTTAAAGTCATTATTCATGATAATTTCTTTAGATTTTTTATAAGTAATTCATTTTAAGATTTTTAATTAGAAACAATGCATGCTAATGTCATGGACTGAATTTTTAATTAAAAACAATGCATGTTAACTCTCATCATAATTTATTTAGATTTTTAATAAATAATTCATTTAATATGTATTTTTAAGATTTTTAATTAGAAACAATGCATGTTGATATCATGGATTGAATTTTTAATTAAAATCGATGCATGTTAACTCTCATGATAAATTTATTTAGATTTTTAATAAGTTATATTCATATTAATATATACTTCTAAGATTTTTAATTAGAAACAATGCATGGACTGAAATTTTAATTAAAAAAAATGCATGTTAATATCATGGACTCAATAAAAAATATTAGAAACAATGCATGCTAATATCATGAACTTAAAAAAAAAAAAAAATTAGAAAATGCATGCTAATATCATGGACTGAAAATTATTTGTCTACAAAGAAACAAACATTTTTATGAAATTTTCATTTGGATATTTAATAAGAAACTCAAACCTTCATGATATTTCCATTTAGATTTTTATCTGAAACCAGATATGATATTGATATTCCAATTGCAGTTTTTTGTTTTAACTTATTTTTCATATTTCCATTTAGATTTTTATCTGAAACCAGATATTATATTGATATTCCAATTGCAGTTTTTTGTTTGAACTTATTTTTCATGCTCCTGTTTTATTAGAATTTCCAATAGAGGCAATCAATTTGGATCTCTGGTCAATGTTTGATTATCACATGATAAAAATTAATCATATTGATCTGTATGTATTGCTCAGTCTGATTTCAACTTAAACCTTAGGACTGGTATGTCAACCATGCTGAAAATCAGGTAAAATAGCAAAAACCACCTATTTCAACCAATGTCTTAACCAGAAGATGAATTCTTTGAAATAATTATGGAAGTTCAACCACTGTCTTCACCACTGTCATCAAACAGATGCTGAATTTTTTAAAGACAATTATGGGAAGTTCTGTACAATATAAACACTGTACCAAACTTTTATTTCTCCAATAATGGGCCTCTGTTGATGGAACAAACCATTCTAAAGTTGTATTACAGCATTAAGGTGCCAGCCAACAGGCTTAAAGAATAGATTAATAACAAAATGCTATGCATATGCACCCAACTGCATTCTTACTCATAAAATCTCGTATACTTGATTTCAATTTTTTTCCTGGATGTTAAATGATATAATATTTAACAACTTGTGGCATGAGAAACGAAATTGGATCTCTTCTTCATCTGGTCATGATATGCTTTGTTCATGTAAAAAATTCCAGAGAAAGAAACCATGCCCACCATAAATACTCCAACAAGAGGCTGAACTTGGTTGTGTTTTACTTGCTGATTAAATAAGAATGCTTGCGTATTATTAGACTTTTTGGTGTAAAATTGATTTTTTCTAATAGTTTATCATCATGTTGCCCATACTCCTCTGCCTGTCATCAACAATGACGCATACAAGAGCTCATTCCATGTATCAGGGACCCCAGGCAAACACCAGTGACTGCAATCTTGATACCTTGTTTCCTGAATTCTCTCCTCTTGGGAAGGAAACTGTTTCCTATATATAGAAGGATGAGCATCTTTCCTATAGTCTGTCATTCTTGTGATGTTCAGGTACATCACAGGGACTCGCATTTCCTGTATCACAGATTCTAGTACTTCCATCTTTGGATTGTACTTTGTAAGAAAGGTCTCATTGTATATTGGTTCAGATTCTTTATGGCACTGCCCTCCTGAATTCCATTGCCCTCCACTTCAAGAAACGGCACATATCAATATCACTCTTTTTGCAATAGGAATCTCAAAAACATGCCAAATGCAGAATGATAAAAAGGTTTCACAGAGCCCTACCTGAAATGAGTGGCTGAGTAACCTCGGAAGAAAACTAGTGTTCGTTTGGGATTGATCTTTTTGTCCACCCATTTGCCCCATGTCTTGAGAGCTTTTCTGTAAGCTTCCAGTACATTAAGGTCTGGATAGACATGGTCTCCTTCTTGGTAGTAGTCCTTCCTGGCATTCAAAGGAAAACAGAAGGTTAGCAACAAATCTTCTCAAGCACCCATATTGATTTCCATACTCAAGAATGTGAGTTGAAAATGACAAACAGAATACTGAATAATTTTGATGCAATTCCAATGGATTTCAGCTTCCACAAAAGAACTCACTCATGTTACCAAAACAGGAGATAAATTGCTGAAAAAAATCAAACAAACCACAGAAATTTCCTCAATCCAGGGACAGACAATGAATACTATTGATTTGCCTATTTTGTGGGAGTTAATATGCTACAACCGGAGTCAAACTCAATAATTTTGAGTGTGAAATTGCTGCTGTCAGATAAAGAGCCACCAATGGAATGCTCTATAGTCTATCCTTATGCTTAAGGACACAAACAGTCCAGAGTTTCTTACATAATTCATGAAGGAGATAGTAATATGCTTAAACCAGGGCAGAAGACCTGGTACTACCCAGACTAAAATTACTGTTATGTTTGATGATGAGACACCTGCTACAATTCCAACAGAGTCAACATCCGTACATTCAGTTGAGTTGATATTTTTAACCAGAGTATAAGATCATTCATCATTGAGAGGAAAATCTCTGCTGAGGCTGATTAAGAAAAAAACTAACATTGGCATGACAAATTCTTCCACAAAAATTATCAATTAACCAGAGTATAAGATCATTCATCATTGAGAGGAAAATCTATACCGAGGCTGGTAAAGAAAAAAACCTAATATTGGCATGACAAATTCTTCCGCAAAAATTATCATAAACAACCTTCACATTTTGCCAACATGCAACTGCAATAAAGCAATGCCATAACATAACAGCCAAACTTGCAGTACACGGAACTATCCGTTGCCGCTTTAAAAGGGCCATATTGATATTTTAAATAACTTTGAACAAAACCCACATGGAATCTATATCCCCAAATCCATAACATCATGAGCTCACAAAGAATTTCTTATTTCCACAGATCTAGGTAGACACATTAGATACTTACCCTTTGGAAGTTTTTCCATGAGTCCACCAGTGGCCTGTATTGAATACAATAATATCTGATTTCCTATATTTTTGGGCAGAGATATCCATCAAATCCAGCCTAAGTGTCTCCTTCTTTGTCCCATTTCCCTCATCCACCTCCCATTCTCGAACGAGAAAGGGAGCTCTTATAAATTCTACGGAACAGTTGTAATCCTGTGAATAAGGATTCGAATTTTAGAAATCCTGGCTACAAGATATATAAAACAGAGCTCTAGTTTAAATGGACTGAAATCCAAAAGGCTGATTGTGGAAGAAACGAATACCTCGTACCGAAATGCATAGAAGCCCTCAGCTCTAAATTGTTTTCTTCCAGATATTTCATAGACTTTGCTCTTGTTTGCAACAGCATGCCGCAGGCTACAAACCATGGATTCCCACATGTTTCTGTTTAAAGAATCCCCCACAAAAGAAAGCCTTTTACCTCGCAGTCTCTCCAGCATATCCGTTGCATTGAATCTGAGTAAAAAGTCCCACCCGCGATATTGGATTCAATCTAAGCTAAATATATCCACAAATAAAATACCCCTTTGGAACTAAAATCTATCTAAGATTTCCATGTACATATTACAATAGAAAACCCTAATAATAGAAAATGGGTTTTGATAGAAGGGTCTTACCTTGGTATATCACAGTCTTTTGGCTGCCATCTCCATTTCTCAAACTCATTATCAGGTCGCCTGTTGCGGAAACAATTGAAGGATTCATCTATGTGTGGACAAGAGCCTGCGGGATACAGTGGCTTTGTGTCATCCGGAACCCACCTTCCATAAAATATATCACACTTCTTCTCTGCGGTTCCTGATGGTACATTGGGTGGCTTGACATCCCTAGTTTCTGTAATGTTTGATCCACCAGGGGCCTTGGCATCTTTAGATTCTGTAATGTTGGAACCCAAATCAGGTGGTGCCCTGCTATTGTTAGAAACGACATCAAATGGTTTATCTTGTGTAGGAGCAGAAGAAGATGTCAGATTGGCCGCCTCTGGATGTGTGGAATCAATTGGCAAAGAACCATTCCATGAGGCTTCTTGTGTACTGTTTATATCCTTGTGTTCATGCATTCCCTTCATCTTATCCACCGTAGATTCATTATTTTTTGGTGGAATGCTAGGCACATCTTTTATTGGCACAGAACCATTGAATGGTATTTCGTGCGTACTGTTTGTTTCCGCGCCCTTGTTATCCAACCCACCCTCAGGTACCATGGGTTCATGTTCTTGTCGTGGGTTGCTAACCCCATCTGCCTCTGGAGAATTAGAGGGCACACCACCATTGAGCGGCAATTCTTGTGTACTGTCTGTGCCATTGTTCTTGTTTTTCAAGCCATCCTTAAAGTTATCCACCACAGATTCATGTCTATTTTGTGGATCTTGAGTGGAATTGTCCACTTTGACAGCAGAATCTGAATTGGGGAAAAAGAAATTAAGAAATGACCTAGAGCTAGAAGAATTGCTAAGCATGGAAGGAAACCAAGACTGTCCTCGATCCATTGGATTTGTCACCAGCTTATTCGGATTGCTGAAGGCCAAAAAAACTGTACAAACAAAAAGAGTAAATGCGAAACCGCTTGCAAACAAAGTTACTCTTCTGTTCCTGGCAACAGCAGCTAGCTTTTTCCACTCAAATGCATGCGCCACGGTACAGTTCCCATTTCCCAACTTCTTCAACTCCATAGGAATCATCAGAAATGCAGAAGATCACCCACTTCCAGAAAATAACTACCTCAGATTGAAGAACTCCGCCCGTTTTATAGAGTACCCTCACTCAGAAGCATGTAGCCTCAGAACCCACTTCACAAGTTGGCCTCAAACGAGGCTTCAAACAGAGAAACGTTATTCAAAACAAAAGAAAAAACACAAGAAAGAAGGGACCGGCAGGCTAAATAAAAAACACAAGTCCTGGAGCTTTCTATGGAAGATTATTTGCAGTAAATTGTGGGATTTGGAGTCGAAAACAAATTGACCCTGCATGAAAATTCCCGAGTTTAAAGATAATCAGCATTGATAACAGGAAACAGGAGATAATGTGGGTAATTAAATGGCGGTGGAACTACAGTTAAGTCAACAGCAAAACTGGTAAAATGGGTCTCTATCATAAAGAAAGCATTCGATGAAACCAATGATCAATTATTGCTATCACAAATTAGAAAAGGCAAAGGTTAGAAAATCAAAAGCAAAATGCACATTAATACATTCACCCTCCCACACTCTTTCTTTGAGATAATTTCCCTCACCTTTCCCAAGCTTGAAAATGAAGGCTCAAGTAAAACAAGACAAAGATAATGGATGCATCATTGCCATAACCTCTGTGCTTGTCTCATTTAACCTCAGAGACACCTACAGACAACATTTGGGGATTCCTGTTATGCAAAGTAAAGGTAGTGGTTGATAAGCCATGTGGTAGAGAGCTGAGAAAACATGCAATTGGGGAAAAAGTTTAAATGTAAATGGTGATATGTGCAAGGAAATAGAATAATGATGATTAGTTATTCTTTACCTATCTTTCCTTGCTTAACTACTTTTTGTCACTTGTTGGAATGATGATTATGGTAGCTATTAAATAAGCAGCATAGGTTAAGTCTTTGGGCCCTTTTGCTTCTCAAAAATTTCCTGACCGTTAGCTCTATATACACAATTATAACTGATTTGCTATTGTATTTTTCTGGTTCTTGTAAAAGGTCCCTCCTTAGGACCATTTTTTTAGTTGTGTATCCGGATAAACCACCATATCCTTTGGAAGTATTGTATTGGTCACACTTGCTATTTAGAATCTCATATCCAAAATACAAAATAGGTTTTTTTTTGTAATACTTTTACATGATTAAATAAATATAATTAATCATGTTTCTACATTGATATTATAGAGCGTCTTTAGTCAATATATTTTAGAGGAAAAAAAAATTAATAATATAAAATAAAATAAAATAATTCAAGATTCTCTTTGTATTATTTAGATAATTATATTAGTTAGTAAATGATTTAAATTAGATAAAATAAATTAGGATTGACAATTAAAATTTAATGTAAAAATATAATATGATATTTTTGAGATTTGATGATGAAAATAAGTTGTGATAGATGTCAAGAACCAATTTAGTAAGGTATTGGATTTTTAGGACTCGCTTTAATATTTTCAATTTTTCAAATTATTTTTTCCTTGGGTTTTCCTATGTTGGTTTAAACCTAATCTCCTTGGGTGCAAAATTGAAGTGATGTATCGACCTAAAGTGTAACTCATATATCTCAATTAACAAAATATAGATTGTTAGAATTTGCTTGCCTTGATTTTTTATGTTTGAATTGTTGTAAGGATTGGTAATGTTTAGGAAACCCTTTAGAGAATCTATTGAAATGTGAGGGATTTGAGAGATGTGAGAGGTTGGCCATACACAACTTCATAAGGCTTATCTTAGGATGATAGTAAGTGTTGTACCACCATTTGACAAAGGGGTTGCCATTTAACCTAATGGATTTGTTATGTAGAAGTAAAGTGATGTAAGTACATATTTTGATATTGATTCATGTGATATAGTTTTGACCATCTATTTGTAGGTGATAAGTTGATCTCATCTTTAAGTGCATTCCTTGCAACTTAAATAGTTATTGCCAAAGTTCTTAGTGAACGTGGGGTCATCGTCACAAACAATGAAAGTGGGAATATCATGGAGGTAGAAATTTTGGTCAAGAAAGAGTTAGGCAATACTAGAAGTATGATGTGGATGGGCTAAGGAACATAAATGGACATATTTGCATAGATGATTTACAACCACCAAAATGCCCAAATTATTGTTATATTTAGGCAATCCTTCAATAAAGTCCATTAAAATGTTAATCCATATGGCAGTCAAAATGGGAAATGGTTGTAGAGTGCCTAGGGTCCTAATAGTTTTACCTTTATAGCATTGGCATGTATTGCAATTAGTTAGAAATATCTTGATGCCAATTTTCATATCAACCCAAAAGAAAATGTACCTGATCAGTCATGTGTCTTTAAGAAATTAGAGCATCATATAGAAGGGGAGACATGTAATTCAAGTAACAATGGGTTAAAAATAGTATAATTAGTAGAGGGAATAATTCTCCCTTTCTATCATAAGTAAATACCATCCCAAGTCTATCCAATCTTGATTGTGGACCCATTTTGTAATTAATGAATAAGATGTTGAAGTGTTGGATCCTATTGTCATGTGTTTTGGACTAATTGAAACCAATCTATAATTGGAAGAGATGAAACACATAAGGTCCCTTGGTCCTCAAATTGATAGGATAAGGCATCAACTATCACCTTCTCCTTCCCTTTTTATAATTTTTTTTAATGTTATATCTTCTCATAAGTAGATTTGGCAAGATTTTGACCAGCTAACTCTTGACTTATAGAAGCAATTGGGCATCCATCCTACATTAAGATGGCACCAATTCCACTAACAAAAGCAACACTTCCAATGATAAAAAAGTTATAAAATTTTGTGTAGTACAATGACTAGTGTGATTCACATAGCAATACCTGGTGAAGTTTGGAATATTTGAACTAAAATTGAATTCAAATTTTGATAGCAAGAAAAGTGTCTTGAATAGATTTGAAATAAGTTTCGAAATTTTACCTTAGGTCAACATTTGGAAGAATAATTTCATCTTCTTAGTTTGATAAAAAAAAAAAAATACTTAATTCTTTGAAAATAATATTTATTTATGAGGAAGGGGAAGAGAATCCATTTCTTTCGAGTTGGTTTTAGGGGGAATATAAAGAAGTCAACCTAAAAATAATCCCTAACCTTTGAACCCCATTTATTTTTTAGAAATGTTTGCATTTCCCTCTAGAACCTTATTTGATATAAAATTTTATATTCATTCCAAGAGTCTTCCCAAAATAGAACCTTTTCACCATTATGCACTACCCATGATAGATGAGGGACTATTACTTCATGACATGATGCTAGAAAATTTCACATTTTTGATTCAGTGGGAAGGTTAGCAAGAGTGAATATTCTTTCTCTATCTAAGAGATCAAGATATTTCTTTCACATAATTCTACACCATTTAGTTTTAGGATTTGAATAGATTCTCCAAACTAATTTGGCTACAAGAGCTTTATTGTGTAATTCCAAATCCCCCTTGCTGTTTAGGCCTAAAAAATTTTTCCTAGGATAAAAGATAATTTATTTTTATTATGTAGATTATCTTACCATAAAAAAAATTGATTTAATTTTAGATTTCCTTCATAGGTCCTTTGGGAATTTTTAGAACAAACATCATATATATTAGAATGGCATTCAAGATGGTTTTCAACATTATAATTTTATCTACCATTGTTAAACACTTACTTTTCCATGTAGAGATCCTATTTGTGATTGAAGATATTATATTTTCCCAAAACATAGATTTATTGCCCCTAAGAAAAGAGGAATACCTAAGTGTTTACATGGTAGAGATTTTAAAGAATAGCCCCAAAAAATAGATATTCTAAATTTTACCCTTGGTGAAACATTAAGAAAGATTATCTTTGACTTATAATTATTTACAACTTGTCTTGATAAAATACAATAAGAAGATATCACATTTTGTATTTCCTTTGCTTCATCAAGTATTGTTTGACTAAAAATTAGTGTGGCATATGCAAATAAAGAATGAGTAATTACTTCTAGGAATGAGTGTATCTTTATGCCTTTTCATCTATTATGTATCTTTCCTATTGTAATGGATCTACTTAAGGCTTCAACCATGATTGTGAAAAGGGAAGGAGATATTGGATCTCATTTTCAGATTCCTTGTGAGGATGAAAAGAAACCACATGGGGCACCTTTAAGAAGAATTGAATTTTTTTCTCCTAATATGAATGAACTATCCATTGACACTATAATTTGTTGAAACCAAACCTCTCTAAAATTTCTAAAAGAAATTTCCAACTTACTTTGCCATATTCTTTCATCATGTCCAATTTGAGTACTATAGTAGGGAGTTTTTCTTGTTGGATTGAATGTAATACCTCATGAGCAACCAAAGCACCATGCAAATTTTTTCGACTAGGAACAAAGCCTCCTTGTTCTTTTGATATTATTGAGGGGTTAAGGAGAGCTAATATGGAGGAAATAGCCTTTGTGAAGATTTTATAAATCGTATTGCATAAGGTAATTGGTCTAGAGTCGGCAAAAGTAGTCAGGGCCATTTTTATAAGAACTAATGCTATGAATGCGACATTCATTTACTTTAATATATTTTGATGTTTTCTAGCTTCTTATAATGCTAGGAGGATGTCACAACCAACAAAATTCCCATCATATTTGAAAAAATATGGCAATATAACCACATCTGAGCTAAGGGCTTTTTTTAAAGCCATAGAGAAAACCACATCTTTGAGTTCTTCCAAAGAGAATTATGCCATGATCATTTTTGTTGTTCTCCATTTATCAAATTTTGTATGTTGTCAAGAATTGAGTCTGGAGATGATGTCATTGCCACATTTGATTTGGATAGCATATTTTATAATAATGTGATAACTTCATTTTTTATCTCTTCTTTTCTTGAGAGAAGATTTCCTCCTATGGATTTTATATAACTAGTTTTGTTAATCTATCTTTTGAAATTTATAGAGGCAAAGAAGAACTTTGCATTTCTATGTCCATATTTTAACCATAATTCCCTTTATTTTTTCCTCTAGTATGTTTCTTCTTTATTTATGATTTCTCTTGATATTCACTTTTGACCTAGTTTTTTTCCTCAATTGAGTCCTTGTCCATGGGTAAAAGCAATAAGTTGGGTCCATGAAAAGGGGAAGTTTCAGTCAAAAAAAATCTCACAAAAAATGCGTACGCTTTATTAAAAAATGCGTATGCATTATGCTTTGGGTACCCGAGCCTAAAAAAACGTGTATGCACTAAAAAACGCATACACATTTTATATCACATACGAGTCATTTATTTAAAAAAATAAATACCTTTTAGAAACATGTACACGTTTTGAAACACACGCGTTTTGTAACAAGAAACACATACGCATTTTAAAATGTGTCGAATTTCTAAAAAGTATTTATTTTTTTAAATAATCAAGCAAATAAAGAACACATATGTGTTTTGTAATGCATACACGTTTTTAAAATTTTGAATCCCCAACCCATATGTTGCCTCAGTTTTAGGCTCGAGAAAGGCTTGGCAATCTGACCCTTAGCCTTTGACCTACAACTAAAAAACTAAGGCAAATTGAAGAAGAATGTCCAACTTTGGCAATATGGTTGATGGACCTTTTTTTTGAATCATTCTACAAAATCAAAACCCGTTGGAGAACACGATGTCTAGTTTTTAAATATATATCTTTTATTAAGATTGAATTATATTTGTTATTTTTAATTAATTTCTAAGCAAACTAATCCTTAAACTTGAAATATTAGGTTTTTTTTGTTTTTTAATAACTTCTTTTGGTTAAGTTTCTTGTAAAAAAAATATATGGCATCAATTTTCAGACAATTCTCTAAACAATGAAAAACAAAATTCAAAAAATGTTTAGTTTAGGTCCAATTATGTTGTTTGTACACGTTGACTTTTAAAACCAACAATTAAGGCCAATACAAATTCAATAAAAAAAATCTTCAAAAAAAATTACAAAAAAAATTCTTCATCAATCTTCATGTTGTTAGCTCTCTTTCCCCATAAGTAATTAGTAAAATATTTTTATTTGGGTCAAAAAATGTTGTTCGTACACGTGCATGGTATGGTAATTTTTTTTAAAAAAAGTGGTTTTTATACATCCCTATCAAAATTTAATTTCTATCATCTGGGTATTTGAATAAATTACATATCAGGAAACTAGATTCAAAATGCTAAATTTCATATTACTGACTTTTTTTAAGATTCATTGTGTAAGTGCCTCAAATTTTCAGTCCAAGTGTGACAAGTTCTGAAAAACAACAAAAACACTTCCACTTTTTGAGCTTTTTGTGGACCCAACTTCTTGCATCAACCCCCATTTCATGTTTAATGATTTTTTCATTAAAGCTTGAAAGTTTCTCTTTTATTCTTTGTTGTTAAGAAAAACTTATTTTGAAATATTATTTATTCCATTCTTTTAGATCCTTCCTTTTAGGTCCTTTAATTTATTACACAATTGGAGCATTCTTGAACCTTGCTAATAAGTTGTGTTTTTTCACCAATATTTTAGCATTGGAATGAGGGATGGGTCTCTAAACCACATAGATTCAAATTTAAAAGGATTTTTTTGTTGGATCTCTATCCTCATAAAGAGATAGGGAGATTGGGAAGTGATCAAACCTTGGATTTAGTAAAATTAGTGAAGAAAAGTCTTGTACTAAGGAAAGCCATAAATATAGAAATCTATCTAAACTTTCTGCTATTTGATGAAACCCTCTTCTTTTGTTCATCCAAGTAAATTTCTCATTTCTTGGAATACAATCGATCAAATTGTTAAAGGTTACAAATTCCTTAAAATCCTCAATAACCTTTTTTGGTGTGATGATTCCTCTAGTTTCTTATTTGTCTAGAATGGCATTGAAGTCCCCTCAAAAAATAACTAATTCATTTTGCAAAAGAAGATAATAAGTAGATAATTGGTTTCAAATATGCTTATTTTAAATTATACTTTTTGGACCATAGATATTGAATAACCTTGAAAGAAGTTAGAAATATTGAAATGTTCTGTAGTAACCAGAATATAGTTCTCACCATAAGTAATATATTCTACTTTAGGTGAGTTTTTTATCCACATAATTGCTAGACCCCCTAAAACCCCTTTTGCACCTTCTCTAATAGAGTTCCATTTTGATCACTTCCCAATAATAGTTTCACCTAGATCATTAGAGAGTTTTGTTTCTTTAAGGAGGATAATATCATGATTTGATTCTCTAATTGATGCTTTACCAAAAAATCACTTGTTAGGGGAATTTAAGCCCTTAACATTCCATGATATGGCCCTCATTTCCCTTGAGGAGAGATGCAAACTCTCCTCAATCTTAGAGTATTTTCAATGATTGTTTGGATACTTGCAGTAATTTCCTCTTGGGACATTTTTGTTATCCTTCCTCTATTAGATTTGGGCAAGGGTAAGGGATTATAATTTATATCCCTCTTTGATTAAGAGAGAGGGATTTGTTCTGTAACTTTCTCTATTTGAGGGGATGTGAGTTTTTTATAGCTCCTCTCATATGAATCCTCATAAAGAGTGATCTTATACATATACAACTTATAATGGAGGAGACAACAATACCAAGTAGATTATTGGTAAAGGAAAGGTAAGTTGTGTTTCAATGATGGAAGGGTTAAAACCCTTGATCATGTTTTTCATATTCTAGGACTTGCAAGATATTTACTTTTTGTATCCAAGTTAAGTGATTTTGGTATGCATGCAACATTTGGCATGTGTCTAGTTATAATAAAAGGGAACTTAATGATTGCTAGAGGATCTCGGATTAGGACCTTGTTTAGGATAAATCCCTCCATATTTTATAATTCTACCAATGTGTCTAGCATTAAAAATGCACATATATGTTGTGGCGCTAATGTCTAGGTCACATAAGTGAAAAAGGTCTTAAGTTTGGTTGATAATTTTTTTAATTATTATGCTGAAAGAATGTTTTATGTGAGAATTATATTTTTGGTAAATAGAATAGATCTTCATTACCTATTAAAAGTAATAGAACTAAGATATTATTAGAAATCATTCATTCAAATGTGTTTGGTCTAGTGGATGTGGGTTCTATGAGTAAATCTGATTATTATTTTATATTCATTGGTGATGTCTCTAGATATACCTAGATTTATTTTGTGTTCAAAATCTAAAATTTTCACTAAGTTTAAAGAATTTAAATCCTTAGTAAAAATAAAATAAAGTATAAGATAATGGTGTTGAGATTTAACAATGCTAGTAAATATTTTTATAGGGAATTTGAAAAATTCTACAAGAACGTTGAGATCTTTTGGTAGATAATATGCCTTACAATTCCCAAAAAAATGGGGTAGTAGAAAAAATGAACCAAACCTTAATGGAAAGAGCTAGAATTATGGGAAGTGATATGTAGCTAGATTAGTGATTTTGGGTAGAGATTGAAAGTACTACTTGTAATTTGGTTAATCAATCTCCTTGTTCATTTTTAATTAATAAAAATCCTTATATGAATTTTGAAAAGGTAAAAAACCTTTAGTTTCACACTTAAGGATATTTGGTTGTGAGTCGTATGTTCATGAGCCTTGGGAAAAGTGATCTAAACTAGATCCAAAATATCATACATGCATCTTCTTTGGTTATGGTGAGAATGTTACAGGTTATAAAATTTAAACCTCTAACCCAAACAATGATTTTTTGAGAGATGTGTTTTTATAAGGAGTTTAGAGTTTATTTAGGTGAAGAACAATCAAAATAAAAATAAAGAACAAAAATATTGCACTTCAAAAAAAAAAAAGTAGGAAGATGCACATGTGGCAAAATAATTAGATGGATCAAAGGATGGTGAAAATAAGAGGGTTCAAATAATGATGTGTAGAGTGACCACATCACATAATATATACAACTCATTGCTCCTACTTTGAGGAAATCCACAAGATAATTGAATCCAATCGAAAAGTATAACTAATCATATTTCTGTTGTGTATTTGCTTTGTTGAATACTAATGATGAACCTAGATATTTTATGGAGGCCCTCTCTTTGGAGTATATTAATCCTTGGATGTAGGTCATGTAGGAGGAGACGATGGCCTTGGATAGTTGTGATACTCAGGATCTTGTTAAAACTTCACTTGAAGGAGTAAAATTTGTTGGTTGCAAGTGGGTGTACAAAAAGAAATTCAGTTTAGATGATTGATTAGAGTTGTACAAGGCTAGAGTGGTGGCCATAGGATATTCCTAGGGAGAGGGATTTTATTTTATGGAAATATTCTCTTGTTACCAAGTTATCTTCTATTAGTTTTATTTTATCTATTATTGTAGCTTGTAATTTTGAGATTGAGAAAATAGATGTTAAAACTACTTTATTGCATAGGGATCTTGATGAGAAGATTTATATGTGACAACTTGATGGTTTTTATATGAAAGGGAAGGAATTGTTAAGTTACATGTTGAAATGATCATTGTATGGTCAAATAATCACCTAAGATGTGGTACCAAAAGTTTGATGATTTTACATCAATTTTAAGTTTTGTTAAGAGTTATAAAGATCATTGTGTTTATGTTAATATTATCAATGATTGCATAATAAAAATTATCTTGTATATGAATGGTAATTTTTTTATTTATAACAACAATGTGATGATCATAAAGCTCAAAAATCAACTTTCTAGCATATTTGACATTAAGTACTTGGGGGCTAAGAAATATATTCTTGGAATGGAGATAAATAGGGATCAACTATAGGGTTGGGGCCCTAACTTGGTTGGCTAAATTGTTCCTGTTGAAGGAGGTTGTTCACGAGGTCTAGTCTCCCCCACCCCCATGGTACCGGAGGGCGTGTCGTGCCAACACCGCCGGTCATGTTAATTTTTTTACCAAGCGCACTGCAATTTATAGGGGGTCGTGCTACTCGATTCCTGTAGTCTACAAAAACAAAATAGGGATCAACTATACAATAAGATTTGTTTTAGTTAGAGTAAGTATGTGTATACTATTTTGTGATAGTTTAGTGTGGATGACTATTCCATTTTTTGTTGGTACTAAGCTTGCTATAGAATTGTGTCCTAAATTTGATGATAATTTTGATGGGATGTCTAACATGCCTTATGCTAGTGATTTTGGAAGTTTAATGTACGTTATAGTTTTCACTAGGCCAAATGTTGCCCAAATGAGAGTTTTGAGTAGGTTTATATCTAATCTTTGTTTTGCTAAGAGGTTATATATATATATTTACATGAAATTTCTAATTACTATTCATGTTATCATAGTACTGATTATGTGGACAAGTCATTAGACATACATGGTTTTATTGATGTAGATTGGGTAGGTGAATTGAATATTCGAAAGTCCATTAGTGGCTATATATTTTCTCTATTTGGAGGTGTAGTGAGTTGGATAAGTAAAAGGTAGCACATGATTGTTTTTTGCACCATAGAAGTAGAGTATATATGACTACTACACATGCCTCTAAGGATGTGGTTTGGTTACAATAATTTAGTACAAACTTATTGGTTTTAATTGTAGGATTATTAGAATCATATGTGATTTTACTAGAAATCCCATGTGTCATGCTCGTACTAAGCATGTTGATGTTTAGTATCACTTTGTGTGAGAAATGGTTGCAAGTGGTAGTATCTTGTTAGAAAGGTTGACACTATAGATAATGTTGTATATTTTCTTACAAAGCCAATGACCATGGATATGTTCTTGAGGTACTAGGATTGAGGAGTGGAGAATCTTGTATCATGGATGAGACTTGCATGAGTTAGTCCCTCCAAAATGGAGTGTTATATACTTGGGGATATGGGTCGTCAATAGTTATGGAAGCAAAGATGTAACTTTAAGGTAACATTTACTATTTTTGAAATCAATTGATTTTTCCCATGTGATGTTTGTGTGATGTCTTTTATTCATTTTTTATTCTTAGAAGTTCTCCAAGGTGGCCACGGGGTTTTTGCATGATACAACGATTTTGGTATCTAATATTTTGGCAAACCATTTATGGTTTTATTCTCTATTTGTGCTTATATATTAAGGGTATGGGATAGTGGTTTTAGATGAGATCATTTAATAGGTATAGAGATGCTACTAGAGTGTTGTCAAAGTGAAGAGAGTGCTATTGTATTGGATGTATCTCATTCTTGAAGTTTAATACATTTGTTTCCTCTTTTTCATGTGGAGTTTTCTCTAAAAGGGTTTCTTCGCGTAAATCATCTATTGATATAGTTTGTTGATTTATTTCTCATTTCTGGTTTTATGCTATCAGTTAATTATCTTATGGCAATCCTTTTTTTAAAGATTTCTTTTTAGATTTGCATACACTTGTAGAAAATTTTACTACAATATTTTCACATTGTTTCTCAACATATTCTTTAGATGTGAGAGTATTATTATGGAGTGAGGTATATGTAATGGTAGGTGGAAAAGATGGAGATGGGAGAGAGGCATCCTTATATACAACCCCAAACGTATAGTATATTAAAGAAGATGAGAGGGCTAACCTAGGCACACAATACTCATTATTTCACTTGAATTTATTTTTGTTCCCTCAAAATTTAAATAGTAAGTTTCAACATATGACAAGTGTTCTGATCATATGCATGGTATGTATATATTATTGATGAGTGTGTTGGAATGATTATTTTTATCATTGATCATTTAACTCATGGGATACCTATGGTGCCAACCAAGCACATCACTTGTAATCATATTCATATTGATTATATTTTCCTCTTTTTCATTTAATTATCCAAACTTCAGATGCATACATGTGAGTCACAACTAAAGTGCCTCCTTACATGTTGAGAGGGATACACTTATAAAGATAGGTGTGTGGCTATGAAAGAAAGGGATGCAATAGTGGGAGAGCATAAGATATTCCATATTGATCAAGATTTTATTCATGTAGAGAATGATAAACTTGAGGCCAAGGCACAAGAAGTGATGCATGTGCTAAGAGGAGATGCAATGACTATTGTAGTTGTAGTAGCTGGTAGAGTTGTAGGTGAATATTAGAGTAGGGGATGAGAGATGGCAAACACATGAGAGCAGATTGGTAGAATTTGAGGGATGTAATTAGTATTATAGGAGTGGTTGAGGTCTTAAATGATGAAACATTATGGTAGGCAAAGTGAGATGGGGGAGGGTTACTCAAGGCAACCTCCTCCCAAGTGATACATATATTGATTATACTATGATGATGCTTTTTTAAATTTGGAGTCTCTAACATGTAGAACTTTAGGCTCCCTTTTCATTCATTTGATGTAATTTTTTTGTATGTAGTCTATGATATTTTCTACTTCTATATGTTTTGTGTGTTTTGTATGTTAGTACATGTGTATATAAATGCCATGAAATTAATAATCAATTCACATAATTTTATTTGATAATCAATGAGAATTATATATAATTATGGGATTTGATCATGGTCCTCAAAATAAATCAATCAATAAACTCAAAGGAATCCCAACATCATGATTAAACGTATCATTTGCATGGATAATTGAACATGATATGTCATTATTGAGCAATTCACTATGGATCATGGATACCTCTAGTTGTATTCCTTTATATTTATGCTCTTCCAACCATTGGTTCATGCCACCAAGCATGTAGCCAATCCCATCATGCTATTTATTTTATTATAATGTTATTAGTTTCAATTTACTGCATTCATGTTAACAAGTCCTTTATTATCATTTCTAATATTTTTCATGGTTTTGAAACTAGGACCGTATAATTGTTCAAGTGATAAAGAACAAGAAAGAGAACTAGTAGCACCATTGAATCACTTTAACATACACAAGTTACTTTTTCATCGTTATATCCTCCAAGGGGTTTCACATAAATAGATGGATCCATGTAATGGGATGGTATGTGTATACACCTAAAATTGGTCTGGAGCATCTGATTAATTAAATACAAATTATTTGATTAATTATCCTAATTTCCTCTACTGTTTGAATAAATAGAAATATTTATTTATATAGTTCACAATTAAATTCATCTTAATTAAATAAACAAAATTAAATACTTTGTTTGATTTAATTATCAAATCCCTATTTTATTCTATCACATCAATTTTAAATTAATCAAATAAAAATCAAAATTCTTTATTGATTAATTGCCATTTTTCCTCTGTTTAATTTAATAAACAACTATCCTATAGTTCGTTTTATTAAATTATTTATCTCTCTTTTGCTAATTTAAATAAATCAAAATATTTGAATAAAAGCACAAGGAATATTCCAATCTATATTCTCTCAAAAATGAATTAGATATCCTATGTCTAATCTATGTCTAAAATATGTTACAATTAATGCTTTGAAACTTCACGGGAAGTTTTGGAGACAAATTGGAGACAAATTCCAAAATCTTCTCTCAATCCTCCTCCATCAATCTTTCCTCTTCTCTTGCCTGGTGTTTTCATGGGTAGAGACAATCTCCATTTTTCTCTCAATCTCCTCCATCTCTCACCATTCAATCCTCCAGATTGAATCCAAGCCTCTCAAAGCTTTCCCTGTTCATTTCTATAGCCAGGAAATCTATAAATAAAGCCTCATTGAACCAAGAAAAGGATCCAGATAATCTATTTTGTGCACTCTTACACTGCAGGAATCCAGACATCAAGCATTCAAGCATCCAATATCAAGCAATCAAGTTTCCAACCATGGCTGCCTCCTGTAGCTATAATTATATGTTTCATATCATGCTAGTTTAATTGATTTATCATTTATCATTGCATTATCATCATCTCGTTCTTTGAATTGTCATTTTAACAATCTTATTTGCTTAAACAATCCGAGAGCAATTTAGATTTAATAAATCTTTGGAGATAGAGAGCAATATGACGCTTTTGATAGATAATTCCTTTGAATTGATTCATTTAACTTGTCTATTGATATAATGTCGTATTAAGAAGTGTCTTTTGTGCTTATTCACTTATTCACACTTACAATTTGGCACCCACCGTGGGGCATTAACCCCAATTTTATCAAAATTATCAATTTTTTGGAAAGTGTCACACTAGTTCTCAGCATGTTTTTCTTGTAGCGCTTTCATTAAAAGATTTAGCACTTCCAGGGAAAACTTCGGTGCTTTGGGGTCCTGTTTCGGCGCTTTCGGGTTTTAGCGCATCTAGTCACTATTTTAGCGCTCCGGGATAATATTCCAGCACTTTTGTAAAATCAATCTAGATCCGACGCATTCACGACCAGATGTTATTTTTATTCATAGTTGGACTAAAATTGATCAATCTAGGATAGTCACTTCAAAGTTCCTAAAATATATCAATCCTAGGATAGTCACTTTCTTGTTTTTCTTAAAGCAAATCTATCAACCTAGGATAGTCATTACATTCTTACAGTAGAATTTAAAAAGAACATCATGATTTCTGTGAAGCAACACCTTCACATAGATTAGAAAATTTCTTTTTGGGCTTTTAAAATAGAACAAACTTATATGTTGTGCTTGTGGTGATTAGGCTTATACTCTCCCCTTAACTGGGTGACCAAAGTGCCAGATTCACTTTTACTTCATGTCATTTACGCTTTATCAAATCCTTTAGCAGGCCTGCCATAGTGGGAAAAAGTACTCACCCTACGGGAACGACCTAAGTGGGAACAACCAAAGCCAGGTTTTCCAACCCACTATTTAATAAAAATGCAAGTTGTTGATGAAAGTCCAACTTGACAGTAGTGAGCAAGATAACCATCCCCAAAATATTTGTTCTAAAGATTGAGAGGTCTCCTAAGGGAGTTTATCTATTTGCCACACCGAATGGAACCCTATCTACGAACCATAGAGTAGTTTCTCGCCGAGTCAGTATCCATACATTGTCATACTCACGGTGCAAGGGGAGGGAAAAATCTGCCCCCAAGACACTCACCATATAATTACCAAGGACTACTTGCTCAAGGGATTCGATATCCACTTCCGTCACTTTGAGTATGCACTTGGCAACAACAAAAACACGGGCGCCCTCTAGGGGGTGACATTGTTGTGTGAGTTAACGTAATTCAAGATGTGGGTTGTGAGTATAATGATGACCTACTTGTCCTTAAGTGTGAGTCTGTTTGATTTGTGTACAACTGTCAAAACAACCCGTCAAAATTAATAAAGATCATTCGTGATTTTTGAACATACACGATCTTTTCAGTTTTAAAACACTTATTCAAAATTGCTTGTCGTGTTTTCACAAATTCATTTAAATCAGATTAAAGATCATCTTGAAAACGTCAAGTCAAAACAAATCAAAAAATCCATGCTGCGAAAGTGGAAGTCCACCATGTTTCTCAAAAGAAAAATCAAAGTCACAAAACCCCAGAAACCTCTTGGTTATAGAAACAAATTGAGAAAACAACGTTTTCTATATCAAAATCGAAAACTCCTTTTACAACATAGAACGTTCATCCACATATATCACAATTTTGCTAGGGGTCACACATTAGATTATGCAGTAGAGCCACTCTACTCATGAGCCTTCTTCCAGAGGAGAGCTCTCACACAATTCCACAACCATAGTCAACGGATTCATCCTTCTTATCTTCCACAATCTCTTATACAATATGCCACAAGACCAGATCAAATTTTGCAGTAGAAAGTCTTAAAAAGACCTGTTTTTAGCGTTTTGGAAAACCTGTTTCAGCGCTTCAGGTCACTGTTCTAGCGCTTCCGGGCACTGTTTTAGCGCTTACAGTCGTTATTCTAGTGCTTCTATCAAAATAGCGCTTCTGTCACTTTTTACAACGCTTTTGGGCTCTGTTTCGGCACTTCTAGGAATTAGCGCTTCCGTCATTTTCTCTAGCACTTGCGAGCAATGTTTCAATGCTTCGGTCACCTATTTCAGTGCTTCTGGACTCTGTTCCAGCACTTCGGGTAAATAGCGCTTCTGGCCTTTGTTTTAGCGCTTTCAAAACAAAGAGTTCAAAATTTTTACCAGTCCATCGGTCTGTCATTTTATCCACATGTTTCATCAGAATCAATTTTTTTCTTATCAGAATCACTGTCTAGAGACCAAAGTCAGAAAGGTTTATACAAATTTCCAAACTTATCAACTGAAACAAGATCTTGCAAATCGCAAGTGTCAAAATCAAATACACAATCAATTACTAAACTGAAGTTTCATTATCAGGATACTATCATCCTTCATCACGAAACCAAGTATAGTAATCAAATTTTTAAACATTGTCTTATCAATAAGATCAGTCATCTTATTTGACTTTGTTTAAGAATTAAAAATTGACATTCTCTAGCAAATAAGATCAACATTTTAGAAGAAAGGGTTAAAATTTGTATGCCAATCTTCACTAGGTCCCAAAAACAGAGACTCTTAGAACAAGAAATTTTAAAATCCCAAGCAATGGCAGAGGAAAATCCTTGGAACAATCTGAACCGAAATGATAAGAACGAAATAACTCCAGAGGATATCCAAGCGGCTCAACAAGATCCCAAGTTTCATATATTTAAGGAAAAAATTCTAGAACAAGACATGGAAAAATATCTTTTAATGTTAGCCGAATCAGGGGCAAAACTTCCAAAAGATTTTGATGTAAACCGTTTGAAGGAAACATCGAAAATGAATGAGACTGAGATACTACAACCTACGCAAATGATAGATCCAGTTGCTGCTTTAACATCACAGATGCAAATGTTACAACAACAAATACAAGATATGATGAAAGGGACAACCAAGAGATATGCGATACATGACATTTGTCCTTATCCTTTCAATGCAACAGTCGGCTTGATACCTTTTCCGAGACATTGTGAGATCCCAAAATACGATAAGTATAATGGAAGAACGGATCCAATAGATCATATTAGAGAATTTAAAACAACGAGTCTTGAGTTTTCCCAAGAGGAAACTTATTTAATGAGATTATTCCCAAGGAGTTTGGGAGGAACATGCATGGAGTGGTTTTCGAAGTTAAAACCAAGTATCAGAACTTTTGAGGAACTCGTCAATAGATTTATCTCTCAATACTCATTCAACATCCAACACGATGTTACTATCAAAGATCTTTACAATCTAAAACAAAACAAAGGAGAAACGTTCTTGTCTTTTCTCCAAAGATGGCGACGCTTGTTCGCTAGATATCTTAGATCCATTCTTGAAGAGGAAAAGATGAAATTGTTCATTGAAAACTTGACGGAAGAAATGAGTTATAGATTGGAACTACAATGTCCTCTAACATTTGAAAAAGTGATAGAAAATGGTCTTAAAATCGAAGAGGCGTTAGTCAAGAGAGGATTTATCAAGCATTTTAATGATAAAACAAACAACACAAGTAACTCCTCAAATCAATACTCAAGTGGTGAGAAGCCAAAATTTTGGCAAAAGAATCGAAACACAAATGAGACAACAAATGATCCCCAAAATGTCAAACCAGTTTTCAACTTGACCACATCCACATCAAAGAATCAGAACAACGAGCAAAATTTCAAGTCAAATACCATACAAAGCAATGAAATCATAAAACCACAGTCATATCAAAAACCGTAAAATCGGCAAAGATTCACACCTTTGGGTCAAACAATGGAATCAACAATGAAAACAATTAGTTACAAGAGGCCTTCTCACTGCATGGGAAGCTAGATTATGGGATCCAAAAGTCAAACCATCATGGTGGAATGACATTGATTATTGCAACTTTCATAATAAAAATGGTCACAAAACAAATGACTGTATGGAGTTGAAACATGCAGTACAAGATTTGGTGGACAACAACGAAGTGTATGTGGAGGAACCTCAAAATAACAACGATCATTCGGCCTTCAAAGATTTGTTGCCAAATTATGACAAAGGAGCATCATCCTCTTCAAACAACAAAGGAAAGAACATCAATCATATCTATGAAAAAACAATCCTTTGTCTATCTGAAGTCAAAAATGATCATACAATTAGTGATAACATTTATGAAAACGAAACCAACAACATTACCTCTTTGGATTTACTCCCAAATGTGCAAAACTCTGATAATCAAATAAATGTCTTAAAAATCAGAGAAAATCAAGAACATCAACCAACCAATGTGTTAATTGGGGGACAATCCAAGGTAATGTTAAAGGGAATTGGCTCCACACATGCAATTCCACCTCCATCGCATTATAATGCTATCGATCGCATGCAAAGCACCCCCCGAGAGAATCAAGAACAGCAACCAGCAAACGTCATGACTAGGGGGCAAGCCAAGGTAGTATTAAAAGGAGTAGGATCTCAACGTGCGGTTACGCCTCAATCTCATTATAATACTGTCAATCAATTGCAAAACATCCCCGCACAAATATCGATACTGGAACTCCTTAAATTGTCACCATCACATAAGGAAGTTCTCAAACAAGCATTAGTTGCCACAATCGTACCAAAGAATCTGGATGTTTGTCAATTCCAAGCTATGGTGGGACATCTGACTACCCCGCATTGTCTGTCATTCTCTGAACAGGATGATGTATCATTAAACCATCCACATAATACTGCATTGCATATAGAAGTATATATCCATAATCATCGCATTAAGAGAGTTCTAATAGATGGGGGAGCTGGTTTGAACATTTTCACCCTCAAGTTAGTCCATGCACTAGGATATTCTGACGACGCTATTGATGCTCGAAGGAAAATGACCATCAAAGCATATGATGAGGAAGAAAGATCGTCCAAAGGTTTAATTGTATTACCCATTCAAGTGGGACCCATGATGAAGCATATATCATGTCAAGTATTAGAAAGAGAGTTGACATACAACATACTCTTAGGACGGTCCTGGATTCATGAAATGCAGGCCATACCTTCTACATACCATCAATGCCTAAAGTTTCCAGTAAATGGACAAGAGGTGACTATAGCTGCTGATTATAATCATCCACAACATTGTGACACATTGAGAATATCTCAAGACACCTTTGTCCCTCACAACAGGGAAAATTCAAGTTCAAAATCATCAAAGGAAGAACAACGTCCAAGTATCACTACCAAGTGGGTGGAAAAGAAAGGTAAAGAAAAATAAACAAGTCATGTTGAAACAAACAATCCGGATCCACAAACTTCTCTATCAGACAAATTTCAAAAGCAAGTTCAGTTGACAGATAAAGGAATGGGACAGTACTCAATAGAGCAATCGCTTAACTTATCACAGTTAATGTCATCTCCTAGGACATATGGTCAACCATCAATGATCAAACCTCCAACATCTTTACCTGGAACAGTTCTTCAAGAAACATTTGTAAAATCCGGAACCATAGCAGAAGAAACAAACAACAAAGCAATCCTGGATTGGCTATACAAGGATGAAGAGCCATCAACATTAGAGATTGGTATCAAAAATGTTAACATCAACATAGACAAGTATGGAAAAGGAAAGGCCATTCTTGAAAAGATGGGTTATGAAGGACAAGGACCTATGGGATTAAGAAAGGAGGGAATTATAGAACCTATCACACCTCTCACTCTCCACACAAAAGAGAAGCCAGGACTAGGATATTCTAAAGAAGAGAAGCAGGAGCTAACAAAGACGGCTGTAGAAAATATCCTTTAGTTTAGAGATGGTTCTGAAACAGACTCAAATGAATATGAGTGGGAATTACCTTGTGATCTACTTTTCATTGATATTCCAGTTGATGTGATTCAAAAATATGCACCTACACGTGAGGAGGGCCAAGGCTTTGGGTCTAGACCATTTGTCGCGGGATCACTAAATATCGATGACTCTAGTGAGGACGAACAAAATTTGAGTGAACTAGATGATTTCGAAGAGGGTACCATCATGGATCTCGATATCCCAAATGACAATTATGACGATATTGTTGTCCTCACCCTTACTTCCATTGACCTAAATCAATCCAATGATACCATGCCATTAATCCATCCAGAACTTATTGATTGGGAACCTATCGAACCTTTAACTGTACCAAAATTTGCAAATGATGATGCTATCGTGCATTTCCTATGTCATACCGAACCTGATACAAATTTTATCTATAATACTCATAACAACACGACTCAGCAGGAGGGTGTCAAATCTTCTAGTTGCAAAATTGAAAACAGGGAAAATAGATCTAATGGTGAAAACCATTCTATGGCAGCATTAGATCTGGAAAAAGTAAAAATAAAGAACACATCCAACGGTGAAAACCTTTCTGAGGCACTAAAGGATGGAATATTTAACACTCTCCCAGAACATTATCATGAGTGATCATTATTTCTGGTCGAACCTACACAATCGGTGGACATTGGCACAGAAGAGAAGACAAAAGTTCTACATCTAGCAGAATCAATGCCTGATCAAGAGAGACCGGAATTTATCAAGTTCTTTAAAACAAGAAGCATCAACTTCGCTTGGTCATATTCCGATATGCTAGGCTTAGATCCAAATCTGCTTATGCATCATTTGTCTTTGCCAACAGGAATCAAGCTTGTTAAGCAAAAATTAAGAAAAATGCATCCTCACATCGCATTGATGGTAAAGACAGAATTAAAGAAATTATTGGATGCTAAATTCATAAGGTCTATAGACTATGCTGAGTGGATATCGAACATAGTACATGTTTCAAAGCCTGACAACAGCATCAAAATCTGCATGGATTTCAGGGACCTCAATAAAGCATGCCCAAAGGATGATTTTCCACTACCAAATATAGACATCATTGTGGACTTGACGGCAGGGCATGCCATGTTATCAATAATGGACGGCTTCTCTGGGTACAATCAAATAAGAATAGCTCCAGAAGATCAGGAGAAGACGAATTTTACATGTCCATGGGGAACCTCCTGCTAGAACGTCATGCCATTTGGTCTAAAGAATGCAGGAGCCACTTATCAAAGAGCAATGACGACAATCTTCCATGATATGATGCACATTTTCATGGAGGATTAAGTGGATGACATCTTGGAAAAATCTACTGCAAGGGAAGGACATCTGCATTTCCTAGACAAAATCTTCACGTGGATGGAGAAATTCAATGTGAGGTTAACCCCAAGAAGTGTGTCTTTGGGGTTACATCAGCAAAACTACTAGGATACATTGTTTTGGAAAAGGGCAGTGAGGTGGATCCAGCAAAAGTCAAAACAATTATGGAGATGCCACCTCCTAAGAATATTAGCCAGCTCATATCACTACAAGGACGACTTCAATCAATCAGAAGATTCATCTCCCAACTGGCAAACAAAAGTCATCCTTTTAATCATCTATTGCATAAAAATATAGTTTTCAAGTGGGATGAGAGGTGTGAAACAACATTCAATCAAATCAAGCAATATCTAATGTCACCACCCATTCTCATGCCACCAGCAGAAGGAAGGCCTCTCATTTTGTACGTTGCCATGACAAATATCTCTTTGGGGGCACTATTAGCACAAGAGGACTATGAAGGAAAAGAACACGCCATCTACTACATCAGTAGAACTTTAAATGGCTATGAAATAAACTATACATTCATAGGGAAGTCTTGCTTAGCAGTGGTGTTTTCTACTCAATAGCTGAGACACTACATGCTGACTCATACAATCAGGTTAATTGCAAAGATCGACCCTTTGAAGTATCTACTAAGTAAAGCTGCCTTAACAGGTAGACTGGCGAAATGGGTTATGCTCCTAAGTGAATTCGACATTCAATATGTCGAGAGAAAGGAAATCAAGGGACAAGCAATCACTGAATAGCTAGCTGAAGCTCCTCTACCAGATGATCACCCAATGATAATGGAATTTCCAAATGCAGACATTATGACAGCAATGCCCCAACAATGGATACTATATTTTGATGGATCATATACACAACGAGGATCAGGAGCAGGGATCTTGTTCATCTCTCCCCAAGGACACACAATTCTGAAATCATATAGACTCATGTTTCAGTGTACAAATAATGTGGCAGAATATGAAGCATTGATTATTGGGGTCAAGATAGCAATTCAATGGAAAATCACAGATTTACAGGTATATGGGGACTCTCAACTGGTTATTTATCAAGTAAATGATGAGTATCAAACAAAGGATGAAAAATTGATGCCCTACAAGCAACAAATAGATAATCTAAAATAGTCCTTTGTCAGTATCAAGTTTGATCAAATTCCAAGGGCAGAGAACAAAGTTGCAGACGCTATGGCTACAATTGCTTCATTACTACAATTGCCTGAGAAGCGTGTTTGTTATGAGTTTATGGTAGAACAAGTATCATGTCCTTCACATTATAAATCAGAATCCGCTACCATATGCCATCTAGAAACCACTAAAACATCCATATACGAAAAACCTATGCTTACCTGAAAGATGATATTCTTCCTCCCAATCTTTCCAAGAACCAAAAATGAAACTTTATCCGCCAATCCGCTCGACATAATTTAATAACAGATGTCCTTTATCGTCGAGGTCTTGATGGTACCCTACTCCGATGTATAGAACGCAACGAATCTGAAACGACCCTACAAGAAGTTCACGAGGGTATTTGTGGTACTCACTCGAGTGGAATAACTTTAGCTAAGAAACTCCTCCGTTTGGGATATTATTGGCCATGCATGGAGAAAGAATCATATCAGTTTGTCAAGAAATGTCAAAAATGTCAGGTTCACAGCAATTTGGTTCATGCACCAGCGCAAGAACTGCATCCCTTCACATCGACATGGCCTTTTTGTCAATGGGGCCTAGATCTGGTAGGAAAAATAAATCCATCTTCATCTAATGGACACAAGTTCATTATTACAGCTACAGAGTATTTCACAAAATGGATAGAGGTAGTACCTCTTACTACCATCACTGGAAAGCAGATTTCCTCTTTCATCTTGAACTACATCATCTGTCGCTATGGAATCCCTCAATCTATAATCATAGATAAAGGAAGACCTTTCAAGAATCAAGATGTCCAAGAGCTATGTGATAAGTTCTACATCCAACATCGCTTTTCAACACCATACTATCCTCAAGGGAACGACCAAGCAAAGGCCTCAAACAAAACCATACTCAAAATTCTAAAAAAGACGGTCAATGATGTTGGACATGATTGGCATGTTCAACTCAACCCTGCACTATGGGCCTACAGAACAAGCATCAAAACACCAACAGGAGCTACACCATTTGCTTTGGTATATGGATCAGAAGCCATATTGTCCATTGAAGTTGAAATTCCATCCCTTCGTGTATCACTCAGAGGTATCATTTCAGATGAAGACTATAGGGTATTTAGATTGTAGGAACTGGAATTGTTGGACAAGCATCATCAACAAGCTGTTAATCATCTAACAACTTATCAACAGAGAATGTCAAGAAGTTATAATCACATGGTAAAACTGAGGGTCTTTTAGGTTGGTGACTTGGTACTAAAAGAAAACCCTAGGAATCAACAGGACAGGGAGAAGAAAGGAAAATTTGAGCCTAACTGGCTTGGTCCCTTTGTCGTCGTATCAGTGTATGGATCAAGAGCATATCAACTATCAACGTCAGAAGGGGATCTGTTTGATGAACTTATCAACAGTATTCATCTCAGAAAATTCTATGCTCAAATCTCCTTGTACACAGGGCAAACTTCTGAAAATTGTTTCCTTGGTGAAAACCTGGCAAACAGGCATCTTGGCAAACGCAAAAAAAATAGAAAAAACAAAAAAGAAAGAAAAACAGAAAAATGAGAAAAATACAAAAAACACAAAGGGTGTAATCAAAGCATATGGTGAAAACCTGGAAACAAGCGTCGTATGTGATTCTAAGATCAGCTTTCCCATCTATTTGGATATATATCAGGATCATTAGTCTGGCAGTCAATACCGTTTCATATCATGTCTGTCGTCTTGCCATCTTTGCATCCATATCAAAATCATTTTTCAAATAGTCAAGTATCACTCCACAGCTTGGGGGAAACATCTGGATATCACTAGGGGTAATACAAACATATCGATTTCACCAAAAAGCACACAATAGTATGGGAGAAAACTGAAAGCAAGATCAAAGTGCAATATCAATCATCGTCAGAAAGGCATCAACCATCCGTATCATTTTCAAAAATCCCAAAATATGTCAACAATCTTATCGAAAATCAAAAAAACATAGGTCTGTGTCAGTCGAACTACGTGGTCTCTGCATGTGTGACGTAGGTAAGGCTAATCTTTGATCAGCCCCCGAGACCCCTAAGATAGGTTAGTAGGTTAGGTCTTTAGTCAAAATCTCAAAAATCCAAAAACATCACAAAATCAGGATGGATGATCTAAAATCTGAATAATGAATGGAACACTCTAAGTAAACAATGGATAAATTGTACTTTTTGATTATCATTTCTTTGGAGTAACTCAATGATGTATTGAACTAGAGGAACAAGGAAAAAGAATGATATTTTTATTGTCTGTTGTCTATACGTTAATCATATAAATGTGTGAATTGTCGGGGGATGTGCTATGCAAATGTATCACTGATGACATTCAGAATTCACACACTCAAATGATTATCTCTGCCTATTTACGCAATAAATGCTCAGGTCATCTTGGTTCAATTATACCTAGATGCTTGTGTTCGATTGCAATATCAAAAATCATGAAAATAATACTCAGGTCGTCATTGGATTAACACAACCATCGACGCTTGTATTAACTTTCAACATCCAATAAAAGCTCTATGATGATACCAAGCACAAAAAGACTATTAAAATGACATCTGGTTGCATATCGTTGCATGATTAAATTAGATTGCATTCATAAATAAATTCATTATCTGCAGAGTATTTGTTGCACAAAGGAGTCCAAATCAATAATTATATTTTCTACAAACATGACTGAGTATGCTTGACATAAAATCCAAAAAAAAATCATCATCATTTACCATATAGTTACAAATCATCATCTCATCATTAAATTTTCATCATTTCATCATTCATACATTTTTGCATCATAATAGATATACATTTATCAAATACATCGTGCATTTACATCATCACTTTCATTACATCTTTTATCATCTACATCATTATAAAACATCATTACATCATCATTATTATCATTATGTTATTCGTACATCCATGTATCCATACATTTCATTTACATAAAATAAATGGAAGTCATTACATCATCATTATCATTTATCATTTAGAAGCACATACATTCATCATAATCATCATCACATTGCAATAAAAGATAAAAGCATCAATATATAAACATCACATAATAAATGCATCCATCACATAGAAATCATAAACCATAATCATATCACATCAACTGCATCTCATATATATATATATCAAAGTGACAAGTATACAATGAAGTCTAGTCTAAAAATACATCATCAAACAATGAGCTAGATCGTACTATACATCATGGAGGCTCACAATAGCATCTACGATCTGCTACTGCTAGAGTGTGCGGTCCCAACAGGACCTGTACCACCACCAGAAGGACTTGTACCACCCCCAGAAGGACTAGGATCTTGGGGATCTCTATGTAAAGGCTGTGTCACCCCCTCGCTCACTGTCCGTGTATGAGTCCACCCAGATCTCGATGGGGCATAGCTGACTCTGCGCTCTACAGGCACTGCATCATGATATCGGCCTCTGTAGAACTTTGCCTCTTAGGCAGCCCATAGAACCTCTCTCATGTAGTCAGCTATTGAGCTACCATCAACCACTCTCTGGAGAGTCTCCGCTCTCTCCTGTGCCCTCTCGGCAATCTACTGAGCACTATCTCTCTCAGTTGTCAATGTGGCCACCTGCGTATGTACGACAGTCAACTATCCCTGCACCTGTGATAGAGCCTGGACATGAGCCTGAGTCTGTGCCTGCATCTTAGTTTGGGTATGCACAAGTAAACCCTAAGCCTATACCAACTGCCCCTGCAAAGTCTGGACCTATTCCTGGAGACCTGCTATCTATCTCTGTTGATCCACTGTTGGCACTGTCACTGCTTGCCTCTTGTGAGGCCTACTGGAAGAAGGAACACTGCTGATGGCTGGTCTTGCCCCTCTGTCTCCTCCACTGTCGCCGTCACTATCATCACTGCTGCTACTCGAACTACTGTTGCTCTCTGAGCTACTACCTGATGAAGAATCCTCTCCACCACCACTATCTACAAGACCCTCTACCACATCCTCCTGCATAGGTAAAGGTACTGGCTCATTAGGAAGGGTGATACGCACATGTGGAACCAAGGCTAGGAATGTGACATAATCCTTAGTAACCGGTGCCACTACAATGTCTCTTTGCATGTCCCAGGGTGATGGTTGCAGTGTCTGGTACCCCTCTACTATCACATCATAAGACAGACGCGGACCCTAATCAAGAATATCCATCCATCGCCTCGCATAGTGAGCAACTCCCTGTGGCATACACTGTACAATGCCATACTGTCGGTATACTTAGCGCAGCAGAAATCTCTCGAGAACAAATGGAGTACGGCCGATAAGATACATGGAATCACAAAGGAATCCCAAAACTACAACATCCTCATCCCACTCCTCACAGTCAAGGTATGAGTGCCAGATAACTGTCTCTGTATCATCGAAAACACGCCTCTAGTGCTCTAACTTGCCTATCCGGGCCTGTGTAAATTGACCACTATATCAAAAAACATAAGGTCTTCCGGTTGGTCTGTCTACAATTGGAAAAGGCCGAGCAATAGCAAAATGCTCCCATGCCCACACCTGTAACAGGGTCATCCCTGCTGATAAACTCCTCGCTCCAAGATACATGATCGAGTGTAAATCATGATAAAGATGTGCTAGCATGCACATCGCCCATGCATATCTGGTACCGTGTACTATCATGCTCTCGAGAGTCCTACCCCAGCCAACGAGGAATCCCTTTGACCTGCGATCAGGGCAAAGGAAACCTCCAATGAATCTAGCTAGCATTGTTGGTAGTGTAGCATAAGATTCGGTAATCCTCCTCCACCGAACGCTCGGACCCGCAACAGTCTGATCTTGAAACACTCTACGAAGAGCATCTCTACCGTTGGTCTCATGGGAATCGTATACGACAATCTCACCCATGAATGGAATACGCAAAATACGCCACACATCCTTAGGTGTGACTGTCATCTCGCCAGTAGGTAGGTGAAAGGTGTTGTGGTCACTATGCCACCTCTCAGCCAATGCAGTCAACGGACCCCAATTAATCCTAATCTGGGGCATATCAAGCAAGCTCGTAAGGCCACAATGACCTATCACCTGAAGCTCATCTGGTGTTAGACGAGGTATCAAGTCTGTCGTCTGAGGAAACCTCTCTCTCATCTAGAGAGTACCCAGACGCTCCTATCATCACAACAAAAAAAATCCACAAATCAGTGAACTATGTCAATAAAATCAAAAGTCATTCTACTATCAAGTCTATCCAAAATTGGTATGAATTTTCGATCTAAATTCATAGGCGAACATCAAACCTCACCTATCATGAGGTTCTCAAAACATCAACAAACCTCACCTATCATGAGGTTCATCAAAACATTATCTAGATCTCGCCTATTATGAGATTTATCAGATATTGAATCATTTCCTCGCCTATCATGAGGATCATCAAGAATAAGATTTATTCTCGCCTATCATGAGAGTTAGTTTTATTTACATCATCCAAATACAACATCAAGAATTTGGATTATCAATCATACCAATCAGAAGAATGGACATGATCGGAATTGACGAAATCAAGGTTCACTAAGTCAAAATCTTCAATTCTGACAAGAAGCGCTAAAACAAGCTTCCAAAGCGTTAAATCCCAAAAATGCTACTTTATCAACTAAAAGCGCTAAATCAGGGACCCAAAGCACTAAAAATCCCGAAGCGCTACTTTTCCACATCAAAGCGCTACAACAAGCTGTCAAAGTGCCGCTTTACCAGAAGCACTAGAATAGATCTCGAAAGCGCTAATCCACCGAATCAAAGCTCTAAAATCCGAAATCAAAGCGCTAATTGTTGACTCCTAAGCGCTAAATCACTAAAAATGCTACATTACCAACTGGAAGCGCTAGAGTTTTTAACGCAAGCGCTAAAACTCAAAGCGCTAATTGACCTACTGGAAGCGCTACATCGGACTGTAAGTGCTACAACGTGGCTTGAAAGCGCTAAAATTGACCTAGACATGCCTAACCTCTAAAAAGCATAAAAAATAGAAAACCATGAATTACGAGGAGGTCAAGGGGTACATACCGGATGTCCATACGCGGTCGACCGTCGGTGACGTCGAACACTTTCGAATCGGTGAGTGTGGAAGGGGATAGGCATTTTGCTCCAGCTGGCAAAAAAGTCTCTATCACAAAGATTTTTTAAACTCCAAAAGTGAAAATGAATTGGAAAATGACCTTTTAGCACTATTTATAAATTTTGAAAGGTATTTTGGTGGATTTTTATTATCTTTTAATTAATTTTATCCAGAAAATTAATTAGAAACTCATCTGCAAGCTAGATTTCTTCATTATTTGTCAGGAGATAAATTATTTCTTCATCAAATCACATCAATTCACCAGAAAATCATAAAAATTCGAAAAAATTCTAAAAATCATCAGATCATTAATTTATCTCCCGAGGGGGCATATTATCATCCATCATCCGAAAATCAATGTCTGGGGCATACAATTTTTTTTTTTTAATATATATCATGGATCCTGGCAGTAGCAGCAAAATTTTCTTCGAAGCAATGCATAAACACATCACTTCGAAGAGGGGCAAAATGTATACACCTAAAATTGGTCTAGAGCATCTGATTAATTAAATACAAATTATTTGATTAATTATCCTAATTTCCTCTACTGTTTGAATAAATAGAAATATTTATTTATATAGTTCACAATTAAATTCATCTTAATTAATTAAACAAAATTAAATACTTTGTTCGATTTAATTATCAAATCCCTATTTTATTCTATCACATCAATTTTAAATTAATCAAATAAAGATCAATACACTTTATTGATTAATTGCCATTTTTCCTCTGTTTAATTTAATAAACAACTATCCTATAGTTCATTTTATTAAATTATTTATCTCTCTTTTGCTAATTTAAATAAATCAAAATATTTGAATAAAAGCACAAGGAATATTCCAATCTATATTCTCTCAAAAATGAATTAGATATCCTATGTCTAATCTATGTCTAAAATATGTCACAATTAATGCTTTGAAACTTCACGGGAAGTTTTGGAGACAAATTGGAGACAAATTCCAAAATCTTCTTTCAATCCTCCTCCATCAATCTTTCCTCTTCTCTTGCCTGGTGTTTTCATGGGTAGAGACAATCTCCATTTTTCTCTCAATCTCCTTCATCTCTCACCATTCAATCCTCTAGATTGAATCCAAGCCTCTCAAAGCTTTCCCTGTGCATTTCTACAGCCAGGAAATCTATAAATAAAGCCTCATTGAACCAAGAAAAGGATCCAGATAATCTATTTTGTGCACTCTTACTCTACAGGAATCTAGACATCAAGCATTCAAGCATCCAATATCAAGCAATCAAGTTTCCAACCATGGCTGCCTCCTATAGCTATAATTATCTGTTTCATATCATGCTAGTTTAATTGATTTATCATTTAACATTGCATTATCATCATCTCATTCTTTGAATTGTCATTTTAACAGTCTTATTTGCTTAAACAATCTGAGAGCAATTTAGATTTAATAAATCTTTGGAGATAGAGAGCAATATGACGCTTTTGATAGATAATTCCTTTGAATTGATTCATTTAACTTGTCTTTTGTGCTTATTCACTTATTCACACTTACAGTATGTTATAAGATTTTAGATCAACATGATATTCTCTAACACCATAGGGTATAAAATCTAATGGTCTCTAATGATCTCTAATTAATGCATTATAATTGGATGAGGAATCTTGTTTTGTATGTTCATCTTTAAAGGGTTAATTTTGTGTAATAAATTCTTCATAATTATCTAACACTTGAAAAAGACTAAATTGTTGAGGATTAGTCAATAAGGTAGAAGACACAAATCTCATATCATGTAACCATGGACATTCTAATAAAATATTATAAGATAAATTTCTCAACATCACAAGGAACATTGTGTGTAAAGTATGTGGATCAATTGTAATAGGAAGAATAATAGTGCTTAAAGAACATCTACCTACATTGTCAAAGCCTTTAATAGTAATATTAGATGGCTATAATTTTTATGTATCTACCTTCAATTATTTCAAGATCATATCCATTACACAAAGTGCAGTGTCATCATAAGGTAATACCTCATTAAGTATTTATTCATTGTCATGACAAGCTATATAAGAAATATGATCAACATGAAGGTCATGGAAAAGTGAGATGAGTGAATCTAAAAGGAAATTATAGGCACTAACCTACTCAACAGAGGGGATAAAATCTAGAACAATATTGAGGAGAATTGTCCTCCTTTCATTCTTGCTCAAAGCACTAAGGACAAAGACAATGTGACCATAAAGAAACTGCAGGCTAAGGTGCTCAAGCTGGAAAAACATGTCTCCAAATTGCTTGCCTGGAAAATGCCTTACCCAAGATTATAATGCTTACACAGGGCATTATGCACAAGTCAATGATGGGTACTATCTCTAACCACTCCAAGATCACCAAATAGAAGAAGAAAAGAAAAGAAGATGATGAGGAGAAGGTGAATGATAATAATGTTGATGAGAAAAAGGATATGAAGGACTGGGAAATATCACTCAATGCCCTCCTTGAAGATTGGAGCTTGATCTACTAGCTAGGCCTCTATGGTTTTTGTTTGTTCTTGGTTTTGTCTTCTTTGTTTTTGTTGTTTTGCTAGGCCTACATTCCCTCTTGTTGTTTTAATGGGCCTACGTGCCCTCCTGTTGTTTCTTTGATATGTTTTATGCTATCTTAAAACTCTCAGGGTCAAGGCCATTTCCTTGCTTTTTAAATAAAAAACAAAGGGGATAAAAACAAGTACATGTTAAAACAACGCTTGCATAGAAAATACATGCTCATCCATAGCATACAAAATCATCATTGTATCAATAATAGAAGGATTGGAAGCCACAAAAAGGTACTAACACATAAAAAAATGCATGTAAATCATCTAAAGAAAATGACCTATGAGGATCCATGATGATGGAATATACAAGGGTGGGGTGCATGGAATCAAATGAATATCCATGGTTGGGTGCACAATATCAAATAGATATATTGCTATGTATGCTCAAACCCTAATTAAGAAATGATAAGTGGATAGAAACAAAGGTGGATCTAAAGTCCAAGTGAATATGATATAAAAAGGATGTAATAAAATAACCAAATCTGAAAACTTTAATTAGGATGAAAAATAAATCTTAAGGTCAAACTCTAAGTCATGTAAGATTGTTAAGTTCACTAAAGCTGCAAAAAGAAAATCATCTCGACATAAAATGATTCAAGCTAATTAAATGAAAACAACAAAATAATAATCAATTAAGGTTGTAGTTATTCTCCATAAAATTTGTACTTATGGGCATTAAACATACATACACGCTAATCTTATCATTTAGAGAAAGGAAAAAGCTAAGCTACATACTATTTGTATCTATACCCATCAAATATATATGTATGATCATCATGCATATATCCATACCATGTATGATCAATCAAAAAGTCAAAATATCATGTCAATCACTATAGTTGGAAGCAACATTGCTCATGCAACATAGTTGATGCATGCGTTAATAAAATACAGGTCACAAGTTTGAATCACGATGATTACATGATCATGTGTTGAAAAGTACATTGTGATATTCAACAAATTTGTTGAAGAACACAATTCAAAAATATTCTAAGTATCTAGCGAAACACTGGAGTGTATGTTGGTATGCCCAATCATGAGAAACATGTAAAAGCACATAAAACATGTCTTCAGCATGCCCGAAGTTATACCTAACATGGAGTTTAACCTTCACAATATTTTATTAGCACATGCATTATCTAACTCTATGACATAAACACCAACGCTTCTTGATTAATAACTCTTTTTTTTCTAAAGTAAATAATATTTTAACCGAGTTTTCTGATCGACCATAAATTGATAATTATATATTAGAAGACCATACGTACCAATTTGTATGGAGAGCAATCACTCCCATCTATTAACCTATATTAAATGTATATATGCCCATATTATACGATATATACAACTAGATTGTAGATTTCTTATCATATGCACGAGAATAATGTCTTGGAGACATTTGGAGAATCTCACGTAAAATGGTTATAACTAGGATTCACACATATCTTTTTTCTTTATAAGACAAGAAATCAAGTGTTTTGTCAAACATTCCATTCCCTCTCGAAATGCATTACAGTTTTCTGTCAACAAACAGGAATTTGTGTACAGCGAGTTTGACGGAAATGCGTAAGCCTAGTACGCGTGTACGGCGTAGAATTGAACCATCGCCCAAGGGTGGACTGTTGACGGTGGTGAGGTGTAAAGTGTTTTTGGACTTATAGTTGGTGTTTTCAAAATGGAGGGTATTATAGTAATCGATTTATTCCGAAGTATATAATTGAGATTTTGAGTTTGTTTTGATTAGAATATGTTAGGTATTATGTGGTATATTTTTGTATGAGTTTGATTCATGATATTTTTATATTTTATTATTATATATTTTCAAAGATTGATTATAGTTTTTAGATTCATTATTTATCATTTTGAATCATAATGATAAGTATGTATTTGATTTGGGTCATAGATATGAACTTTGAATTTTTAAAAATTTATAATTCAAAATTCAATGTTCAAAGGTATATATTGATGATCTTTTCAATAGTCTTTGTGAGTCAATTTAACACATATGTGTGTTATGTTGTTGTATTTAAAGTTATTCATTCATTCATTTTAAAATTATTAGAGACAATCTAGGAACTATTGAAGATCATTGTTAGAGAGCATTTATGAGAGTATTTTAATAGTATTACTAGAGTATTGCATCAACATGTATTGTCCCAGGTCTATTGCATACATGCCCAATGTCCTTAATCCTTCTTCCAAAGATATTGAATTGGTCTAACAAAGTTCTAACTTAGGAGAATTCAACAAATTTCCCAAAGGCATTTATAAACATCTAGTCCTCACTGAAATTCAAATATCAAAAGACCAGGTAAGTGAATTCTATTAGTATATTTCTTCCAATTTAGTCATGTGGATATAGGTTTAGGTCTATGAGCTAGCATTTACTCACTTTCGATGATTAGATCTATAGGCGTGAATTTGAACCAGAGAAAAACATAGTCAATTTGTAAATTGTGAGGCATTCATTTAAGCAAGCCCTAAAAATCTAATATCATGGCAAATTGATTCCCAACATCTTTAGCAAAATATTCCATCACCAAAATTGAGCTAAATATAATATTTAAATTCACTTAATTTCTATTTTTGATTCAACATTTGTTGTTTCTAGAGTCCCAACTCTGATGCATCTAAGTTTTTTGTTCATTTAATTAATTTAATATCCAATTAGTGATCTTTGTGTAATTTTACACAACTCATGCTCCTACACATTGGCTCCCTATAAGCCTATCCCATGCCACACTATTTTCTTGTACACATAATGCCATGCCAAGATGCTTTGTGCATGGATAAGACACTACAAAAAAATGGCTTCATGTGCATCTGCATAAGCATCATCCTCAACAACTCAACATAAATCAACACAAAAAAATCATATGCACACTCTTTAATTGCATAACTTTGGAAAAAAACATTGCTAGCTCCTATAATCTCTTACAATGTATTATGTATGACCTACACATGGCTGACACATGTGCTTATGCCAATACATTCAATTTATCTCTATACATGCTTGTGCATAGGTGCATCTACTCCACATGTTTGTGCCATTCAATTAACACCATTCATATCCAATATCTATCACAAAATTGGCCACATGGGAAGCACACCATAGGCACATGACACTTGTCAAAACATTGTGGAAGGATTAGTTGATAGCCTATAGTACAAATACACCTCACTATACATTCTATAAACCAACCTACAAACTAAAAATCCTTATCACATCATTTGACATAGTACGATTGTAGTCTAGTGTGGTTTGGAAAATGAGGTGGATGCATTCTTCCTACCTAATCATAGGAATATGCATCTCGCCATCACCTCTATAATTATATACATTTACATAATATCAATGACTAAAGGACAACATATTCTTCATGTGTTGGAGTTGATTCCTCAACCCTATAGCTCCTAAAGATCACTTATAGTAAAAAACCTATCACATAAAGAGAGATAAATTAATGGGAATCACTGTGGAGGTCAAAGAGGCCATTGATCTAAAAAAGGCATGAATCATAATGAATGTGTATTCTCTAATGAATTGATACAATAATGAATCCTTATAATAAGGAAAGTAAAAAAAACTCTAGATCAAACCCTAAGTGAATAAAATTAGGTCATGACATGTGTCATCATCCTATGACTTGAGACAAAAAATAGATGACCAAAGTAAGCTTAACAAGCTACCGTAAAAGGGGACCTAATTCATTAGGAAATACCCTTTTACTCTAACACCCCCTTAAGTAGAACTTAGGGAGAAGCTAAAAAATCTAATGACAAATACTTAAAAAGAAAAAAATAGGTCCCTACAACTAGGTCTAATGAGGTACCCATGTACAAATGAAAATATCTCTCATGACCAAATAAAAAGGATAAAAACTCCTCCCCAAAAGATAGAAAGATAAATGAAGAAATAAGAGGTCTCCAAAATAGTGTCCCAAAAAGAGTAGGAACATGAAGAACACCATTGAAGCATGAAAAGTTGAAAACAACTATTGAAAGATGACTGTTATAGTGTTGAAATTGAAGGATCTCCTTTGAAATCAATATGATTAATAGGACCAAGAAGAAAAAATTATGTACGACTAACCCCAATGACACTACTCAAACAATGGTCAGATGGAAAACCAAGGCAACAATTATCTAATAATCAAAGATACATATGACACATCAATTTGCATGAGTGACCCTTATGAAACTTCTCAACCAATGCAAAGTATAATTTAAGTAAAAAATATAGGTGCCAATAGTTTGAAGAAACTAATCAACTGAGGATGGGAGGTCACCTCCACAAAAATAATGAAAGAGTGTCTATATGGTATGTGTTTCATCTCATTAAAATGCATGGGTAGCCAATCTTTGTGTCTGCTTACTACATACAAACAAAAACTAGATACATAACTCACTCCAAATTGAAATTAAGGAAGCATTAGCACCAACATTATGAGACTCCCACACTTTTGACAAGGGATAGGTATGACATGTATACTACAACTGTGTGTCTTAAAATAGTACATGAAGGAGAAGAAACATCATCAAAATATACATAAGATAGTCTACAAATGGAAAAGGGTGTGCAAAACAAGACACACTTGCATGAAGGTAGACAATGTTGTGATTTCAAATAAAAAAATACAAAAACAAACCCACCATGGAATTTTATAAAGTGGTGCAAATACAAAAAATATCACAACATAATGTGTAAGATCCTAGAATACATTTACAAATAAAAAAGTGTGTTCAATAGATGCTTACAATGCCCAAAAGAGACATGTTGGAAATACATATAGATCAACTCAAATGAAGTCATCTCACACAAACAAAAAAATTCCAAATATCAAAATGTCTAAGTAATCAACTAGAATATGACATAAAGACAAATTGAATAAAATATATTTGAGATTATTTTACAAAATGTGAATGAATATATGTGAAGAGCTCTAAACTGATTTTTCAACACTGTAAGAATAACAAAACATAGAGATCCAAGAAAAAAATTATGAGCTTGGGAGTGAAAAATGAAGATCTAACTTCAGTAGGCAATAAGATGTACCAACAAAAAAATCTAAGAAAATTAATTGTACCATTGGAAAGTGCTTGGAACTAGCATTTTGAGGATATCTCATTTGCTAATTTTTTGATATCGTATTCCCTGTTAGGTTAGGTGACATTTACCTTGCAAACCTATGCCATTTTTATGTCTCCATGTTTCTTAGAAAGTGTCATAGGGGACATGTGAGAAATGTATTTAATATTGGCATATTGTAATTACATTTTCAAGAGAAAAATGTAATGTTGGTGGAGGTTACACATCACTAGATGAAAAAATTATCCCTTCTAGGTAGTCACATTAAGAATGTGAAGGGTCTTGAGTGGGGTGCCAAATTTGGAAGGAAATTGGTTCTCCATCTAGAAGCTAAATAGTCATTGGAGCATCCTAAAGCCAAAAGATGAAGAGGCTATGGGTTAGGCACCCATGTTGAAGCCTTGTGCACATTAATTAATTTATTATCATGACTATTGGATTTCCAAGGAAGGGTTGTGGATTTTTTCAAGTGGTTTTGGCACCTCTTGTTTTAGTTTATTACTATTATTTTACCTCCCACAAGTTCTATAAATTGGAGCCTTGAGATGGTAGTTGTATCTTGTGTTATCTGTAGGTGTATGGAAGCATCTGTATTATAGGAGATAAAAAATGATGTGTATTGTGGTCTATCTCTCTTGTGAAGATAAATAACATACTTGCCCTCTTTTCTCATGTGGAGTTTTTTTCAAGAGTTCCTCCACATAAATCTAGTGCCATATTTGTTTGCTAATTTTTCTATTATGGTGAATGTGAAATCGTTAGGATAGGTGACATTATAATTGCTATCATAATTTTCTTGACATGTCTCCACATTCTTTGTAAAGTGTCCTAGAGGACATGAGAGGTAAAATATTTATTATTTATTTTTCTATGAAAATTGTAATTGCATTCATAGAGGTGGGCCCACTACGGTGATGGTTATAGAGCATAATGAGAGAATATTCCTTTTGGGTGTCCAATTTGTAGGTGGGGACCAACCAAAAATGCATGTTATTCTAGGTTGGATGCCCAAGATTGCATGTTCTAGTTTCAAGCTGTCGGAGTTGCTGGAGAGTAATGAAGCACTAGGTATTGACCAATTTTGATTAGCTATGGGTTAGGCACCCATGTGAAGGCCATGTGATCATTTAATTATTTTCACCATATTTTTGGGCTATCCACTAAGGGGGCATAGGTTTTTCCAGGTGGTTTTACTTGTTGTTTTTGGATACTATATGTGGTATTCTCTCCCACAAACTACTATATGTTGGAGCATTGAGATCTGGTGGTTTCATAAGTTTTGTTTGTAGGTTGTTAAAGCAACGAAGTGTTGTCAAGATTCAGCGAGGATTGTTGTATAGGCAACCTAAATCATGGGTCAATGGGTTTGACTCGAAAACTACACGGTTGAATCCTGATAGCAATATCATAATTACTAATAGTGTTAGTTGAAATAAAAAAAGCATTAGAATCACCATCTTCTAAGGAATTTAATATGGAGGTATCCGAACTCTTTTCTTGTTCTTGCACTTCTTCTTCACATGCCCTCTCTTATCACAATTCCAACACTCTAATCTACTCTTCCTGGGGGTTTTAGAACGTCCTTTAGACTTTTCTCTCTTTTTGTCCCCTTTAGGCCCACCTTTTTATTTTGACCTTCTTTGCACATGCAAGGCATCTTAGGAGCTTGCATTCATTACACTCAGCTCAAATATCACCGAGGAGTAGAAATAGGCACTAGCACAGGTGCAAGCCCAAGAGCTCTGTATGGAAAAAAAGAGCAGACAGACTCATGGAGGAGGATCCAAAGAACATAAAGAAAATCCAGAAAGAAACTAAGGATGTCACTCATAAGCTCTATGAAGAAATGATAAAGACTATCAGAGAAGAAGGAGAATATGGGGGAAGAGGTAGAAGGGAATCACCCACCAGAGACTAATACAACCGGTGAAGAAAAGGAAAAGAGTGAAGACACTACCACCATAGAGATAGCCACCCCCACCTCCACAATTTGCACCATTAAGAATTTTCTGGCACGACAATAGCAAATCCAAATAGTGCCATCAACACAACTGTTGCAAGTATAGATGGTAGGATCACAAGTGGATTTATCCAATATTTCCCTATTTAAGAAGTTTCAATTGGGAGACATTCTCCACACTACCATAAGGGATGAATTGTTAAATGACCATGTGAATACAGTGGAGCAATTATAGTATATGATAGATACATTGTAAAAGCTTATTCCCCACCTATCACGTGACACTTCACTATCCATGATGTAAACAGTTAAACAGTTGGTGGAAATCCTACAAATAGATATGATTGCCACCAAATACAACATAACAAAAGAGGCCCAAGAGGAGATTTTAAAGAAAATAAAAGAGGAATATACTAATAAGTACACCACTACACACTCCAAATTGGATGAGAATATCGAAGGGCTAAGTGACACAATTATAGAAGCAGGGGTGATGTACTAGATTTATTTACAATGGTCCACTACAACAAAGGGCTAAAGGATTAGATGACCTAATTGGAGAACCAGATCATACAAGTGGCACAAAACTACAACCCCCTCTAGGAAAAAGATGGCATCATTAGAGCCCAAGTGGAAATCATACACTCCCAACTTCAACAACTACACATCTAGAGAGAGCAGATCAAGGAGAAAATTAGGTAGATGAGGGAAATTGTCAAAAACTAGATGGCCCACCTATTAGGGATAATGGGGGAAGCACATGAAATAGCTAAAACCATTCAAACCTTGGATAGCCTGGTTGATGCAGAGGTAACATTAGTACAAATATAGAGCCACATTTCTACTCTACAATGAGAAAAACACACTAGGCCAAGACATTCAAGCACCTCAAGGAAACCTATAAGCATCTCCTTCCCAATTAAGAATTAATTCTTGAGGACAAGAAATCATTTTAAAAGGGGAGATGATGTTACTAGGTCAAGGGCCAAAGTGGATCTTATCATAGGCTACCACAAAAGGTCTGTGGAGGATGGAAAAGGCATTAGTTGTAACTAGGAGACATGTCCCTTCACGAGAATACACACATATATACAATCTAAACAACATGCACAAGAGATAGAGAGACATATATGAGCAGATACTAAAACTTACCTTTTGTATGCAATATAGTATAATACAAGGAGATATAAGGAGTTATCTATATATTTTATGGATGAATGAATTGTTATTTTTTTGTTAGTATAATAGACATTATTTGTTTATTTGAATTCCTTATCACAAATGCTTGTTTATCTTACTATATCCTCTGGGGTATAAACTAACTACATAAGAGATCTTGGGGTATAGATCTTTAGACTATACTTCCCCATTTTTCTTGCCAACAATGGTTAAAGATGATGTAAGAAGGAATGGTAAATAATTATTTCTATAAATGACATAAATTTAACATCATGGTTAAAGATGATGGAAGAGGGAATTCCAACTTGAAGGTTTGGGCTATGGTGGAGGAGGTGTAGGGATGGGCCAAGGCACATATGTGCGCATATTTGGAGAGGCATTCCACCACCATAAGTATGACTAATTTTCCACTATCCATGGAAATATCTATCCAAATTGTGGTAGGAGTGGGAAATGACTGAAGCAATCCTAGGGATGCCACTATTTCACCTTTCTAACAATAGAATGCAAATTTAGCTAAAAAAATGCTTGATATCATCCTTAAGTCTATGCCAAAATAAATTATGATGCACCTACTCATAAGTTTTAGAAAGACATAAATTATAGGCATGTAATTTGTGAAGAATTTTAGGACATAGAGTAGAGTTAGGAAGAAAAAATAGGTATCTTTTATACCATAGATATTGACCATTCCAAGAGTGGTTGTGGGATGACGTAGAATCAATGAAACGTTGTTAGATAAGATGTTGAGTAGTTTGGTATTTGAGACATTCTTGTTAGAAATAATATAGCCAATTAGAAAGGTGCATAAAAACTAAATAGAGGGTGAGATGGTCCTCAAATTTGTGGGAGAAAGCATCAACCACCACATTCATTTTTCTCTTCCTATAAGTGATTTGCTTTTTTTTTGAAATTCTAGATCCCTCCAGGAGAAATATTCTAATAAGTTTTCTCAGTGAAACCCAAGTTACAATTTGTCTACCCTGTTTCTAGTTTTGTTGATCTCTACTATTTTCAAATAAACTATCTATTATTTTCTAGAAAAAATATAAGCTATATATATATATATTGTGCACCCCCTTTTGCACGTATGATTGCCCCTTCTACATGTACTATTTTTCTCAAGATCTAAATGAAACAACAATTGGTGGTGGTTTCTTCTACTTTGCAAATATTGAAAGATGTAAACAAGGCAAGAGGAGAAAAAATGAAACTTTCTATAGGGAATGTTTGGTTTGTAATCCCATAAATATAAATCTTGGTGGACCTAGTACAATGTGAATAATTTCTTGGGACTATTTGATTACTAAATATTCTCAAGTTATAGACATATTCTAGCTTCTTAGGGCTATGTTTTGAAAAGCCTAGGGGGTCTTTTGGTTTATTGAGGGTATACAGAAGCACAAGATTGTATACAAATTTTGTTTGACGGTGTCAATTGGGAAGTAAACCTTTCCCTCCTTCACTAGAAACCTATATGGGGAATCCAAATATGCCTAGAATGAAATATTTTGTGCTTATTTAAAAACCTTTAGTATATGACTTTTATCCTAAGAAATAAAAAAATTATGACAAAAATGAGGAAAAACTCAATGCTCTTACTACTAGAACCACTTTTTAGTCACCAAGGTCCCTAAAAGGGCAAGGTGAGAGAATACAATGGAAGGTTGTAGAAGTTTTGGAAGGACAAATAATGCATTTTTTGAGTTTTTTAAAGCTACAATAGAGTCACCCTAGAAAAAGCTCTAATACAAGATGAGATGATTCTTCCTATATAAAATAATACCTATAATAGAAACACAAAAAATATAAATACATTTTAAAACATAAGAATTATATTGCATGAAATTGATAAATTTGCATTAATAAATTGCAGACCTATTCGAAAAGGAAATCTCCTTTAAGCAACACTTAATACAATATAGTTTACGAAAGCATAAAGAACAATACATGATCTCTATTTATCTTAATTCTATTCAAACTAATTAATATTTCCCAAATATATGATTATTCAAAATAGCTGAAAGAATGACTTACAACTTACACACATCTAATGTTTTGCAATAGAGAAAGAGTTAGGACTAAGACATAATAGTAGAGGGCATTCTAATAGGGATACCAAATGAATTAAATACATCATATACACTACGATATATATCGTCGTAGGAGGAAAGCAATCTACTGCCATTGAAAATGTGGGCAAAATATTAGTATAGAGACACTCCGGTCACATCATCCGTTAAATGCATGTACATCTTTTTTTGGACCGAATACTATCATCCTTACACGTATCCTAAAACCTTATGTCGTGGTCAATTAGTGGTTAGTTATCCTTCAAATTGCAACGAGGGTGGTTATTATTACCACTTTCATAATATAAGGAAAGATTAAACTTAACTATCATGTGTTTGAAAATTTGATTTATTGTCCCAATTCTTCGGCTGTAGTTTGTTTTTTATATAGTAGATATTATGCCCATATTGGTTTAGTTGTAGAGTTGAAATGGATCAGAAACTTCACATTTATATTTCTCATTTTGGTGCATTTCTATAGTACATTACTTTATTATATTTTTATTTTTAATTTCATCCTTCTTTTTCATTGTATTCATTTATTTTCTCTCTTTCAAATTTAATATTTTTTTGTATTCATCCATTTTCTCAACTTCCTTTGAAATTTAATACTTCATACTTTTGATTGGGTTATTGTACAAGAGGAATTTGGAATTCCATCCCTAAGCTACACAAGGGGATTTATGAATTAAGTGGTGGTGTGCTACCCACTCTCAATGCATTGATTTTTTTTGCTTGGGTGGAGGACCTTTGAGGTTGGTTGGGGGAGACAAAAGGTCACCCTCCATGATCGACTTGTTGATAGCTTCTTGTAAGGCCTCGCCCTTTTGTTCAATAGTTGCAAATACTTTATTTGTATCATGGGTATATTTCTTAAATAATAATGAGTTGAGTTAAAGCATTTCTTTAGAATTTGTCGAAATTACAATAAATGCATTATAAATTTATATATGTGCTAGTTGTGTGTGTTGTCTTCAGGTATACATTAGAATTAATCGAAAATCATGATATTGGCATCGAAGTATAATCCATGGATTTACATGGTGTTAATTAATACTTTCTTGGTTAACAATTTGATCTACCTAGTTACTAATATTGCATACAAAAGTTAACGAATTGTTATTCTTATTAAGCTAATTAGTGTTACATGTAAAAATTAACAAGTCATTATTCTTTAATATTTATTATTTGATTTGATATTCATTGGTTGAATAAATTATTTACTCAATATCCGTTAGTTATGTTATAGTTCATTTTATTATGTGATTAGATATTATTTACATATTGTGTGAGGGGGAATGAGGACGTTAGATTAATGATCCAAGAGGGACATTAGAGCAATCTAATGAAGAAATCTAATCTACAACCAAAAAAGCTTAAATCTAAAATCTAGAAACTCCCACACTTACAAAATTGAAACTATTCTATTGTAAGCATGATGAGGAACCTACTAATTACCAAATGAAATGAATAAAAATGATAGCCTTTACCATCCTGTAGCGGAGTGTATTCGTTTGATGTTGGATTGCTCTTATCACAACGAAGTCTCCAAAGTTCGTGTGCAAAGTGTGGATGAATGCTTGTTGTGTTTGGTTGATTGAAGACAATGGATGAAGCTCTCTCAAGGATGATCTTGACAACACTTCGTTGCTCAATGTATGTTAATTCTCTGATCCTTATTTGTGAGGAAAGGGGTTTGTTATACAGAAAATGAGATTTGAAATGGACGATCAAGATCATTTTGAAGAATATCCAGATCGACCAGAGTGTGTTGAGAGGATTTATACATGAGATAGTTGTGCAAAGTTGATTGCACAATTTGTGTGATTGGGAAATAGATTGGTCAGTCAAGAATGTGATTGATCAGTTAGCAAAATGGATTGATCAGTTAACTTTGTGATGGCTTAGTTAGGAATGTGATGTTTTAGCTAACTGAATAGATTGATTAGTTAATAGAATAGATGGATTAGTTAACAAATTAGATTGCTTAGTCAACAATCGTAATTTGCTCAATCAGAAAGTGGGTGAGGAATATGAATTAATTGATTTAATGAATTAATTCCTTTTTGGGGTTTGAATGTGCAAATCAAGTTTGAATTTTGTAAACAAAGTTGAATTAGTTTGATTTGATTTTTGATAATTGATTTAATAGTTTGATTTAATTCAAATTTTTGGAGGGAAAGTGTTGTAAATAAATTATTATTTAATAATTTAATCCACTTAGGGGAATAAGGTGATTTAGTGACGTAATTAAATCTTCGGCTGTAGTTTGAAAATTTAATTTATCGTCCCAATTCTTTGGCCGTAGCTTGTTTTTTATATGGTTGATATTATGCCCATAATTGGTTTAGTTGTAGAGTTGAAATGGATTAGAGAAACTTCACATTTATATTTCTCATTTTGGTGCATTTCTATAGTACATTATTTTACTATATTCTTATTCCTTTTTTATTCTCAATTTCATCTTTCTTTTTCATTTTATTCATTTATGTTCTCAACTCTCTTTCAAATTTAATACTTTTTGTATTCATTCATTTTCTCAACTCCCTTTCAAATTTAATACTTCACACTTTTGATTGGGTTATTGTTCTAGGGGAATTTGGAACTCCATTCCTAAGCTACACAAGGGGATTTATGAATTAAGTGGTGGTGTGCTACCCACTCTCAATGCATTGATATTTTTTGCTTGGGTGGAGGACCTTTGAGGTTGGTTGCGGGAGACAAAAGGTCACCCTCCATGATTGACTTGTTGATAGCTTCTTGTAAGGCCTCGCCCTTTTGTTCAATAGTTGCAAATACTTTATTTGTATCATGGGTATATTTCTTAAATAATAATGAGTTGAGCTAAAGAATTTCTTTAGAATTTGTCGAAATTACAATAAACCTATTATAGATTTATATATGTGCTAGTTGTGTGTATTGTCTTTAGGTATACATTAGAATTAATCGAAAATCATGATATTGGCATCAAAGTATAATCCATGGATTTACATGGTGTTAATTAATATTTTCTTGGTTAACAATTTGATCTACCTAGTTACTAATATTGCATACAAAAGTTAACAAATTGATATTCTTATTAAGCTAATTAGTGTTACGTGAAAAAATTAACAAGTCATTATTCTTTAATATTTATTATTTGATTTGATATTCATTGGTTGAATAAATTATTTACTCAATATCCGTTAGTTATGTATAGTTCATTTTATTATGTGATTAGATATTATTTACATATTGTGTGAGGGGGAATGAGGATGTTAGAGTAATGATCCAAGAGGGACATTAGAGCAATCTGATGAAGAAATCTAATCTACAACCAAAAAAGCTTAAATCTAAAATCTAGAAACTCCCACACATATGAAATTGAAACTATTCTATTGTAAGCATGATGAAGAAACTACTGATTACCAAATGAAATGAGTAAAAATGATAGCCTTTACCATCCCGTAGCGGAGTGTATTCACTTGATGTTGGATTGCTCTTATCATAGGGAAGCCTCCAAAGTTCATGTGCAAAGTGTGGATGAATTCTTGTTTTGTTTGGATGATCGAAGACAATGGATGAAGCTCTCTCAAGGATGATCTTGACAACACTTCGTTGCTCAATGTATGTTAATTCTCCGATCCTTATTTGTGAGGAAAAGGGTTTGTTATATAGAAAATGAGATTTGAAATGGACGATCAAGATCGTTTTGAAGAATATCGAGATCAACTGGAGTGTGTTGAGAGGATTTAGACATGAGATAGTTGTGCAAAGTTGATTACATAATTTGTGTGATTGGTAAATAGATTGGCCAGTCAAGAATGTGATTGATCAGTTAACAAAATAGATTGATCAGTTAACTTTGTGATGGCTTAGTTAGGAATGTGATGTTTTAGCTAACTGAATAGATTGATTAGTTAACAAAATAGATGGATTAGTTAACAAAATAGATGGATTAGTTAAAAAATTAGATTGCTTAGTCAGCAATCAGAATTTGCTCAATCAGAAAGTGGGTGAGGAATATGAATTAATTGATTTAATTAATTAATTCCTTTTTGGGGTTTGAATGTGCAAATCAAGTTTGACTTTTGTAAACAAAGTTGAATTAGTTTGATTTGATTTTTGATATTTGATTTGAATAGTTTGATTTAATTCAAATTTTTGGAGGGAAAGTGTTGTAAATAAATTATTATTTAATAATTTAATCCACTTAGGGGAATAAGGTGATTTAGCAACGTAATTAAATAATTGGCGTTATTTAATTAATCAGGACGAAATAAGGTGGGATTAGGACTTTATTAAATAAATGAGATTTATTTAATTGGTTGAAATGATGAAACATGAATTAATTAAATAATGTTGTTTTATTTAATTAATAGAGGAATTAGGGATTTTAGGACTCTATTAAATAAATAAAATTTATTAAATTTGTTCGAAATGATGAAAAAGTGAATTGATTAAATAATGTTGTATTATTCAATTAATAGAGGAATTAGGGTTTTTCACATCGTTTTGATGTGATGCGAGAACGTTGCGGTATGATTTCGAGCATTCAAGGATGATTTTGAGATGATGCGAGATATTACGGGATGATTCTGAATTGTTTCGGGGTGATTCTGAGATGATTCGAGACATTATGAATGATTTTGAGTTATTATGAATGATTCTGAGTTATTATGAGGTGTTACAGGATGATTCCAAGTCATTTTGAAGTGTTATAGGATGATTCTGAGTCATTCTGAAGTGTTACAGGATGATTCTGAGTCATTCTGAAGTGTTATGGGATGATTTTGAGTCATTTTTAAAGTGTTACAGGATGATTCCAAGTCATTCTAAAGTGTTACAAGATGATTATGAGTCATTTCAAAGTGTTACAGGATGATTTCGAGTCATTTTGAAGTGTTACGAGATGATTCTGAGTCATTTCGAGGTGTTACAGGATGATTCCAAGTCATTTTGAGGCGTTACATGATGATTCTAAGTCATTTTGAATGATTTGTTATGTGATTGATTGATGATTCTGAGTCATTCCAAAGTGTTACGGGATGATGTTAGATGATGTTCCATATCATTTGACATTGTTTGCGGCTGTTCGATGTTGTTCAATACCGTTTGATGTCGTTCAATGTTGTTTGATGTCGTTCAATGCTATTTTGATGCCATTAAGTGTTGTTTGATGTCATTCAGTGCTATTTTGATGTCGTTTAGTGTTGTTTGATGTCATTCAGTGCTATTTTGATGTCGTTTAGTGTTGTTTGATGTCGTTCGAGGTTGTGTGATAGGTGTCAAGTCAATTTTACATGTCTACATTTTGCCCCTCTTTGATACAAAGTACTAGTTGCTATGTTTCAAAGATTATGTTTTTTGAAAAAAAATTGTGTCCCACTATGCCCCAGTGTTCAGTGGAATGATGGTAGGACTCCGTGTTGCCCCCTTAAGAGGTTGACCAAAAATTTCAAGCTTTGAGGTCATGCTCTTGACACTATTGTATTATTGTTTTGATGTTTTCAGATGGAATATTTTATGTTAATGTGCATCGTTTCTCATTCAGAGCTTCTAATTTGTAAGTAGGAAGATTTCCTAAGTGTAATTAGGGTTTCCTTGAGGTGTTATATATATGTAATTTGACTTCAAATTGGATCATTTGTGCTTGGTTCTGTTTGCTAATTCTTGTCTCTAGATTCCACATTTTTTTAGTTATTGAGGGAGAATTCTGAGATTCAAGGCTGCCCCACATCGTTTTGAGCTTGTTCGAGAGTATAGACAGCCTTCAAACATCGGTGCCCTAGTATGTACCTTTCCACCCTTTGCTTTCGTCATGTCTTCATTCTCGTTTTGCATGTACAAAATCCTATCTGACAAATGCACTGGTTTTGAGGTTTTGGTGCATCTATCTAGGTTTTGGCGTATTTGTCAGGTGTTTTTGGTGTTTCTATCCAAAACTGGTGCATTTTTTCTAAGCACTTGTTCAAAAACTATGCAATTGTCCTAAAACTGTGCACTTGTCAAGAAACTACGCCCAAAATCTTGTGCAATTATCCTAAAACTGTTCATTTGTTCAAAATTGGCGCATTTTTCTGTCTCCTGTTGAGCATTTGTCCCAAAATATGGCAATTGACTTTATGACTTTCATTTTTCTCTTAGCTTTGTCTAAACCCTAGTATGTGTTCGTTTACCATCATGACTATCATTCTTCATCATGTTTGTGTTCTAAAACCTTGGCTTGTGTCCGTTTAGCGGCATACATGTTTTTTTGTCATATAACATGTGTCATTTTTGTTGCTTCACTTGTTTAGAGCGAAACCCTAACGTCTTGGTCATTTTTTGTTAAGCATATTTTTGCTACCATACCTGTGTTGTAAACCCTAGGTTGTGTCTGTTTAGCATCACACATGTCATTTTCCATCTAGCATGTGTCATTTTATGTTGCTTCGCTTGTTTAGAGTGAAACCCTAACGTCTTGGTTTATGTCGCTTGCAGGTGAATCTTCAACCACTCATGATGATAGAGAGATGTCCTCGTCACTTGTTTGATCCGATTTCCTAGTTCGATGAGTTGGAGAGGGACTTTCTTGATGTAGTGGGATTGCATTTTGGGGTCTTGCCATTTTTAGGACTTGATCTTCATGTTGTTTCATGGTGAAGAGGCATTTTGTAGACATGTGTGTTATATATATTCATCGATCTAGTTAAGACCTCGTATATATGTTATGATTTTGTACTCTCCTATTGTGCACTTGTGGCATTGCGGATGTACTTATGACATATTCCTTTTTGATGATGATATATATGAGATACTTTCTTCGATTCAGCCTCATTGTCTGTTTATGTGTTCTTGTGCCTTATTGATGTATGGATATGATGTAGATGTAGGAATCATACTTTGTCTCATTTTATGATGTGATGGATGTTGATAGATGAATGCCCCATACATGCTACATGATGTTTTTAATTGGTTTATTATCATCATCATATGTATTGATAACATTTTTGGATGTAGAATGGATATGGTACTGATGATGTGTTATGCAGGATGATTGTTAATTTAGAAAAAAAATGATGTTAATTAGAAGAAGTATGATGATGGCGTGTTAGTTGGTAGAAAAATGATGTTGGATAGAATTGATGATGTGACTTTTCTTCACTTTAGATACTTCACAGTTTGAACAATCTTGTTTGATGTAGCAAATAGATACGATGCACCAGGGTATGAATTACCAAGGTGACTTTATATCCATTGCGTGGACTTTGACTCTACAAACAAAGAGTATCTTTGTTCATACCAGATATATGAAAACTTTGTTTAAAGTATAGGGGGGATTGCTTGAAAAACATTTCAGACCAATCACACAGAGAGGTATAAAACACCTAACATGTAACTGCTTCAAAAACTGTTTTAATACAACTTCCATACTCAAGAAAGAAAGTATTCGCCATGGTAATATTACAAACATATCTTACAAACAAAAAATTGAAATGATACTCAATTATCCCCATTCCTTCTTCTTTAAATCCTTATGAACATCTTTGAGAGATCGTGGGAACGAGTCAATAAAATAAATCACAAAAAGTAAGACCACAAAAAGATAAAAACACAGTTGCAGTATCACTTGCCATATCTATTTAGAGTGGGGCTATTATCCATTAAGGCATATCTCAAAATGTTGTTGGGACTTGTTTAAAAAGATAGGTAGTTGATACATTGGCTTTTTTTTTTTTGTCTATTTTATAGTCAAATCTTTTGCGATCATTTTTGCTTAAAAGCTCTAGCTATTGATGTTTGCTTTGTTTGTTTGTTTTGTCAAAGGGTGATTCAGATAGTTTGTTTATTATGGTTGAAATTTTTATTGTGGATGTTGATGAGGAGATGGGCCTTTTGTTTTTTTCTAAGTTTTTATGATTCTTTTTTTTTGTTTTGTTTTCAGAGGACTAACCTAGGGCCTTAGGGACTCATAAAAGATAAGCCTTGCCTCCGTTGTCCATGTAGAGGCTCATAGTTCACTTGTTTGACCTTTTCTATTTTGTGAATGTTTTTGGGATTTTGTATTTTTGAATTTGTTTAGATTTTGTACTTTTGACTAAGTGAAATAAAGTATGTTAGAAACCTAAGGGGACTGACCTAGGGTCTCGGGGGCTAAAATCCTTGCCTACATTGTACACACAGAGACCATGTAGTTTAACCATTGGAATCAAAGCATGAACTATTTTTGGGTAAACAACATCTATAGTATGGATGATATCTTGTTTCTGTGTCTAGAGGATATGTTGTGGGAAATTCACTTGAACTAGCTGTGAGGTTCAAGAAAATGTTGATATCTTAGATAGTTTGATTGAAGGAATAACCTAATGATGTTGTTTGTTTTGATATTTTCTATATGTTTTTGTTTTTTTGTTTTTTGTTTTGTAGTGTTTTTGACTTTTGTTGTTTTATGACGTTGATTGAATTTTACTTGATCTAAATCGCAATTAGCTTTGGGAAGTTTCCCCCAATAAAATGACTTCCCCTAATCAGCGACAAGCCATGATTGGACACATGATTCATGAAGTGGATGGGTGAATGCTGTGAAAAAGTGTTGATAGATAATAATGTATGTTTTATTCATACATAACGCCTGTTTACCAGGTTTTCACTATGGTACTGTTCTAGGAGTGCCACAAAGTGGTTTTCACTCAAAGAATGGTTTATTTCTCTTTACTATTTTTCTTGCTTTTTTTGATTTTTTTTTGTATTTTTACCCTTTTGCCTGGGGTATAAGATGTTGAAAACTTGGATTGATACTTCACCTTGGTTTTCTAAAGGATATGTTATGAAAAAGCTTACTTGGACTAGCTGTGGGGTTCAAGCAAACTGTTGATATCAGAATTTTTGAGTGATGGAATACTCCACGTTGTCGTCATCTTTGAAGGTTACCTTGGTAGTGCATTGCTGGTACACCTTGTTGTTGGGATGAATTGTTTTGACGGTTACCCTGATAGTGCATTAGCGAGATACTTGGTTGATGGGATAATGCCTAGATCACAACGTGAGCTAGAAGACATATATCAAGATTTATTTTGAAGCAAGATGCAAGCATTTGCCCCCAGTGTCTAGCAATGTAGGTGATGGATTATCTTGTGATAGGATAACATGTTTGGATAGAGTATGTCCCTTTGGACAATGCCTCATGGCTCAAATAATGTTGGATAAGATATGATCAATGATAGTGACCCATGTCAAGATGTTTTCCATAAGAAAGTTTAAAATGTATATCAAACATTTGTCAAGATCAAGATAAGTTGGATTTTGGAAAAAATGGCTTGGGTTCGTTATGGATAAGCTGAGATGCTTCCACCTAAAATGACACATGTAGATGCTCGATTCTTACACATGACGCTTGTTTGCCAAGTTTTCATCATGGTACTTGTCCAAAGTGCCACCATAGTGGTTTTCACTAGAGGACGATTTTTATTTTGACTATTTTTATTTATTTATTTATTTTTGATGTCACACAAAATGCCTGTTTACCAGGTTTTCATCATGGTAACACTTTTTTTGCCCATGTTGAACCACCTGGTGGTGTTGATGTAGACGCTGTTGGTGCTGATATGGTTGTTGTTGCTATCATGACGTGCCAACGACATCCTACTTGGAGGAGTTATTTTGCTAGGATGCAAGCACTTGAATGCAACCCCTAGAAATTATTATCTTCCTTGTTGATACTGGAGTTAACCTTACCTTGATGCACACATCATGATAGAGTGCCCTTAGAGTCCTTATGATAAAGAGTTGTTTTGAACACATGGTCAATGTGAGTTTTGGATATCATGGATGGAAAAATGTGTTGAGGGATATGATATTTAGATGGATTGGTTGATAGTTTGGAACCTTTTATTTTCCAAACTTGGGATGATGAGCAATGATGGGTGGATATGTAGATTCGATTGGGACCAACATCTTGATATACCTTGTAGGTTGTTCTTGAAGCTTTCTTTTGTATTGCTTGACTCTTTCGATGGATGAACTTCCCTTTTTGATTTTTCACCATAGTTTCTTTGACTAATGGAGTTTGATTAGGATGATTTTCTTGCGTTTTCCTTTGTATCCATTTGAATTTTTCTTGTCCATTTTGTCTTGTTGATTCTTTTGTTTCAATGAATTGTTCCTTTCTTTGATATAGCTTTTTCTTTTGTTGTTGGTCCCAATTAGAGGATGGAAAATATATGTGGATGATGACATGGCTAGTTGTAGCATTGGTATCAATTTCATCATAAGGAATCTTCGTGCTCTCTATGTTGATGCTTGCATTAGATAAAGTTGCCCCCAGTATTATGGAGATATCCTTGATAATTTTAGCTCCCTTAGTTGCTGAATAATCAAGACATCGATGATTATGATTGCCCATAATCTACATGTTATGCCTTGCATAACCACCCCATCTTTTGCCTTGGTCAAAATGGGTCCCCCTTTGTCATTTTTATCTTTTTTTGTTCTTTAAACAAAGTCTGGAGTCTTTTGCTTCCAACACTTTGTTTTATTTTTATTTAGTCTGTCGGAATCGGAGCCAGAACCAAATCGGGTTCTGAAACTTCTTTCAAAACTCATTCCGATCCCCATCCCGACAGTCTTTCTTTTTTGCCTTTATCGGAGCCGGAACCGGAGCGGGCATTAAGTTGGTGTTTATAAAAAATTGCAAAATCAAAATCCATCCCGTCTCCGCCTCCACTTTTTGAAATTTTTGTTTTAGTCTATGTCCTTGTGTTAAGTTTTGTTATATCGGTCTTTTTATTTTACTTTTTGTGTTTGGTTTGTTTTATGTTCTTTTGGCAGACCTGGAACCGAAACGGGAATGAATTTGGGAAATTCCTCAAGTTTCTGAATCAGTTTCCATTCCGATTCCGCGCCCGCCGTTTTCTTGGTCGTTGACTATTGATTGAAGTCGCACTGTAGTGAAGTGTTTGTTCTTCTCCAGTTTTGACTCTGCTTAACTGCATTTAATGCATTAATGATAGCTACTATGCGTAGGTAAGAACTCTGATTTTACCTTCATTAAGGATTAAACGCATGATTATTATCATTGTTAAAAAATTGAAGAGTGAAATAGAGCAGCTGCGGAGTCCATCAGAGTGAATCAATTGAAGGAGGAGGAGATAATTGTTTGCGAATAAATTTAGAAGGTTAGCCAGGTTTTGTGTTTGAGGTAGGGTTCTTATTCTCATTTCTTTTATTTATTTGCTTTCGTATTTTCGGTTTGGGTTTGTTTGATATTAGATCTTTGGGCGAGTTTGTCGTTTCGGTTGGTTTGTGTGTTTGTGTTCTTTCTTTTGTTTTTTGTTCTTGATTTTGTGCTTGCGTTTCATGTTTTACAGTGAGTTAGGGCATAGTCGCTTTTACGTTTTGTCGTGATCGCATCGTGCTGCGTTAGGTTTTAAACGTGTAGATTTAATTATGGTTTTTCACAGTGAGGTAGATTAAATATAAATTTTTACAGTGAGTTAGGGTTAGTAGAATCTTGTTTTTACTTAGGGTTTTTGTCACGCATTCAATTTGGTAAATTAGGAAGGGTTAAATTCGTGCTCTAGTTTTATATCATGTTTTCTAGGTTAGGGTTTTATGCGTTTCTGTAATCATGTTTTAGAAATGATTAAAATATAATGCCCTAAAATACAGTCATCCCCACGGTCATATGGGTATGTCTTTTCATGATATATTTTAAGCCTCGTTTTATTTAACATGACCTTAGTTTTTAATCAGTTATGCTTTAAATTGATAAAATCTTTGATGACGTCATGGTCAACATAGCCAGAAGCAAGATCGAAATTGATTTAGAGTATTGTATATGTTTTTATGTTTAGTGTCAATTCCATTTCCATCCCATCTTTGACTCCGCTTATAGTAAGAAGCTTTACTTCATAAAGATGTTTACCTAGCGGAAGCAGAAGCAGAACCGTAACATAATATGAAAACAAAAAATTTGAAGGAAACCGAATAAGTTTCCATTTTGGTTCCGGTTCCAATCACTATTTCACTTCTGACTCCGAGCCCGCTTCTTATTAGTAGAGTGACAGTAATAGTTTTTGCTTCGATCTCGGCAGTATGTTAGACGAAGATTATTTAAGATGTTTGCTACCTGGTTCCGCCTCCGATGTATGTTTGAAAGGTATGATTTTTAAAGACACATTTGAGATGTTTTATTCAAGGATCTAATTAGAGATTTTGTTGCATGAAAGCTAAGAGGATGTTGGGAACATCAGGAGAAGCTTCCCAAAGGAACCAGTCTACAGGAACATCAAAGGAAGTACCTAAAGCAAAGAAGATCAAGCCAGAATAATTTCCTTATACCTTGAGGTATAATCACAGGAGTCTTGTTGTGAAAGTGAGCAAAGTAGAATTAGATTGGTCAGACATCACTAATACCAATTTGGGTCAATATAATTTTGAGGAGCTCTATGCAAAAACCTTTGCGGAATGGGAGGATGTAACAGGAAGGACACAAAGAATTGTTGATTCTAGCTTGGCCCATATCACTGTGTTTCCTTTATCAATCCAATGCCTAGAGTTGATCTTGACAACAACTAGTGCCTACAATCCTGCTACCAGACAATGCATGGATTCACAAAATAATGTAATTATTGATCTCACTCCTCAAACATTTCAAAATATATTTAATGTCTCGGATCCTAAGAACTTGGTGCAATTGGATGAGGCAGAGGCCTTGGAGAAATATAGTAAGTTTAAAGAATCCAATAAATCTCATTTGAACAAAAAATTGTTGAAGATAGAGAATAAGTCTCTAATCAAGCTTGCAGACCAGCCAAAGAGGGTAGATTTCTATAAGGAGGTATCAGATTTAATAATGATGCTGTCTAGAGTTTTTGGGAAGAGAGATACATTTCATTTCAAGGAGTGGATGTTTCCTTTCATCTAGACAATTTTACATGGCACCCATTAGTTTGATTGGCCGATGATTGTATCAAATGCTATTCATGATCAATTGATCAGCATCAGGGAGACTAAGTGCTTCTTTATGGCTTCTTACATTGTGTATGCAGTAGCAAGGTTGGGTATTTCCCAGGTTTAAACAGAGTAGGGATAATGGGAGTGTTGGATGGACAAAAGAAGGTATGGGAGCATTATAACCAGCTGTCTCTATAGGTTGCTGAAACTCAATTTAGAAGAGTTAATGATGCATTCATATATGTAGTCATTAACCAACTAAATGGAGATGCAGGGTACAGATTGAGTCAAGAGGCCATGGTGTTTATTGCTGAATGGGGATGTTGGTACATTCAATACCCCAAGTTTACATATTTCAGGTTAGCTAGTTTTGAAGGCCATCCACATTTGCTTCCAAGGTGTTGCAATAACAGGATAGTGCTAATGGAGTTTGTATATCAGGCTCTTGGAGTTAATGCTCGGTTTGGAATAAATCATAAGACAGGATGTGACAAGTTCCCCATGAAGTTGGGTGAGTATGGCTGTCAGCATTTGGTAGGAGCAAAGGTGGTCTGCAGTGAGCTGATACAATTGAAGTTAGGTTTATACACAGCTTGTAGGAATTTTTACCCGAAGGGTAAGATAAATGCCTTGTTGCCTTCTATGTTTGACAAGCATTTCAATTTATTAGAAGATTTATGGAGTGACTAGCAAGATGAGTATGACTTGAGGAAAAAGAATTATGAGAGGTTATCTATCTCACTCATGGCAGAACTTGGAGTTAAAAATGACATTCCTGACACATTGGTGGATGATGGAGTTGTATTGGATCCATCTTATGAGGCTTTAAACATAGGAACTAAGAGCCTGGATCTGATTGAATGGAATAGTGAAGAAACTATTGACATAAAGAAAATAGGCAGAACAATTTTGGATCAAAGTGTTTACTAGTTGGTGCTAAGAACCAAAGCTCCTCAAGGAACAAATCCTAAAAAGGGGAAAGGGTATAAAAGACTCAAAAGAAAGACACCTCCCAAAGAGCCTTTGGAGTTCTTTCCCCATACATCGAAGAGATAGAACTTGAAGCAACAGGTGATGAAGCGGAAACACAAAAAGGAGATGTTCAAATAGGATTGGTTGTTTCAACACCTACATTAGGTGAATCTTCCACACAAGTCCCACTTGCAAAGAAGCAGAGTGAAGTATTTCAAAAGGGGGCTCTTCATAGTATGGCTGAAGCTACAAAGGGAAAAGAAGTGGAGAGGGAAATTCATGATGTTGGAACAGATTCAAACGAGTCTGTGTCAGAGAAGGCTATGCAAGAGAATATGCCTCTAGAGGAGGATGCTGAACAGGTAATGACACAAGAGGAGCAATGGGAATTGTTTGAAGAGGTTAGAAAGGATGTTGAGGCAAAAGCTAAAGAAATAGAAAAGCAAAAGCTAATGGATGCCAAGACACAAATTGATTCCATACTACAGCAGCAACAAATTGAAGCTAAGTCAAGAGCTGATGAAGTAGAGAGACAGAAAAGGCAACAAGAACATGAACTCAAGGTTAAAGAAGAAAATGATAAGTTAAAGTTAATACAAAAGATTCATGACCTTGAGGAAGAGAAGGCAAGAAATCGAAGGGAGAAAGAAGTCTTGGTTGCTAAGTTAAAACTTGCAGAGGAAGCTCACCGAAAAGAAGAAGAAGTAGAAAGATTAAGAAAGGAAAAGGATACCAAAGAGCTGGTTAGAAAGCAACAAGAAGAAGAGGAAAAGGCAGAAAAGCTTAAAGCTTTAGAGGCAGAAAGATTAGAGAAAGAAAGACTAGAGGCTTTAGAGAAAGAGAAACTGGAAAAAGAAGCTCTAGAGAAAGAAAAATTGGATAAGGAAAGAATAGAGAAGGAAAGAATAGAGAAGGAAAGAATAGAAAAGGAAAGATTGGAAAGGGAAAAGGTGGAGAGAGATTGATTGGAGGAAGAGAGGTTGAAAAGGAAGAAGAAGATAAGAAGATACAAGAATAAAAAGATAGGGAAGAGGCTGAAAAGCTTGTGCAGATGCATGTGGTGCAAGGACAACAAGAGGAATCAAGGGTTGATTCTCAACCCCAAGTGAATGTGCAACCACCTTCGACTGCTACTATTGATTCTTCTTCCAGTGTGATGACTATTGCTCCATGTGCTCCCACTTGGCTAAAATTGGACTTGCAGAAAAGAGCAGTAACACCTTCACAACCTCTCAATTGGGAGGATATGATGAAGGAGATTGAACAAGAGAGGCCTAAAAAGAAGGCCAAGATCCTACACTCCACCAGGCTCATGGACAAGGGAGATATTGTTGCTAAGTGTGCCATACTGATGATAGAAAAGGAGGTAGGAGACATGCAGTTAATAGATTATCAATTGAGTACTGTCAACTTGGGAAGGCCTACCAGAAATCAGCAGATGAATGTAATTGATGTGGTAGCTTCGACAACCAAGTCAAGAATGTTAAAGGATAAGTAGAAGAAAGATGAGCTTAAGGCTCAATTAGATCAATTAGATTCCTTTTTGAAAAGTGTCTCTTCTCCAAGATCACAAAAGGTAGCTGCTATTGAGACTCCAATTTTGTTGAGCAAAAAGGAGGTAGATGATTTAGTACAGGTAAGAGGCAAAGCGGAGATGTTAGACAGGTGGGTTGACAAGTTAAATCAAGAAGTAGGTGAAGTTTTGGTTGAAGGTTTTGAGGTTCATAAAGGGACAGAAGAGTTAATAGGGGAAATGCATCAATATATTGAATCATCGGAGAAGCAGGAAGAGGAATATAAAGAGTATAGTCAGAAATTGGAGAAGGTTAGTACATTGCCTTTGACTACTCTTCTTGAACAGTCAATACTTGAGGAGGATAATAAGGATTTTGTGGAGAAGACCTCTTGTATACTCCGATTTAGAATAGATTTCTTATGCAAACATAGAAATGAAGTCCAAGATGCTGTTAAGGATCTAACCGAACAGTTTGAAGAGTTGGAGGTAGTCATTGCTATCATAGTGGATGTCAATATACTAACAAAGGAAGGCCTACTTTTGAGCCAGATAAAAGAGAAATGGGGTGAAAGGTTTAAAGGAATCATGCACAAAGCAGATGATGGTGAAGATCTAATGATAGATTGACTGATGGATGTCAAAGAAGAGATAAAGGTTGCTAAAAAAGAGTTGACAAAGATAAAAGATATGAGGGGGTTTGCTGTAGCAGAATTGAAGTGAATAAAATTTGAAGACAGCTGGGTTGATGGGCCAAAATTAGATGTATTACAACAAGTCTTCGCCAGTTATGATGAGTTTGTTGCAGACCCAACTTCACATGCATAAATCTTTTGCATGCATGACTTTCTTCTTCTTTGCATGTTGCATGTAGCATTGACAATTTTGAAGCACATGACACTTTTTCTCTTCTATTTTCTATTCTCCAATTTATTTGAATGTCTAATGTAAGAACTCAAGATCAAATTGATCTGAGTTTCCAAGAGAGTTTTAGTTCCTAAAAGGGTGGATGACTTAAAATAGAAGTGGAGTTCGAATTTTTATATATCTATAAATACCCTTTGGGTATCATATTATAAGGGTCGGCTAATAGAGAATAGAATTGGCCACCTGATATTAGGAGATAGAATTTTGTAGTGATTATAGAGATACATTGTTATTTTGATATTTTACAGTTAAATAAAATTACAGGTTTACACAATATGGTGTTAGAATTGAATTTTACTTGATAAGGTTGATAAGTTATAGTCTATCTGTATGCCAGTGATTGTGCTGAAGCATGATTGTTTCTTATGTGATGAAAGCCATTAGAAGAAACCAAATTTAAGGATTATCTTGTTAGATTATCATTGAATTAAATTTATTAAAGTCTGTTGATCTATGATCTTGGCAATGAATGAATGTGTGTTCTTTTAAAAAAAAAAATCTTTGAAGTAGTTGTGATAGGCGAATTGAAATAAGCACCTTAGATGCATACAATGGTATAAATTACTCTGTGAATTGTATCATGCTTTGGTTTTCTTGATCTGATTGAAAAAAATTCATTATTGAAGATATATGTCTGGATGTTAGATGAGTTTGTTCATGTTTACTGGTTTACCCTTTGATCTATCTTTTTCTTTTGTTTAAAACCCCTTGATTTACTAAAAAAGTTCGGTAAAATGAGTCATTGCTTGCATTCTTTGTTACCAGCACAGGCCCCTTGAACATTACACTTGCATGAATCGATTGAGTGACACCAGATAGTTGAGAACCAACTACCAGGACCTTGGGAGTTAGGCTACTATATGTTGTCTTTCTTTTTCAGGAGAAATAGAGTAGAAATATTCTGTTTTAGCGTTGTTTGTGTCATTTTCACCATCAACACTACACTGGTTCTAAGATACCCTATTCATGTAGACCTAATCCTCTGCCTTGATACTAAATCCTTTGAATTTTTTTATTTGTAATAGGATATGTATTACCTTGGAAATAAGGTGTTAGTATTTCTTTGCTCTATTGTGGATCTTTAAATGTGGTAGCTTCCTCATTGATAGGACCCTTTAGATGTGGGATACCTTCCTGATTAACATCTTCGACCTGATCCTATAAAATATCAGATTTTAACGCTTCTTCAAGATGTGCTTCTTATTTACTATCCATGAAAAATTCTTCCTCATGATTCATTTTTGATATGTCTTCATAGGATGTTTCTGATTCACAACTTATATATAAGTATTCTTCATGATCCCTTTCTGATGTCTCTGGATTCTTCTATGTCTTGATCTTGTGTACAAATGTTAAGAGTAGGAGACTCTTGTTCCTTGGTAATTATTTCAAGAGTATGAGACTCTTTTCTTGGATGAAGATCATCTACATGTCCATTAGGAGTAAGCATCTCATGGGAAGATGTATGTGTGCTCGGTGTATGGATTTTTTCTTTTTTTGGAAAACATGGGATGTATTGGAAGATATCTACCAAGTCATTGTAATATTTTGATGATAGGGATTCATGATCTTGACATTGTGTGGTATTATATTTGACATGATTTAGATCACATTCTTGACATGGATCAATTTCAAAGAAAGGTTTACTTGTAAAGGATCCTTGGCTTTCCTCAAAATGTGGACATATGGGTAATGACTCTTTGTTTAGATCTTATGCATTAGGTATAAGTATTGGATCAAGAGTTTCTTGATCATCAATATGTACTTCCATGACATTGGATGATGCCAATATATCATGGACTAAACCATTGCTAGACTTGGGTGATTGAATTTGATCAAGCTTGGGAATAATTTCTTGATGTATGTCCTCTTGCTCGTTAGATGATGTAGAGACATTGTCAATGTGATCGATGATAGATAGCTCTTGATCGTTGCTTTCAAATATTGAGGTTGAGACCTTATCATTGTTGTCATTGGTAGATGGCCCTTGAATGTCATTTTTAATAGCTATTTCTCCCTAATCAATGAGGTCTTAGATGAGGTTTTTGAGTGTTGCACATCTGTTCATTGGGTGACCCTTGATTTTGTGGAACTCACATCATTCGTACTGGTTATACCAAGGGACTTTAAATCTTGGTTCACCATAAGTTGGACTATATTTGATTTTGATAAGTTCTTGTTGTACTAGTTCATGCATGATTACCTCTAAAGTCTCTCCCAAAGGGGTGAATTTGCTTCCTGGTTGGTAATCCTTCTTTGGTGGCTTTTCTTGATTTTGTGAAACTCCTTGATTATGTATTTGGGGTATATTTTGATATTGTACTTGAGGTACACCTTGGTGTTGTGGAACTTCTTGATATCGTGGCTGAGGTACATCTTGATATTGCACTTGAGGTACACCTTGATATTACATTTGAGGCACACCTTGATATTGTTGATATTGGAGGTGTTGTTGAGGTGCTTGTGGAATGACACTCATTTGTTGTGGATATGTAATGTCCTGAATTTGCACATGGCATTGACGATATGTTGGATTTTTATTTCATTTAATTTCCTCAAGATCTCTCTCAATTTTATCTAGGGCATTTTGATGTTCTAGATTTATTCCTTGATGGGGATTTTGAAATGCTTGATGTTGTTTCCCTATTTGATATTGTGACCCTTGATAAGAGTAATTTGCGTAATAGATTGACATGTTTTGGGGATGTTTTGATATTCAATACCCTATCAAAAGGTCACTTGGTTTATATCCTCATGGGCTAATTTTGTCATTCATGGTGTTTGCTAGTGGGATACTGGTGGTATTCTTGCTTGCTTCCATTTTCTTCCTATGTTGTGATCTCATGGCTATCATAAACAACTTGGGTCTCCAATGGGAAAGTAGTGTTCTCTCCAGTTGACTCAAATTCTAAACACCTATTGTTGTCCTAAAAGTGGTGGAAATCTAGTTCTTTCCTCTAGAGAAGTTCAATATCATGGAAGAGTCCAGGATTTTGACCAAAGAAGAACAAATATAACTCTAGATTGTCCTTGGAAGCGTGTCTATAGAAGTTTTCCACCAATTTATTTTTGTTTTTATGTAGCACTAAGAGGTGTTTCTAGAGAGCCTTTAGGCTTAGATGTCTAAGTTTGAAATGAAAACTTGTGGACTTTACCTTACATATCTTGACCTTGCGTGAGATCATGAAGGGAATAACTAGTTGACAACAATCCTAAAACCTGATATTTCCTTACAGATTATGTAAGATACTGGAACTATTGGAACATACCCGTATTTTGACAATAGTAGAAGGAATACAAGTTCAGTTTGTTCCTGGAAGCTCGTTTGTAGAAGTTATATACCAACCTAGTTCTGGTTTTGTGAAGTGCCCAAAGGTGTTTCTTGAGAGCTTTCAGACTTAGATGCCTTAGTCTAAAATGATGACCTATGGTATTTATCTTGGGGATCTTGAGCTTGCGTGAGATCATGAATGGGATAATTATTGCCACGTGGGTGGTGGTAATATGGGTCTCTTTTCTGTTATGTTAGCTTTCTCTTTCTCTTCGTCTAAGATAATTGATGCGGTGAGAAACTGGAGGGGTGTTTCATTCTTCTAAAATATGAAGATTCTTAAGCTGCTTATGATTTCTGTTTGTTCACCTTCGATATATGTGAGACAAGGTTGAAGGATCGGTGCTACAAGATCTAGTTGTTGAACTGGGGCAGTTGGTCACCAAATGGTCATAAAGTTTGGTGTTGTTATGGGATGGTTATTGTGAAGCTCAAGACCCTAGGGTTTGAGTGTTATTTTGGATGACACTACTTCTTTAGGAATCAAAATATTGAAGAAATAAGGTCTATATTCTACTTCCTTGTCTAGAGGATATGTTGCAGGAAAGTCTACTTGTACTATCCATGAGTCCCAAGTAATTGTTAATATCATGGACGTCTGAGTGGAGGAATGACCTTAATGGTTTGTTTTATTTTGATTTCAAATAGGTAGGATGGCAATAATGGATGTGGGACTATTTGACCTCCTGTCTTTTCAATTGTTTTGGTTTGTACAATGATCTTGTGAACAACTCTTTTCAACTTTTTCTCCGTGTTTTGAATTATGGCAAGTGATAAGACAACACTTGGACTGACTCAACAAGCATGGACTTATGTGACCTTCATGTCTATAACTTAGGTTGTGAAATCAAAACACCCAAGCCATAGTTTCCAAATGTTTACTTTGATTAATGTACCCTAAAATCAAAGCTGAAATGTTCAGAAACCTTTAAGGAAAGATCCTTTCAAAGGGGTGCAAACATAAGGCTTCTCTCACAAGCGCACACTAAAACAAAAGGGTTTGTGGTTTTATCCATCTTATTTAGTGTTTGTTTTGAATGTATTATTTTTCTTTAAATCAAACACAAAATTTGATGTCAAATTGTTTTGAATGTAATGGGCTAAGTTTAACATAAACTAGCAATTACAACCCTAGGGGATATACACCATTCTCTTAGGTAGGCCTACCTCATGCTCCAAAGAGACGATTTTACATTCAACTTATGGCACGGGCCTGTAGTTGGACATTGCAAGTAACTTCTTGAAAGTGAATTCTGATGCATCACTTTTAGAGAATGTTTTTGGATAATAGGGTGGCTTCTAAAAAAAATTGGTTCTTAGTGATAACTGTGAACACAAAAATCTGACACTGACTCGCTGTCCACTTAAGGCTCTTTAACCGTTCCTATTCCACATAAGGTATAGGATTAGGTGCAGTATGTTAGCATGGCTTGAAGCCAATTTCTTATGAGTTTCACAACCTTTAATATAGCCCACCAGTAAACATGCTTCAAGACCTTGCAATGAGTTCTCCAGCGTGGGATGTATCTCAAGGCAATCCCCCTCTTTAAGGTAAACTTAAAAATAAAGTGCAATGCTCAAATTTTTTCTTTCACTCACCCAAGATCGCCAAAAGGTGCGAGGGGAGAAGATAAAAAACTTTAGCTTTGCCAATAAATGAATGCACAGTGAACAATCCATAGAAATTTGATTCATTTTAAAAACCTTGAGCAATGTTATCCCCAAAAATTTGTGAATAAACAAAAAAAAAGTTCTTTTTAACTTGCACCAATATGAAGTGTTCAAGACATCAAGCAATTAAGATAGCAATGGTGAGAAATCACAAAAAAGCATTTGTTCATTTTTATAAGCTCCAAATGAGGTGTTTCTAAGAAAGGCAATCCTTGTCCTATCTTGGTCAACAAATGTAAAAACATGTGTGTGTCAACAAAATAAAAAATGATTTCTCTCTTTTTATGCACCAAAATTAATGGTTCCTACTTCAGAAAACATTAAAAGTGTTCATTTTTAGAGCCCAAAACTAAAGTGTTTTTTTTTTGTTCTTTTTATGAGCACCAAATGAAAATTCCTAACTTAGAAAGCTTAAAATTGGTTCATTTTTAACAACACTAAAAACAAGTGTGAGTTTGTGTTGTTCATTTTTAGATCACCAAAAGAAAGTTCCTAAGTTAAAAAAAGCTTAAAAATTGTTTATTTTAACAACAACAAAAACAAGTGTGAATTTGTTGTTGTTCAATTTTAGAGCACCAAAGAAAATTCCTAAGTTAATTAAAATGTAATTCAGAAACTAGGACCGATCATCTTCCCTACAACAAACATGTTAATCCTGCATCAGATTTGTCAATTCTTGCCTACACATCCAAAAACAAAACACCTGTTAGTGAAAACCTATTACAAGAGTGCAAGATTGGTGCATTTTTCCGTCAAAACAATTGCTCAAAAAAATAAATACAAATGCACAGGTTTCAGACAACTGCACAATTTTAGAAACAAATGCTAAAATCTCTGTCAGACAAATGCTAACTTAAGAAATTACAAATGCACCAATCTTAGAAAAATGTGCCATTCCCATTACAAACGGATAGTTCTTCTGACAAATGCACCATTCTTCTGAAAAATGCACAGTTTTATTGACAGACAAATGCCCAGACATTCTGAACAGATGCTCAGGTCTTCAAAACGAGCGCGTGAAAACTGTGACAGAAGCGTTTCCAGGACTTGTAACTTCAAAAATGGCTCAAGCGAATGTTAGAGGAGGGGACAAGGGTCCCATTGAGCATGCCAGAATGTGTGAAGGGGAAGATGGACATTAGATTAATGATCCAAGAGGGACATTAGAGAAATCTGATGAAGAAATCTAATCTACAGCCAAAAAAGCTTAAATCTAAAATCTAGAAACTCCTACACATACGAAATTGAAACTATTCTATTGTAAGCATGATGAGGAACCTACTAATTACCAAATGAAATGAATACAAATAATAGCATTTACCATCCCGCAGCGGAGTGTATTTGCTTGATGTTGGATTGCTCTTATCACAACGAAGCCTCCAAAGTTCGTGTGCAAAGTGTGGATGAATGCTTGTTGTGTTTGGTTGATCGAAGACAATTAATGAAGCTCTCTCAAGGATGATCTTGACAACACTTTGTTGCTCTATGTATGTTAATTATCCAATCCTTATTTGTGAGGAAAGGGGTTTGTTATATAGAAAATGAGATTTGAAATGGACGATCAAGATCGTTTTGAAGAATATCCAGATCAACGGTCCGAGTGTGTTGAGAGGATTTAGACACGAGATAATTGTACAAAGTTGATTACACAATTTGTGTGATTGGGAAATAGATTGGCGAGTCAGGAATGTGATTGATCAGTTAACAAAATAGATTGATCAGTTAACTTTGTGATGGCTTAGTTAGGAATGTGATGTTTTAGTTAACTGAATAGATTGATTAGTTAACAAAATAGATGGATTAGTTAACAAATTAGATTTGTTAATAAGCAATCGTAATTTGCTCAATTAGAAAGTGGGTGAGGAATATGAATTAATTGATTCCTTTTTGGGGTTTGAATGTGCAAATCAAGTTTGACTTTCACAAACAAAGTTGCATTAGTTTGATTTGATTTTTGATAATTGATTTGAATAGTTTGATTTAATTCAAATTTTTGGAGGGAAAGTGTTGTAATTAAATTACTATTTAATAATTTAATCCATTTAGGGGAATAATGTGATTTAGCAACATAATTAAATAATTTGCATTATTTAATTAATCAGGACGAAATAAGGTGGGATTAGGACTTTATTAAATAAATAAGATTTATTTAATTGGTCGAAATGATGAAATGTGACTTGATTAAATAATGTTGTTTTATTTATTTAATAGAGGAATTAGGGTTTTTAGGACTTTATTAAATAAATGAAATTTATTAAATTTGTTCGAAATGATGAAAAAGTGAATTAATTAAATAATGTTGTATTATTCAATTAATAGAGGAATTAGGGTTTTTGACATTGTTTTGATGTGATGCGATGTGGTGTGATGTGGGAACGTTGTGCTATGATTTTGAGCATCTTGGGATGATTTTGAGATGATGCAAGATGATCTGAGATATTACAGGATGATTCTGAATTTTTTCGGGGTGATTCCGAGATGATTCGAGACATTATGAATGATTCCGAGTTATTATGAATGATTCCAAGTTATTATGAGGTGTTGCGAGATGGTTCCGAGTCATTCCGAAGTGTTACAAATGATTTTGAGTCATTCTAGAGTGTTATGGGATGATTCCGAGTCATTTTGGAGTGTCACGAGATGATTCTGAGTCATTCTAAAGTGTTACGAGATGATTTTGAGTCATTTTGAAGTGTTACATGATGATTTTGAGTCATTCTAAAGTGTTACGGGATGATTTCGAGTCACTTCGAGGCATTATAGGATGATTTTGAGTCATTTTGAGGCATTACGGGATGATTCCGAGTCATTCTGAAGTGTTACGGGATGATTATGAGTCATTCTGAAGTGTTATAGGATGATAATGAGTCATTTTGAAGTGTTATGAGATGATTCCAAGTCATTTTAAAGTGTTACAGGATGATTCTGAGTCACTCTAAAGTATTACGGGATGATTCTGAGTCACTCTAAAGTATTACGGGATGATTCTGAGTCACTCTAAAGTATTACGGGATGATTCTGAGTCATTTTGAGGCATTACAGGATGATTTTGAGTCATTCTGAAGTGTTATGGGATGATTCTGAGTCATTCTGAAGTGTTACAGGATTATTCTGAGTCATTTTGAAGTGTTACAGGATGATTATGAGTCATTCCAAGATGATGTGAGATGATGTTCCAGATCGTTTGACATTGTTTGAGTTTGTTCAATGTTGCTCAGGGCTGTTTGATGTCGTTCAATGCTGTTTGATGTCGTTCAGTGCTGTTTTGATGCTATCTAGTGCTGTTTGATGCCGTTCAGTGCTATTTTGATGTCGTTCAATGTTGTTTAATGTCGTTCGAGGTTGTGTGATAGGTGTTAAGCCAATTTTACATGTCTACACATATAATTGTTATTTATGTTATATTTATTAAGATAATGATTTGATATTTCTTTATATGTATTTCAAAGGTATTGAATAGTTTCTCAAGATTTTATCATTTTGATAATCTTATCTATCATTGGAAAGCTTCTCAAGTTATTATTATTTGATAATTTTAGATATCATTTGAATAGTTATTATCATCTAGGGGAAATATGAAAACATGAATGAAAGCACAATTGAAGTAATTAGAATCTAAAAACACTAAAAACATATAAAATTGCGATCATACAAACCCATACTCAATGAAATTCATTTGTAAAAGCTTCAAAATGATTTAATCTAAAGAAATGAACATAAATTCAAAGCAATTAAATCAAAAGAGAATGCAAACCTTCAATCCCATTCTGGATTGGTGCAAATTTGTGATGAAGATTGCTCAAATTGTGCATATTCCATGTTGAAAAATCTTGATGAAAGGTGTGATTCACAAAATAGATGTTCTAAAATGATCAATATTAGCTCAAGAATTCTAGAGAGTGCCTATTCTTATGAGAATTGTGAATGAATTTTATGTTTGAGAGGGCTTGTTTTATAGATTTTAGGAATTCTAAGCAATGGTCAAAATTTGATCCGAGGATCAATGAATGAGAGGAAATCAAGGAGATGGGGGAGGATCAAGGAGGATAAATGGTTGAGGATTCATGAGATTCCAAAATATCCCTAATTTTATGGAAAATAGGTTGGAGATATTTTTATTTGGAGGGAAGAACTTGAATTTGAATTAGAATATTGTCTTTTTAAAAAGGGAATATTCCTTGTGCAAGTTGGAGGGTTGGAGGAAATTAGGCAACTAAACAATTATTTAATTATTTAATTGTGACGATGAGGGGAGTTAAGATTTTTAATTAAACAATTGGGAATTATTTAATCAAGAGGGAAAATTAGTATGAAAATGATGAATTAATCAAATAACCTTAATGGAAATTATTTAATTAACACTACAACAAATCCCTGTGATTAGCTCCCTTTTTTGCTTCCACCCATTATTTTAATGTCTTTTTCTCCAATTTTTTGAAAAAGTCGGTGCTATTTATCAGACTAGCACCATTTTTGGCATTTTTTGCACCGATCAGGATAAGTAGGCACTAAATCAGGTGCTAATTAGCGTCAGATTTAGCATTGGATTTAGCATCAGATTAAGCACCGGGTTTAGTGCAAGATTTAGCATCGGATTTAGAGCCGGATTTAATGTCGGATTTAACATCGGATTCAAACAGTGGCATATCAGTAAGAGATATTAAGTTGTCTCATCGACACTGGCAACCAACATTAGAGGAACATAAGATCTAATGCCAATGAGACATTGAAATATAGTTAAGACAAATAAGATTGTTTCATCGACACTCTTCAAGTAATGATCAAAAGCGTACACCACTATACTGTCGGAAAGGTGAGCAACATATGAAGTAGAGTGGTATACACCACAACCCCGCTACTAGAAGGCTTCCATGAGGTGGTAGTATACCGCGCTACCGCTAGATAGTCAGAATCCTCTCGCGGTATGGTGGTATACACCACACTACCACCAGGCAGTAAGAAATCTCCCACGATATGGCAGTATTAGGCAGTTTGATTTAGCACCAGATTTAGATAGTGGCATATCGGTAAGAGATATTAACTTGTCTCATCGACACCGACAAGCAACATCGGAGGAACATAAGATCTAATGTTAATGAGACATTGAGATATTGGTAAGACAAATAATATTGGCTCATCGACACTCTTCAAGTAATGATCAAAAGCATACACCACTATACCGTCAGGAAGGTGAGCAACATATGCGGTAGAGAGGTATACATCGTATCCCCGCTACTAGAAGGCTTTTGCGAGGTGGCAGTATATTGCGCTATCGCCAGACAGTTAGAATCCTCTCACGGTATGGCGGTATACACTGCACTACCGCTAGGCAATAAGAAATATCCCATGGTATGGCGGTATACCGTGCTACCACGCCTCTCTCACAATCATCCAGTGGTACAGAGGTAAAAGCATGAACTTAACACTTATGAATTTAATAGATAATAGTAAATTTTTATTATAAAATATGTGTATTTTGTTTTCTAAATTTGTTTGAATATTAAAATATTTAATGATTAAACATATTTGAGTTTTTTCACGTCAATATTTTTGCTGCCATGATTTGAGTTTTTTCACATTAGTATTTATTCCGCCATGATGAGTTAGAAAAAAAAACCCAAGCCCTAATTTTTAACTCTCATTTTCACTTGGTTTTTATGAGCTCCGTTTCCCTGCACATGCCACCATCATTAGAGTTTGAAACCTTGAGATTTTTGAAGGAGTATCTGTGAATTTTCTCACCGATTTTGAGAGTTTTCTTCACAAAAATTTCTATTGAGGCTGAATCAGGTAAAGCTTTCATGGTTAATCATTTGTTTCCACTTATTTGAATGTGTTTTCAAAGACATTCCTTCTTGGATTCTCACGCATTTTTCTCTTGATTTACTCTGTCGCTGCCTTGCTTGTCTTGAGGCTGACATCAAAGAACTTTTGGAGCTCGCATTTATTTGAACAACAAGTTGAGTAAGTTTCTACATGCCATTTCTTTGTATCTTACCTCCATTTTCTATCAAAACAAGCCCGATTTGGACTCAATAAATACAAATGAATGGGTGTTTTATTTCTACCATGCATCCTTATTTTGTAACCCTTCTATCTTGGCTTGACTTCTATAGACTTAGCTCACTACAAAAGAAATGAAACAAATCATACTCTCCATATTTGGTTTGATCAAATGATGAAATATTTTTTTTATTTCTACATTATTTCTCTTTCTTGGTGATAGCTTGGTCACGGCCTCTCTAGAATATTTTTTCTATTTCCTAAAAGTATAGTGTGTAAAATTTTCTTTATAATATTTTCGAGCCTCCTTCATGGCTCCATTATTATGGCTGGGGCTCTATTCAATGGCATTCTAGGTTTGTCTTTGATTTGGGGTTTTTCGAAAACTTGTGACTCCTATTGTAGATACGAGCTCTCAAAAAAATGATTGCAAGCCTTTTGGCACGATCTTTCACTTCTCAGAAAGAAAAATAAATCCTTCCACATTTGAGGCTCGGCCTAGAAACCCTAAACAATGGGTTTGTAATATTCTGCATATCCTTCTCCTTTCTTGCAAGTATTTTACATTTTCATTTTTCAGAACCCACTTCACAAGACAATTGCACTATGTTTCTGTATGTTCATTTTTCTCTGAACAAGACAAAAATGGAGATGATTGATGCAGAGCATGGTGGGCTTCAAAGGTATTGAAAGACACAAACATATATTTTTGCAAGATCACTTGTGTAAGCCTCTAAGAAGCTTCTCAGGCTACTAATTTGTAATTAGTTTGCAAGGGATTGTTTGCTCTTTCTTCATCAATTTCCTATTTTATAGGGAGTTATGGTCTGTTTCTTTCCAATCACAAGGTGCATTTTAGTGAACTTGACCATTTTGAATTATTTAAATGTAGACACCATATGGTCGATGCTGAATGCTATTGTTGCTCCAAGGCACTTTGACTTCTTCCTTAGACAATGAGATTCCCTCAAGACATGAGTGTGGTTATCATAGCTCTAAACATCATTTCAACATGAAGAATGCATCAACGTGTAGTAGAATTTATAAAGCACTTGCCTCTGATTATGAATGTTTTAGATTGTTACATATAGTCATGGTCAAATTCTCATGATAGATTCCTTTGAAACTTGTGACAGGTATGTATTTGAGGACCAAATTGATTTTATCAAGGAATCGGTACTTGAAGGAGAACAAGTACTTTAACAAATTAGCTCATATGCTGATGTTTTGAATTGTATAACAAATATCTTCTTTTGATTTAAATAGTAATGATATATATTTATTTCTTTCATTGATTGGTCTAAACTTTAGAGAACAAATGGAAAATGTTTTAGAGTTGTATATGTATTTTTATAAGACTTTTTAACTTTACAACATAGATTATGTATTATTCACTTTTGATTTTTTGTTAATTTGCTCATTATTGATGTTTTATCCTAAATCAGGCTGAGGGTGATGATTTTGAAAAGGATTCTAGGGCAAAAAAAATGTCACACAAACTCTAGGTGGGATGCATTTTCTTAATGCCTGAAATGAGTGTAGCATTTAGCTATAGAAGGCATCATAAATAATTTTGCACCATAAACTGTTTAATGTACATATATTATATGAATCAACTACTTTTAATTTTCATTTCACTCCAATGAAATTCAACAAATCCTCATTTGCAATCATCAAGCCATTGGAAGGAACATTGTTTCCTTTTATTTTATTCCTGACATAGCAACAACTAAAAGTTTTCATGTTATTTTCAAAATTGTTGGTTATTTGATGCTAGCTAAAATTTTCTTGCAATGGTTGTATAGGATGAAAAAAATAGCCATATCAAATTCCTTTTTCCCAAGTCCTACTCTCTCAAGGTTAACAATCTCAATCTCACTAATAGTGATTACTAAGAAAGGTAATTCCACCAACTCTACCAAACAGTTTATCATATAAAAGTAGACGCTTTGAAAGGAACTCCATGAAAACCAAGCTCTTTAAATGGTATATCAAACTCTAGTTCAAAATATTTTAGATGAGGCTGCTCCCATAGCTCTGTTACTCGCTTGAAAAATCCTTGAAACTCTGCATTGATTTTGTTTTTCTTGCCCCTCTCTTGCTATTCTTCCTCAATTTCATCAGGATCATACATTGACCTTCTTGCCCCTCCTAAATTTTGGACCACATCCATTACCTCCACATAAAACTGGACATCCTTGGTCTTCTTGGTTCACACCATGATATGGTTATGCAAATGAAAATGAAGCAAAGTAATCATCTCCTTCTCCACTGGCTAGAAGAATGCATGCTTAATGTTTTGATACATGATATCAACTCTCTCTTCTGCTCTCATGGTTGAATATCGAAATCCATTATGGTGGGCTTCCAAAGTTCCAATCATCTTTCTTCCTCTTCCACCAAATGCTAGCATATTTTACTAACGTTTATTAGAATTGTTGCATGTTTTACATCATTGGAATGACATATTAGCTGTAATGTTTTTGAAATTTTATTATGGTATGTGAATTTTTATATGATGTAATATGATTATGGTTTTGTTTCACATGTTGTAATATTAGATATATAATCGAAAAATAAAGTATTGCATGAAATAAATAATAAATTTTCATTTTAAATGATTTGTTTTTTGTAGAAAACGAGTCTTCCAGAAGATCAAGATGATCCTCATGATATAGATCCAGAATATGTTGGTTTTGGTACAGATCACATGGCAGAGGATGATGATGACGTAGATACAAAAGAGATCGAGGTCAATGGCGATGATGATGATGATGGTGATGATGATGATGTGGTAGTTGCTAGTAGTAGCCAGTGACATTCATGATCATATAGACTGCATCATGGATCATTGTTGATATATCGTTATGATGCCTCTTTTCATGGTTACTATAATATGTATGGGTGATCCCACAATAGTGGTTTACAATTTTTGGCCAAATTGGACACTGAAATTATTATTTTTAACTAAATCTTCACATTTGGGCACCTATAGTGGCTAAACCACGAGGAATTTGAAGATGATGCAAACTAGAGTCTCGTCTAGTTTTGTCTATAGATTCTAAAAAAAAAATTCAAATTTTTTGGAATCAGATTGCACTTCTTTTTCCATCTCCCACGAAAACTAGTTTTTTTTTTAGAAAACAACATTTTTAAAAAGTGACGCACACAGTATAACATAGAAATTTTTTTCCATGAAGGATAAAATTCTAATTCTTTTGAATTTAGATTTGTAACTCCGATATCTAGTGATTCCACTTGGTTAGATGGTTTTTAATTGAATATTTTTTCTTTAATCAAGTTTCAAAGTCAAACCAATTACAATTCAAACATAGCGCGACTGTATAACGCATAAATTTTTTGTATATATCGAAATTCAATTTTATTTTTTTGGATCAAGGACTTCAATATCTGGTGTGCTCATATTTTTCAATTTTTTTTCGATAATCTGCTATTTTTCCACATGTGTAGAATGAAGACCTTCATTTTTGATGAAAAACCTATGTTTAATAAAACTAAAAAAACAAATACATAATAAAAAAAAAACATATTAAAATTATATTCGTTGGATAACTCGTTCTGAGAACTACCATAATCATTTGAAATAAATTTTAAATGAATTCATTTGATCCCCCGAAAGGTAAATCAAAAGTGATTTTTTATCAGTATTTTGATAGGTGTAAAGGAGACTTATTTATAGGTATGGTTTAAAAGTAGTGAGGTTCTATCCAAGGGGGTTTGATCAAACCATTTTCAATTGGAATCCTTAAAATGGAAATTTTGAAGGCTTAAATCATTATATTTTTAAAAAATATGTGATTTATGCAAAAATCAGTTCCTCTCAGAAATTGTAAACCAGCTTTGTGGGATCACCCATATCATTTTCACGACTTGCAATACCATATTATTGAGTTGTATCATTTTGACTTATATCATTTAGACATGTACCATTTTTAATTGTATCATTTTGAGCTATATAATTTATCATTTTTACTTATATCATTTGTATGTGTATCATTTTGACTTATGTCGACTGTTGGACATGTATCATTTTGACATGTTATTAATCTAGTGGCATATTTGACTCACTTATTTTGATCTACTTATATAGATATTTGAATCACTTTTTTTAATTATAAATGATGATCATATTATAATAATTATATTTTAATTTAATCATATGAGTTATTTAAGAGGCATGATATATTTAAGTAATTAAATTGAAATAAAATATACTAAATTAATAAATGGAAGCAAAATAAGAAGCATTTTTAGAAGCAAAAAAGGAAGCAATAATGGAAGCCAAACTAGAAGCAATCTTGGAAGCAAAACTTGGTGTTATCTAGGAAGCAAAAATAGAAGCAATTCAGGTAGCAAACAAATAAGTAATAATGGAAGCAATTTTAGAAGCAACAAAAGATGCAATAATAGAAGCCATATTAGAAGCAACAAAAGATGCAAAAATGGAAGCAGAGCTAGATGAAAGAAGTGACGTTATATCAGAAGCAATATTGGAAGCAAAACTGGAAGTAAAATTGGAAGCAAAATTGGAAGCAAAAATTGAAGCAAAACCAGAAGAAAACCTAGAAGCAAAACTCGAAGCAGAATTGGAAACAAAACCCAAAGAAAACCTAGAAGCAAAATTGGAAGTAAAACTAAAAGCAAACATGGAAGCAACACAAGAAGCAAAACCAGAAAAAAAATTGGAAGCCAAACTGGAAGCAACAAAAGTCAATGCTAAACCTGGCGCTAAATCTGACGCTAAATCTGATGCTAAATTCGACACTAAATTCAACGCTAAATTTGGCGCTAAATCTGGTGCCAAAGTGAGCGTACCAATTTGCACCGAGTTTTGCGCCAGCAAAAGTGCCCAATTCATGAAATCAAATGCACTAAAATCCGATGCTATTTTATGTGCTAATTGCCTTTTTTGTTGTAGTGTAAAAAGAGGAAACATGAAATAATGAGGAAAAATGATGTTAGTAAGCAAAATCAAAATGTGTGATATGCTTAGGACAATTTTAGGTGTCTACATTTTTCCCCTCTTTGAGACAATGTACATGTTGCGTTGTTTCAAAGACATGATGTTTCTCGAAAAAATATTTTAAAAATTCACTTGATTTTACTTGATGCCCCAGTGGATGAAGGAATGATGGTATGTTGCCCCCTCGAGATATCGGTCATTTTTTTTTTTGGGTTGAGATCACAACATGACGATGGGAGTAGGTCTACTGAAAAGAGGATGAAAAATAAGTCCTAGGAAGCCTCGATACCGATCAATATTGATAGCCAAGTTGGAAAAATAAGTTGCAGGGAAAAATCCTAAGGTTTTCTAGACATATATATGCATTTGGATGAATTTCAACCTTATTTGTACACTTTGATTTAAGAGATTTGAGAGCCCCTTGAGATTTCAACTTCTAGACCTTGCAGAGACCCTATCACTATGACACCTGTTGTTCGAGACCTACATCATGCAAATCGAGTCCATCAGTTTTAGAGGCCAACCGACGTAGGTGCCTCAATATGTACCAAGTTAAATGTTACTTGCACACTTTTCTAGATAGCTAAAGGTAGGCTAGAACTTAGGTAAACAAAGGAATGCAAATTTTTGTGACGCTTTTGTAACCCGATGGTGCACCTTTGTAACTCGACGTGACCCCTTTGAAAAAAGTGTCAGGTTTCTGCATATGTGCTGAGTTTAAAAAAAATTGTGACGCCTTTGTAAAAGTACAACATATTTGATTGTTAGGGTGTGATGCCTTTGTAAAAGTGTGACACATTTGTTTTTCACTTTTGTTTGTTTGGTAGTGCGATGCCTTTGTAAAAGCGTGACACCTTTGCAAAAAGGTGACACTTTTGCAAAAAGGTGACACTTTTGCAAAAAGGTGACACCTTTGACTGGCTTGAGCAATTCCTTTGTAAAAAAGGCTATCTTTTATTTTTTAGGTATTTAGACTTAGATTTTTGCATTATTTTATAGAAAATTGACATCGTGAGTGTTATTCTTACAAAGTATCCTAGATCCTCTCATCTCTTGGGAATGGAGGCCATAGATTCTAGAGAGGATGACTAGTTTTTCTATCATGGAGATCGAGTTCCTACATGTATTTGGTTTATACTATGTTGCCTATATGTCTAAGATTTGGAAACATCTAGCATTGACGACTATAGTGGTTGAGAGATGGCATTCAAAGACCTCTTCCTTCCACTTTTTGATCGATGAGGCCACCATCACACTTGAGAATGTGACATATATTGAGGGTGTCGATTCATGGGGAGAGGGTTGACTATGATGTATACTCAAGCTTCAAGGCCTTGGAGCGGGTTCTTCTAGATGATAAGATCGAGCTCGAGGATGGACAGGTGGATATGTGAGACTATGGTGGCATTGTTAGCGATGTGACCATAGTAGTTGTTGGACTTATCTGCAGGCCACTCATGCCAAATAGGTGATCTAGGAGATTCAAAATTGGATGGGGGAGATTCCTCGAGATGATCTTAGAGGATGGATGTATTTTCTCCTAGGGTCCTTGCATCTTAGCACACCTATACCACGATATGCATTAGGTGGTATATAGGGGTGTGACCACCTTGTCTGTGGGTGCTACACTACTACACATCTAGGTTTAGGAGCACATTGCAGTGCTAAGTCTGATTGGGGATTTATACCGAGAGGTCAAAGAGCCTTTCATCTACAGATATGAGGGCATGTTGACACAACATCACATGGGCGAGTTAGCCCACTGTCAATGCATCATTGACGATATGACAAAGTTCATTTATAGGCCATGGATTCAAGTAGAGGCTTGGGATGATGATGATGAGCATCTCCCATATTGTAAGCAGATTGTAAGAAGACTTGGTGGCACATATGCCACACCCCACACATTTTTGAGAGATATCTATAAAAAATAGTTAGGTGGTAGTTTGGGGAGTAGTAGGATGCTCTAGCAGATGAATATCATGCAATGTTTTCGAAGATAGTCAAGGAGATCCTAGAGTGGGGGCTAGTGGGCTTAGCACATACAACAATCATGGATTTTGATCATTTAGCCCTAGTTCCATGGGTATATGCAAATTTTCAAGTTGATTTAGGTATCACAACAACTCATGATGCTTGGTTTGCAATACATAGGCCTTTGAGATTCATAAACCTAGCTATGGGTGGCGTAGGTAGTAGGAGGTACAAACAGGAGTCTGGTAGACAATGTAGATAGAGACCACATGATCCACCACTAGCACAAGGTCCACCTCCATCTCAAATAGAAGCTATTGCAGGGGATCTTGGAGATAAGGGTGAAAATGATCAAAGGATTTGAGTTGCCTTACATGAGTGGGATCAAGCACACTGAGAGTGTTATGGTTATAGAAAAGAGAGAGATGGTGTCATTGATCAAATTACCTAGCGAACAACAAAGAGGGATGAGGCCCTTACAGAGAGAGACTAGCGAGCCACAAAGTGGGATCAAGCCCGTACAGAGAGAGACTATGAGAGTACACATACAACAACTAGAGATCCAACTAGCACAGGTTAGAGATCCAACTAGCACAGGTTATAATAGAGCATGATTAGGAGAGGGCACACCAACAATAGCTAGAGGCCACAACATAGGGTCAAGGACATACTATCCCCCTGACACAACATATAGAGGCTATTAGATCACTATAGACTGAGGTGACATACTAAAGGACTATATATGATATGGCCATGCCATCACATAGGAGACAACCTCAATTTTCATATTGAAACATGCTATAGGCCCGAGCAAACTGAATGGTGGGTCAATTGGCAGACCTTCACAAGTACAGTCAATGGAACAAGGTCACTAGCAACAACTGATGGGGCCACCACCTGCCCATCTTCTTCCCAATAGAGAGGACCGAGGGAGTTCGAGGTAGACCAATTTTTGTATAGATGTTTTATTGTATCTATATTTTGAAGTAGAAAAAATTTTATGTATACACATTTATTTGCTATGGATAACCTCATGTATATTTTGGTGTATATCACACATTTGATATGTATCATGATATTCATTTTCATGATATATGAGCAAATCCATTTTTATGTGACCACACTATGGTGTTATTGTATGAATTTGATCTTTTATGATGTATGATGTATGATTATGGATGCATATATATGTATAGATACATGTGTTATGATGTCACTTCATGTTTCCATAATGTGATGATGTATATCTATTTATTATGCTTATGATATGCATTTCACTAATGATCTATGGATGCAGTTTGTATGATGTGGATGATGTTGATTCATTTTTTTTTGTATTTTCATATGATATATGATGACTATGTAGGATTGATGATATGAGATGATACTAAAAGTTTATAGATGCAGGGTGGATGCATATATTTTGTTATGCCATGATTTCTGGATAGAAATGTTAGTATGAATACAAGTAGAAGAATGTGATAGAATAGGATGAGATGATGATGAGAATAGGAATAGGATGGTGATGTCGATCAAGATACTAATTGAAATGATGAAAAATGGGTTTTCATCAATGATATATGATGGACCTATCTTCCTCAATTTCATTAGGAAATAAGATCCATGCAAAGAATTGTATTACAACCCTTAGTTGAGTCAACTCAAGGTGTGAATCTTTAGATTTCCTTTTTGTGTCAGGATGGGGGTCCTGGTCAAACAACACTTTGGGGAGAAAAACTAAAAATAGTAAATCAACACCAAATTGCAATCTAACACTTGGAACAACAAGATTAAGCTCAATACTAATAGAACCAAAAAATAGAATGCATATCAGAGAAGGGAAGAAGCATATGTACCAATCACCAAAAGTGCCTTTCTGGAGCTGATCTAGGACTCATTTTCCCAAGGGAGAATGGGTCCTGAGATAGGGTTTTTTATGCAACCTTCAAGAGCCTCTACTACATATCTAAGTCTTCCAATTTTCTCAGGTTTCAAGTTTGAAAATCTGAAAATAATTTTTGAAGATGAGTTTTCGTGAGATGACAACTTTTGCAACTTTGACAACTTCTTCAATTTTTCTCTTCAAAGGGTCTTCAAGATTTCTTCCATCTAAATCTGCAATCACAAATCAAGAGGGAAAAATGTTTTATTTTTGGTGAATGGGGGTTTACCTTGGTCAAACCCTGTTTTGGTAATCAAACCTTGAAATGAAATGAAACATGAAAGAGAGAATGAAGAAATAACAAATCTATGTTACCACTCAAAAAACCCTTGAATAAGCCTTGGAATGTAAATTTGAAGCTTGCATGAAATAGCCTCAATGGATGTGGATCTTGACACTTGAAATAGTGCTTTGAATGCTTGATTGAATCATTAAACCTACATCACCATATTAGCTCTAAAAACATGCAAGAAGACTTTAATATGAAAATTGGATCTTGATTTCTGCAATAAAACTTTAATAAATCTTCCTTTGAATGCTTTGAAGGTTCTCCAAAATTCTCTTGAAATCTCATAAAATTGCTCATAAAATTGCTTTTCTAGGATTTGAAATGATGAAATAACCTTATATTTATAGGTATGTATCATTAATTTCCCAAAATTCAAATATCACAAGCCGTCATCTGAATATACACTTAGAGATATTAAAATCTTGCCAAAAACAAAATTTAAATTTAGGTCCTAAGGTCAAGGGAGGACCCATTCCCCCATGGGTGAATAGGTCCTAGGTCCTTAAACCTAGGACACACATTGCTCAATGAGAAGTGTTATGTTTAGGAATTAATGAATGTCGTGTTTCCTCTTTGGAGAATGTAATAAAACAGGATTTGTAAATGAATTAAAGGGCCAATTAAGGCAAATTTAAGCTCAATTAATTAAGAGCCCTAAATAAGTGTGAAAGTATAAAGGGGTACACTTTACAACACTAAAATAAGGCACAGTTAAGTCCAAATTATCTAGGAGAGCCCAAGCAAGTGTGAAAATGTAAAAGGGATACATTTTTCTACACTACACCAATAAATCTATGATTATTCTAAGATTTTATTGGATATGTGATGAAATATGATCTAGATGATTTTGATTTTTCCTTTTTTAGATTATGGAACATAATGTAGAGAAATATATTTTTTAATATAGCAAGTAGACACGATGCACCAAGGTATGAAGAACTAGGGTGAGGTATTCATTGCATGGACTTTGACTATGCAAATAGATAGGAGTATCCTTGTTCATACCTGACATACAAAAACCTTTTTTGATCATGTGAGAGAATAAAGCCATCGAAGTAAGGAGACCAATACACAAAAGGTATGAAGAACCTGATATGCACTAGTTGTTGTATTACTCGAGACTATCCCTAGACACACAAGGTAAGTATTCACCAAGGTCATATTGCAAGAACATCCAACAAGCACAAAAAATGAAAGCAATGAAAACTCCCCATTATGTACTCCTCTAGACATACCAAGATATTGAAGATCAAGGTAGTTTCAAGTGAACGATTGTAATGTCCCCTTTTCCTAGGCAGTGGTTAGTTGTGGTGGTTAGCCTATAAGTTGGGTTCCTCTAGGCTAACATAGTGGATAGGGAGCTCTTTTAGGGGTTTTCTGACCTTTTGGGAAGTCTATGTGGCGTTTCAAGAGCTTGGAGCCAGTCTCCTATTTTTTAGGAAGGGACTAACAGTTCACCTGTGACCACTCGGAGCTTGACAGGGGGCCTTTTGAGCCATTTTAGATGATCAGAGATAGTTTCCTACTTTTTAGGGGAATCCTCTTTTTAGGAGATTGGCAATTGGCCTACTTTGTTCAGACATCACCCCGAGATCAATTGCAACATCAATTTCCAATTGGAGTGATCGGGTGATGGTCTCAACATGAAATATGAAATATTAAAGTGTCAACTTTAATATTTTAATTTAATAAAGTAAAGTGACTAATTCTTAAGTCACTTCTTAATATTTTAATAAAGTGATTATTTAAAGGGGACTTTATTATTAAAGGTGATATAAGAGTTAAATGGAAATTAATAAAGTGATCTATTTAATGATGCTTTATTAGTTTATTATGTTAAAAGGGAGACTTAAGGACTTTATTAAAAATAGACTTAAATGATTTAAAGTATATTTTATATTGTTAAGTTGTGCATCATAATTAAAAGGGAAATGAAAGTAAATTGAATGAAATAAATTTAAAGTGAATTTGAGGTGAAGTATAAAAGGGCATTTGGAGTTCATTTCATTCATTCATTATTATTGACTTATCAAATTTATGAAGATTTTTGCTATGAGAAGAAAACAAGGGTTTTTAGTTGCAAATTGATCTTGGAGAATGTAGCTCTCTCAGATTGTGCATTCTGCAGATGGGCTTATGGAAGAAGTTGGGTTCACAAAAAGCTCAAAAATTGGAAGTGTTTTTGCTATTTTTCAGAATTTGTCACACTTGGACTGAAAATTTGAGGCACTTACACAATGAATCTTAAAAAAAGTTATTAATATGAAATTTATAATTTTGAGTCTAGTTTCCAAATATGTAATTTATTCAAATACATAGATAATAGAAATTAAATTTTGATAGGGATGTATAAAAACCACTTTTTAAAAGCTTTTTTTTACCATACCATGCACTTTTTGATCCAAATAAAAGTATTTTGTTAATTACTTTTGGGGAAAGAGAGCTAACAACATGAAGATTGATGATGAATTTTTTTTGTAATTTTTTTAATTGAATTTTTATTTGCCTTAATTGCCGTTTTAAAAATCAACGTGTACAGATAGCATAATTGGACCTAAACTAAACATTTTTTGAATATTGTTTTTCAATGTGTAGAGAATTTTCTGAAGATTGATGCCATATAATTTTTTTACAAGAAACTTAACAAATAAAAGTTATTAAAAACAAAAAAAACTTGATATTTCAAGTTTAAGGACTAGTTTTCTTAGAAATTAATTAAAAAATAACAAATATAATCCAATCTTAATAAAAATTATATATTTGGAAACTAGACATCGTATTCTCTAATGGGTTTTAATTTTATAGATTGATTAAAAAAAAAGGCCCATTAGCCATATTGCTAAAGTTGGACATTCTTCTTCAATCTGCCTTAGTTTTTTAGTTGTAGGTCAAAGGCTAAGGTTTGGATTGCCAAGCCTTTCCCGAGCCTAAAACCAAGGCTGCATGTGGGTTGGAGATTTTTTTAATAATGCATACACATTATTTAAATAGAACACGTATGCATTATATAACACATACATGTTATCTATTTACCAGTTGGGTGAAGGGAACACGTACACGTTCCTAAAATAGAACACGTATGTTGGAAATATGATGAAATTTAATTGCATTCTAAACATATTTCATGTATCTCCTAAGTCCTTGGAATGGGTTTCACAACTCTAGCATTAGGAAGAGGTTAATTTGGAATGAAATAAACATTTAATTTGACATTTGTATTTATTTCTAATTGTTAGGAGCATGTGGGGACGCCTTGGAGTGAGCTCCTACAAAATAGGAGAACATGGGCACACACATGGGAGGTGGGATCCACCTTAGTTCAGTTAACTGGTTGGTGAATTGAGTACACTTCAAAAATGCATCCTAGGTTCCTACAAAATAGGGATTTTGATTTATGCATGTTGAGTACCTATAAAATAGGGATTGAAGTTCAATTCAGTTTCAACTATCTTAAATTGCATGTTAGTTAATCTCAATTGAATTGAGTTGCATGGAAAAATAATAGGTTGATACATTTAGTTAATAGATGGAGGATCATGCATGCACATTGTTTTACATGATCACTTAACAAAGATTAACTTGGGCCCACCTTGGGCACCCAAGTTGGCATCTTTGAGTTACAACTATTTCATGGAAAATATATTTATGATGCCCAGTTAAGTGGGATCCATTTTGGATGCCTTCTTTGAGGATGAGCTTGCAGAAGATATTTTTGAAATCTACGAGGTTAACACTTTAGTGTTGGGTGCCAACTTTGAGGGAGACTGTTGTTTGAATTTTTCATGCATATTTGAACTCAACTTGGAAACCCTAGGTGTGGATTTTCTCAAGAGGCTTTGTGATACTATATATGTTAACTTGTATGAGTTTATAAGGAAGAATATTGTCTATTATTGCAGTAATTGTATGAGAGAGTTTTGTGAGAAAATATTGTAGGTTGTGAAGAAGATTTATTGAAGAAAAAAGAAGAACATCAAGGAGAATTGAATTAGTATTATTGTAACTCATTCAAAGGTTAAATAATACAAGAAAGAAAAATTCTAGTGGAGTTTTTTACCCGAAAGGGTTTTCTCCACGTACATGCGGTGTCCTTTCTATTTTGTCTTATATTTCTTCTATCAATCTTTTGTCTACTTTCTACAACATTAAAATTGATCTAATTCAAGATTAATCATACATAAGGGATTGTGACAAAGAATACTAAAATTGAATCTATAGTTACACAGGATTTACAAATTTCAAGCTACATTTTACTACAGTTTTACCTTCATTTTAAAGATTTTGTATCAGAGCTAATGGTTGGGTAGAGTTTGAGATGCCTTTCTCTTAAAATTTTGAATGTTTTTTGGCTATAGTGGGAGCTTTTAATATTGTGTCAATTGCTGATTTGAAAAATTAGTGTGTTGCAATGGGTTATACGTCTTGTTTAGATATTGAAAGATTCAATGGATCTAATTATGAGATGTGGAAACTAAAAATGGAGGATCTCCTTGAAGAGAGAGATAAGTGGTTAGCTGTAGGTAATAAGACAAAGACACCTATATTGATGTTAGATGGGGACTGGGATAAGTTAGATAAGAAGGCAAGAGGAACCATAAGATTATGTCTTGCTGATGTTGTTCTCTTGAATTTTTTAGATGAAAAGATTGCATTTGTTCCTGTGGAAGAGAATAGGTGATATTTATCAAACCAAAATCCTTACTAATAAATTGTATCTAAAAAGATAGCTATATTCTTTAAAGATGAAAGATGGTGATTCTATTGCACATCATTTAAATGCTTTTAATTTGATTATGTCCAAACATCGACAATATAATTCATAGTCTCCTATCAGAGGAGATGAGGAGGAAGTCTAAAGAGGAATCCCAAGATGCCTTGTTTGTAAGAGGAAGGCTTGCGAAAAAGGAACCTAAGGGAGACAAGGAAGGAAAGGGTAAGTCCAAAGGATGGTCTAAAACCCTTGGTAAGAGTAAGATAAAGTGTTGGAATTGTGAGAAACCAAGACATGTGAAGAAGGATTGTAAGAACAAGAAAAAGAGTTCTGATTCTTCTATAGAGGAATCCTCAAATGACAATAATGATGCATGGGTTATTTTAGCTAATATTGTTTGTGATAATTCTTTGCTTGATGTTTCAAAGTGATATTCATGGACAAGATGGTAGTCACGATGCCATGTGTGACTCGGTACCATGGTTCAGTGGGAGTTGTTGGTAGTGATGTGGATGCATCATTGGTATGGTTATCTTCATGTGATTAGGGATATGTTTTCTTGGTTTAGAGTGGTTATGTCATGATTTACTCTTGTTGCATTTAGAGTTTGGCATGGTACTCGTTCTCTTGAGACTAGGATGTTTGTGTATGTTATGATGCATGTGATCTCCTTAGAGGATATGGTTAGATCATGGATGTCATGTTTATGTTTCTAATTCATGATTGGAGCTTTGACATTGATTGTAGTAGTTCTCTTTGTATTGGGTACATTAATCATTTGCTTGATTACTTCATGATGGTGTTGTGTTGCATTTGGAGTTTGGCATTGATTGGTTGGTTATAGGTCCTCATGGATACTTGGAGAAATAGGTGAGGCTTGAGTTATCTTATGGTAAGAGATATATGTTGGAATGGTTACTTGTGAGGAAATCTTTTTTCAATAGTAAAGACCGAGAAGCCTACACCTTGGTTGGACGTGAGTTCAACACACTCGACAATTCTTTATTTGAGAGGTATTTTCCCATTACATCTTTCAAGATGTGTTATGTTTCATGCTTTGATTTCTCATGGGATTGAGTTGATTCATGGTTGATTATGGAGACTCATTTAAGGATGGTTTAACATGATTTTATATGTTTTATCTTTCATAGATATGGATCTTGAGCTATGTTATGACATGGTTTATGGGCTGATTTCCAGTTTGGGGATAGTTACCTTAAGTTTGATCTTCTTGGTTTAAATATTATGGTTTTACTTGACCTTTTGGGAGCTGTATAGTTAAGAGCAGATTCTTTGATTATGTTGAGGCCATGGATGATCTTCATTTAGGAGATGGTTATCACAATGTCTTGGATAGCTTGGTTACATGTTTCAGTGGGAGTTTTTGATAGTGATGGTTTTGATGTTTATCTTGTTGCCATGTATAGCTTGGTATTACAGTTTTATGGGAGCTTTGGTAGGATATGGTTATCTTCATGAAATTTGGAGAGGTTGTAGTTTTTTGGGTTTTGAGTATTAATCATTTTCTTGGAGCTTCATGATTATGCAGATTGCATTTAAAGTTGGCATGGATTGATTGGTGGGTGCTCATGGATACTACAGAGACTTGGGAAAGGTATTGATTGAGAAAGTTGACACTTTAATCAATGCTGTAGAAAAGTTTTCATGGTGCAGGAAGGCCCTTGGCCTTGAGTCCTGTACTTGATTTATATTAAATGATTCCTTGTTTAGAATAATTGCAATGATAATGTCAAGTGGGAGAATGTTGGGAATATGATGCCATTTAATTGCATTCTAAACATATTTCATGTATCTCCTAAGTCCTTGGAATGGGTTTCACAACTCTAGGATTAGGAAGAGATTAATTTAGAATGAAATAAACATTTAATTTGACATTTGTAGTTATTTCTAAGTGTTAGGAGCATGTGGAGACGCCTGGAGTGAGATCCTACAAAATAGGAGCACATGAGCGCCCACATGAGAGGTGGGATCCACTGTGGTTCAGTTAACTGGTTGGTGAATTGAGTACATTTCATAAATGCATCTCAGGTTCCTACAAAATAGGGATTTTGATTTATGCATGTTGAGTACCTATAAAACAGGTATTGTAGTTTAGTTTAGTTATGTTATGTTTTAGTTATCTTCAGTTGCATGTTAGTTAATCTCAGTTAACTTGAGTTGCATGGACAAATAACAGGTTGATACATTCAATTAACATATGGAGGATCATGCATGCATATTGTTTTGTATGAAACAGTGACAGATGTGTTTCAGTTAAAAAAGATTAACTTGGGCCCACCTTGGGCGCCCAAGTTGGAATCTTTGAGTTACAACTATTGCATGGAAACGATATTTATGATGCTTAGTTAAGTGGGACCCATTTTGGACGCCTTCTTTGAGGATGAGCTTGTAGAAGATATTTTTGACATCTACGAGGTTAACACTTTAGTGTTGGGTGCCAACTTTGAGGGAGACTGTTGTTTGACTTTGTCATGCATATTTGAACTCAACTTGGCAACCCTAGGCGTGAATTTTATCAAGAGGCTTTGTGATATTATATATGTTAACTCTTATGAGTTTGTAAGCAAGAATATTGCCTATTATTGCAACAATTGTATGAGAGAGTTTTGTGAGAAAATATTGTAGGTTTGTAAGAAGACTTTTTGAAGACAAAAAAATCACATCAAGGAGAATTGAATTAATATTATTGTAACTTATTCAAAGGTTAAATAATACAAGCAATAAGAACTCTAGTGGAGTTTTTTACCCGAAAGGGTTTTCTCCACGTACATGCGGTGTCCTTTCTATTTTGTCTTATATTTCTTCTATCAATCTTCTGTCTACTTTCTACAACATTAAAATTGATCTAATTCAAGATTAATAATACACAAGAGATTGTGACAAATAATACTAAAATTGAATCTATAGTTACACAAGATTTGCAAATTTTAAGCTACATTTTACTACAATTTTGCCTTCATTTTCAACAAGAACCTAAGGTACTTTCTCACAAGCATCTTCCAATATTAACATTTTTTATATTACATAAATAAAGAAACTAAATTACTTTCACACAAGTGACTATTATCCTTTGAAGTATCTTTCTATAAAACTATATACGTTTATTCCTAACTCATTAAATATTTTATCAAGACAACCCTCCACCTAATCTTTTGACTCTAATTCAATCCCAGCTCTTTCTTATGATTAAAGGATTTTAATTTGAATAAAATATTCATATGATTGGCTATCAAGATTACCTTTTTCTACATGATAACCTAATTATTTTGAAAGATAAATCAAAATTTATTTAATAGCTATATACCAACAATATTCATAGAATTAATAAA